>CM046888.1:24934820-24975709 GCA_025688845.1 Cucumis hystrix
GTTTTGAGTGAAGGTTTTTGTTCTTCCACCTAAGCGTTTACAGGTTGTAGACTTGAAAATCAAATATGGAAGATGGAAAATGAAGATAGTGTTTGGGTGCTTCAAATGTTTATATTCTTCTTCTTGAAAATGCATGATGAAGAAGATTAAATTTAAACTTCAAATGAAAGAGGGTAGAGATTGTGGTTTGCCCGCTCGAAGAAGATGAGATCAAAAAAGAAAAATGGAAAGTGGAGACGAAGGAAGATTTTCCAAATATAAGATTTTCAAAATGGAAGATAGAAACGAAAAACAAAAATGAAAAATGAAGCATGAAGATCGTTGCAAGAAAAAGGGTTCTAACTTTTATTTGACAAGTATGTATTCAAAATTTATTAAAGTGTATTTATTATATTTTAGCTTTAAGAAAGTAGCTTATACTTTATGTATAGGGGTATTTTGGGTTTTTTCAAATTCTTATTTATTGTATTTTTTCTTCATCTTGCCATTTTTGAAGGAAAAAAAAACGGTTTTGTTATTTTTCAAAATGGCAACTTTAAAATTTCTATTGTTCTAGTTGACCATAAGAATTTAGTCATTACCATTGAGTCCTTATAGTAGAAATTAGAGTTAACATTAAATGAAAAAAACCCAAAAAATTAATTAATTAAGAAATCTAAATTTTATGAAATGCATAATCTACCTCATAAAATAATAAAAATTGACATTTAATTTTAGTTACTTCTTTTAGGAAAATTGCATGAGATGACAAAAAGAAAATTAGAAAAAAAATAGTTTATAGCACATCTTTTTGGCATATTGCGAATATGACATATATGACAAATAATTAATGATATCAGAAAACTGTCAGAGAGTTATCCATTTTTAAATTTAACTTTTGCAATTTAAAAAACATAGTAACATAGACCTTATTATCATAATTTATTTTTGCTATTTTTGCAAACATCCCTTACTTTACTTTTACTTTTATGTTAGTTACTAAATTGTTGCAAATGTAAAAGGGTAAGAAATATGTTTTTTACTATTAAATTGTTACTAAGTTTAAAAAAAAAACAAACAACTAAATCATTACAAACCATGTTTAAATACTAAATTGTTTAAGAAAAAATCTATTAATAGTCATGATAATTAGACAAATTGCTTTTAAAAAAACAAAGAGAGAACATTTTGATATGCATAAGATATTGGCTAATAATCATTAGGTGTAGCACTAAAAAATAATTGTTTTGGTAATAATATATTGTTAAAATGGTCTTCTTTTGAACCAACTACCCATTTTTAAAAATTCATAAATTGTCTTTCATATGTACATAATTATTATATCATTAATGAGTTAGTTTGTAATTAACTTAGAATTGAAAGGTTCCACACATCTTTGAAATTGACTTTTGGTATGAACATAAATAAAAATTAATCTAAAAGAAATGTCAAACTTACAAAAATTAACTATTTCAAGTGATAAAAGTCATTTTTTTTTTCATCCTGCAGTTATTTATTTGACATATTAAGTAGAGCGAAGTTGCATTGAAAATTTGTAAAAAGTTTTCAAGAGTAACTTACAATAATAAATTGTTTGAAATATTCAACGACGTTTATTAACACTAAGAAGGACCATGCATTATTATTGTATTATTAGAAAGATATCGTCTTCAATAGTGATAGAACTATATAATATAGCAAAATTTCATAGTGATAAACATTTATCACTATATATTAATGTCTATTATTGTTTGGTTACTACTAGACAATGATATTTTGTTGTAACAATAATATTTTTTTATTACTTTAATTTATTTTATAGAATAAAAGAATGAGTTTTTTCACAAATAGAAAATTTTGACAAACTATTTACATTTTTTATATAACAAAACCACTAAAAGACAAAAAGAATTATACATGAAATTTTTTATGAAGTGTAAATATTTTGTCAAATGTTATATTTTTAACAAATTTCTTTAATATATTTTTTAATAAAGGAAATATCAATCGAAGAAAAGAAAGGACGCCACCAAAAAGAAATTTGATACAAAGAAGGTTCTCAAACAATAAGATAATAAAGATCTTCCGTAACGTCTCAAATAATTGATAAGCTCAACTCAATTCTAATTGACATCAAACTTTCACGCAAAACTGGTAAAGAAAATAGATTTGTAAACCATATTTTTTTGGAACACACTATAAAAATGTCAAAGGTACTAAAAATGATTATGTTAAAATGTGAAACTTGGTCGTCAAACAATTGTTTTGAAGTTGAAAATAAATATGGATGTAAGAAATACATAAAAAGGAAAAAAAGGGTCAAAGTAAGAAAAAGGAAAAGAGTGGGGAAGAGTTCAAAAGAGTCCAAATGGGCACGTGAGTGTATTGCAAAATTCATCATATATATCTTTACTTTCTAATTTGTATCGCTTCCTCAAACCGCTTTGACCTTTCCTTTTCCCACTTTTTTTTTTCTAAATAATTATGACGTCACCCACCGCGAGGCCAGGCGTTGTGTTTCGCTTCTGCTTTCCTTTCCTTAAATTACATTTTTGCCCCTTATCCCCTTTATCTAATATTTTTATATTCCATTCACATTCTTACATTTATATTTTTATTTTGCGTCTCATCATGATGTAACTAAATACCTCATCTTCTTACTTCTTTTTCTTTTTATATACTCTCTAATTTTGAGTATATTATTTAAAAGAAAAGACAAATTAATGTTAATGTAAGTTAAATATGATTTCTTAAGCTTTTATTTGGTATTTTAGTTTCTTGTACTCCTGTTTTATTATTTTTCTATATTTATAAATATTTTGATTTATTTTCTTTTTTTTTAAAACAATACAAAAATTATGTAAATTACCATATAAACATTTTATCATAATCATACCCAACTTAAAATATTCATTATTTATGGTATATATACATTACCAATAACATTCTCTTACTTATTTCCCTCCCAAGTTTTATATGATTCTTTTTATTGTTCGATGAAAAATGTTGATTAACCTCTCATGAAGCTAGACGACGACAAAAAAAAAAAAAAAAAAAAAAGTATAGAACACAGTTTGAAAATATTTACGATACATATAATAATTATAAAAAAAACTCATAAAACCTAATTTTTTTCATAAACTATATATTCTTGGTACTTCTATTATTTATTTCATATTGACGGTGTGAGCTTTTTCTTTTTGAATTGTTAAGTATAAATATTTGAATTTTTGTTATATTTTTAAAAAAAACTTCCAAAAAATCTGCCCATATGTAAAATTAATTATTTTAACATTTTTTTTCTTTTTCAAATAAATTTCACGAAAATGAAATCTAAGGAGTTGCACAGATTTTGATGAATTTGAATTTGAATTTCCTTGGAAAAAATATGATTAACAAATAAACAAACAAACACAATTTCTTATTTATTTAAATGAAAAGAAAAAAAAGAAGGGGGAAATTTTTCCACCAAATTGTTTTATACAACCATAAGCTGAGGAAAACCAAAGGCCGGATGAGGAGATAACGGCGATAACGGCGGAATGTTGAAAACTCCTTTGGTTTCGCCGTCCCAAACCATCGACCAAGACGACGGCGTTAACGGCATATCCTTCAAGTAACTAACGTCGGCACCCACTTGCTTCACCTCCTCCTCTTCCCTCTTCTCTTTCTTAACCACCACTGCCTCAACTTCCTCCTCCTCTTCCCTCCGTCGCTTCCCAACGACGACCGCCTCCGAGTAAGAATTCGAAGCTTCCAATGGAAAGTTCAAAATCGCTTTAGATCCTCGAAGCTTGAAAGCCGCACGATCGTACGCTCTCGCCGCTTCAATCGCCGTCTCAAATGTTCCAAGCCAAACCCTAGAACCACGGCGAGTAGGATCCCTTATCTCAGCGGCAAATTTTCCCCAAGGCCTTTGTCGAACACCTCTGTAATGAACTTTCCTCTCCGCTTCAACATCTCTACTCCTCTGTTGTACCACAACCGGATTCTTCTTCTCCACCGCCGAATCAAAATTAATCCACTGCGTCATCTTATTCGGAAGGGAGATCTTCAAATTCGCTCGCTTCCGATTCGAATTCGCTACCTGACTAATCTTCGATTCAACTTCAATCGAACTATTACTAGACTGAGTCCTCGAATTAAAATCCTCAAAAACTCTAGGTTTCATCTCAAACTCAACTAACTCAGTCGATTTCGGTGTTGTTAGATCGATAACATTGGGTTTCATCTCAAATCCAAAGAAATCGTCGTTTGAAGACATAGACGACGACTGGGTTGGCATCAAATCAGGGGAGAATTGGAAGATTTCATCGGAATTGAAGAAATCAGAGATGTTAAGAACACAATTCGATGTGGATGAATAACCAGAACTGACGGAACGGTCAGACGATGAAACACAGAGGTTATCATCATTGGAAGGTAAAATTCTGGGGAAGGGAGAAGAGAGTTCGCCGAGAAGGTGAAGCTTGATATTCTCCAACGCAACGGCTTCTTCGAGATCGACGAATTCCATTAAAATGAGAGACAGATAATTGAAGAAATTGGCAATGGAAATTTAGGGATATGAATTAAGAGTGGAAGAAAAGAGTGGTGAAAGGTATTTATATAGTTTTTGAAGATGTTTCTTTGTTCTTAGCTTTGGCTTCTGCGTGATACATAGTGGAAGCTTCGTTCTTATTTGATTGGATTAATCTCTTCCGTTGGATTGAGTCAAATGAGTGATCTGACGGCTGTTGTATTGTCAGTTTTGTTAATTACAAAATAAAGGGTTAAATGGTCTTTTTGCTTGCTGTGCATCCTCTTTCCTTCCTCTTTCCCAATCTCTTTTTCTTCTTTTACATCGGAAAAATAAATCATTTTTTAACTAATATTAACAATTATGTAAATTTGTGTTAATTTAGGTAAGGTAATTATTCAAATTTTGTTTTTGGTTCTTTCTTTCTTTCTTTTTTATCCATTTCGTGTAGTATGAGTGTCATCTGTTGGTTAGAGTCAGTTTTCAATTAAATTGATTATGATCGTTTTTGTAAATGTTCGTGCATACTTCGACGGTGAATACTACAAACTTTAAATTTTAAATCTATATTCCTTCCATCTCTGATCGATTGTGTCTTCAGTTTCGATCAATTTTGGTTGGTCGATTCGATTTTTTGATCCCTCGTTCTTACCTCTACCTAAATGGAGTGTTTGAACAACATGAGTGAGGCTTTAACTTAGGTCTAAATTGGTTCAAAGTCAATTTTACTAAAATTTATGGATGTTTAAATAATCATTCAGTTTAAAAAGTTGTTTATTAAAGAAATCTATAATCTACAAAATGAGTCTAAACATTTTAAGAATTTGTTTGGACAGAAAATGTTTAGATTTAAGCTAAATATCCATGATAATTATTTTTTAAATTTATTGGTTTTCTCTTTAATAATTTATATGAATATTATCCCAAAAAAGATTATATGAAAGATAAATTAATTTATATATCCACAAAATATCTCTATATATTGTTGTCTATTATTAAAAAATACTATATTTAAAAATATTTTTTAAACTATAATTAATTTGTCTTGTTAAATTTTTTTCTTGAAGAATGTAAGTTTAAATTAATTAGAATATCAATAATGATGAATAAAATTTTATAAAATATTGATTTAGTCAAAAAAAATTTAAACCTTAAATGATATATTAATTATTGAATAATTTTGAATAAAAAAATATGAATTATGAACCAAAACCAAGTAGTTTATAGTTTTAAGTGATGTGGTGTACAAATTTCAACTATATATAATATATTAGAAAATTTCTATTAGATTAACTTACAAGTAACCTAATCAATAGCTAAACAGTTTTATTATTGTTTGTGTTTGAGATACAAACTATTTTAATGTAGATTGAAAATTATAAATAGTCTAGTACATCCTCTTTTATGATTAAAAAATAGTAAACATAGTAATAAATAAGAAAAAACAATACAAGTAGAAAATAACATATACTAAAACAAGAAGTTAGGGATTTAAAATATTAACACAATAGTTCATTGCATATTACATTAACTGAAAAACATGAAGATTTATAATTGAAGTCTCGAATATGGTGACGATCGACATGTGTGAGAGAGTCATACTCATGACGTCTATTAAAAAAAAACTAATATTTGATTTATAGATCAATTAATTAAACAAAAGTTTTAGTTTTTATTAAATATGACATCCATCTTGACAACAATAACATGTCATGGTCATTAACAATAAATCAAGTATTAAAATATTTATAAAAAATTAACTCTACATACCTATATGTCAAAATCATATAACTTATTTTATCTTTTGTGATCACATGTGACATGGGATGAAATAAGAAAGAATTGCTTAATAAATATTTATCTTAATTAATGTCTGTCATCTATAATGCTAAATTGAAGCATTCAAATATAATTATATAATTGAGAAAAAGTCTAAAGAAAGGGTAAAGCACTTTTAAAGAATATAATGTGGATGCAAAATTAATAAGATGAGATTTTGAGGTCAAAAGAGGACATAATTTTATTATTTAATTGAAAATTAAAGAAGACAGTGCATCACTTGAATTGGTATATATTATTTCTACTAAAAGTAGTTTTGACTTTAATACCAAAATCATCATTAAATTATTAATTATTATGGGCATTAATTATTATTTAATGCATAACTTTTGATTTTGTAAAATTTAAATAGAATTTTTCTTCTCTAATACATTGTATTGAGATATCCAATTAAATAAATTGGAACTTAGAGATTCACATTGGTCTCAAAGATTTTCTCTTTTCTCTTTATTTGTTTCATTTTGGATTGTTTTCCCATAAGGGTTTTATTTATTTATTTAAATAATAATAATAAATTATGGAGAGATTGTATTTTACAAGATTTCAACTACTTCAAATGATTTTGATTGACCTTTAAAAGTCAAAATAATCAATTTCTTGAACCAATTACCATATATATATTATAAAATCTTCCACGGGTAAAAGCTAACTAATTTGGTTTCTCACTAGATCTTGATTTTTTTTTTTAAAGAAAATATAATTCATCCAAGACTAACACACTGAACAACTGTCTAGCACGAAGCCGATGCTTTAATCTATGGTCATCACTACCGTGGTAGATCTAATTGTGTTTTTCATATTAATATGTGATTGTCCGATTAATTTTAATAGTAGTAAAAATAAATGAATGAAAAACAAACAATTACTATGAAATTTTGCAATTTATTTTCTAGCTAGTAATTTGTTTTTTTACTTTAAGACTTAGCACAAACTTTCTTTATTAAAAACAAAAAGAAAAGTCCAAAGTTGAGATTTTCTGATTTCCACTCCAATTTATTTAAAAATATTTTAAAGTTGCATGCACACACACGTAAGTTACACAATTTTAAATATAATAATAAATTAAATATATGTTTTCGGCTATGATTAGGTTAATTTTTATCATGTAGTTGATAACAACTCAACCATAGAATTCTAATTCATAAAGTTTAAAGTTATTGTTTTCATTTGAAACTTTCTCTTATTTCAAAACACAACAATAATAATAAAGATAACAATAAAATCAACAATTTACAGTGAGAGTTAGGTTGGAAAACGATATAATCCAAAAAGCGTATGAATTTTCTTGATATCTATTGGGGTTTGACCAAAATGAAATAGTATTATTGAAGAGACTTTTTGAAAAAGTGTTAAACCAAATTGTTGGCCCCCCAACTTGTTTTTTCATGTACAAATTAAAGTTGATGATAGCTTTTGGATGAGGTGAAATTTAATGCAATCTCAAGAACAAGTCATCACTTTTATGGCAATATATTTCATTTTTCAACCAACTTGCACTTTTGAAGATTGTATTGAATCTTTAATTTCTTTAATTTTGTTCTATAGTTCATATTAACTTTGAATTCTACAAAGTTAGCTAAATAATCATATACTAATTATATACATTAATGACAACTAAGTATAGAAAGAACAAGTCGTGTTATTTCAGATGATTTATTTATAAAATTCATATATTGTTTTTAGTTAACATATAATAAATGTTTGTTTATATTTTGAAATTGTTAAATTACTACTTTAGTCTTAAAAACCGTTTAATTTTTCTTTATTTAGGCTCCGTTTGAGATTGATGTAGCTTTTAAAATAATTGTTGTCAGTTGTGCTTCTAAAATGAGGAAAATAGAGTTTAATAAATTTCACCTTAAATTAAACAAAAAAAAAAGTTATATTGTTTTGATAAACAAATACAAGAATATATTATTTTCAATATAATAATTAAAATACACTTCCATTCAACTTTTATTTAAAAAAACTGTTTGTGTAGTTTAAAATTTAAAATTATTGTTTGGTGAAATAAAATTTGTTTGCTATATATTAATTTTTAAATACTAAGGAAAATAGTTTATTTTTAAGAAATAGAAAATCATAATTTTTTTTAAAAAATCAATGTATTTAACTCATAAAAAATAGAAAATATATTTAATTAGGTGACAAAAAGATAAATAAAAACTAACATATTTTTTTTAGAGTGATCCTATTTAAATATGTTTTACAAACACTTAATTTTTTTTTCAAATGAATTTTAACGTAGCCAACACAATATCAATGCAACTTTAGTCCTTAAATTTTAAAATTTCTTGAACTTTTAATTTCGTATATGATAGATTCATAAACTTTCTTAAAAATTGTTGTCTATTATAATAATTTACGGTTTGAATTTTGCTTTTAATAGGTCATTAATATTTAAAAGTTCACAAACAATACATTCAGATCTTGTTAGATACAAAATTCATTTTTATATCTAATTGAAAGAACTATTTTTTCAAAAAAAATTTTACATTAAATTATGAATCTATTAAGTATTTTTAAAGTTTATAAAATTATTAGGTACATAATTGAAAATTCAAAAATCAATTATACACCATTCTTTTTATTTTAAAAACCAAATAAATATAAAAGTTTAAGATTTAGATTTGCTATTTAATCGGGATTGAATTTCTTATTATGGTATGATCTAAATGAATGAAGAAGTTCTATTTTTTCTCCAACAATAATATAGCTCTGATTTATATTTATATTTGTAGATAATTAGATTTCTTTTAAGGATTAAACAATTTCTATTTATTTTTAATTGTATTTTGTTAAATTATCATTAGAAAAATTAATAGATTTCTTTTAAGGATGAAGAATTCTTCTTCTCCTTATTATCCATTATTTCTTTTAGACGTATTCTTTATTTTAATTCAACACTGTATAATAATATTTAGAAAACACGTTTTTGTTTTTCAAATTCAAAGTACATATAAAAAAATCAACATGAGATTCTTTTAGAAGAAAAAAAAAAAATCCGAACATCACATTTCTAAAGATTAATTAAATATTAAAAGTAAATAATATAACAAGAATATTTTAAAGAAAAATTATTATAAATTGTAAAACTTTAAAAATATATTTATAAAGTATAAAAAACTTTCAAATTCTAATAGGTATAAAATTTTACTATATGTTATTGTTATATATTTAAAAACTTGACCGTCTTAAATTAAGAGTTAAATTATATTGGATAATCTTTAATGGAATAATATTTTTTATATTATAAAATTTAAAATTATATTAAATTATTTAGACATTCTTGAAAAGTTAGTGTCATATATTTATATTGATTGATTCTCCAATAGTTAGGAATTGAGTTGCCAATTTCCAAACCATTTTTAGAAACCATAGATATGGAAGACAAAATACAAATATATAAATTATATACAATCAATACATATACTCTTAATATTAATTTATATATATAAATTATATGCTTCTAGAACTTAAGAGAGAGAGAAATGTATATTTGGATAAGGCTTCTAGAATAATTATTTTCATTAGGTTCACTTAACTTTGCATGAAATTATTATTATTATTTTTTTTTTTTTTTTAACTTTCACTTTAATTAATGTTGGGTGCTGCTTTCTAGATTCCTTCCTTCTTCTTCCACTTTCATGAAAGTATTGTATATCAAAGGTTTTCTTTTTAATCCAATGAAATTTAGAACATGCAACAACGAATAGAATAATATTAGTGGCCTTTTAAAATTAATATAGTAAAAATTTAGATCTATTACTAATAACACTTTTATTAGTGTTTTTTCTAATGATATTGAAAAAAATTGATATAAGTTTGTCTATAATGACTATTACATATAAAATCTAAAATTTTGTTATATTTTACAAATATTTTTTGAAACATTTTTAAAAAATAGCAAATAAATTAAAATATTTGTAAATTATAGCAAAAATTTTGGATTTTATCAATAATAGTCGGTGATATCCATCTATTACAGCCTATCAATACTACTAATAGAAGGATATCATCAACAATCAAATGTTTGTTATTGATAGAATCTGAAATATTTTATCAAATTTGCTATTTTTTATAATTTCCCATATTTTTAGCAATATTTACCTTTACAATAATTTTTTTCGTAATCTTTAACTCTCTTTATTTACACATATGTATCTAAACAGATGAATAAATAACTTTAATTATTTATATGTAATAGATTTTAGAAATATAAAAAATATTTAATGGTAACGGTTTTATAATAAAATAAAATTGTAGTTTTGCATCTAATTGAATCTTAGAAATTGCCAACATGTGCTTAACTCAACATATACTTATATGTACATGTGGTCAAGAGATTCCAGATTCAAATTTTCACTAATTTAAACATTTTCAAAATTATTATAAACGCATAAATAATTTCTAAGGCTATATTTATATTTGTCATTCTCACACAAAATTCTAGTCCTGTCGTTGTTTCGTCTTTCTTTAATCCAGTTCGGTGTCTATTTGAAAAGGTAAACAATGGTTGGTTCCCAAAAGTATAACTATTTTGACTCAAATAGAGAACTTAGTACAAAAGGGGTATATATCTTTTTTTTTTTTCTTATCTTAAAATTTAATTTGATTTAATGTTGTGTTGCATAAAGTATAATGCAAATATTTTAGACACACCACTAAAAAAATACACTATAAAACCGTAAATTTTAGAGATCTCTAATTATAATTAAGTAGAACTATTTTGACCTAAATAGGCAATAATAGGACACATGACAACTTTACAAATATCATTGTGGGTGAATATTCTAATCTCTTATTAATGAATATTCTAATCTCTTATTTATAATTTGTTACATAAATAGATAAATTACACAAAGTAAATAAGGAATGTAACATAATTAGCCTAAACTATAGAATTTACATTAATACCCTCCCTCAAACTCAAGGTGGTAGAGTAGCGATCAACTTGAGTTTGGTAAGTAATTGACATAACCGATTAGATGGCAATGCTTTGGTGAAGATATCCGCAGGTTGTTCAATAGTGGAAACAGAGCGTAAAAGGAGGGTGTTGCTTAATAGGTGGTGACGAACAAAGTGACAATCATTTTCAATGTGTTTTGTACGTTCATGAAAAACATCATTGTGAGCAATTTGAATGGCACTACGATTGTCACAATGGAGAAGGGTGGGACCCTGTTGAGGGGCACCTATATCAGCAAGGAGTCAAGGGAGCCATAGAAGTTCAGCTGTAGCATCAGCCAAAGCACGATATTCAGATTCAGTACTGGAAAGAGAGACAACACTTTGTTTCTTACTACGCCATGAGATGAGAGAATCACCTAAGTAGAAACAGTATCCTATGGTGGATCGTCGATCAGTGGGATCCCCAGCCCAATCAGCATCAGAATAGCCATATAACACAAGGGAAGACTGAGAGGAGAATTGGAGACCATGTCCCAAGGTTCCTTTGACATAGCGAAGTATGCGTAGAAAAGCAGTGAAATGTATGGTTCGAGGAGCAGTCATAAACTGACTGACAATATGAACAGCATATGCGATGTCTGGACGAGTCACTGTTAGATAGATAAGACTGCCAACAAGTTGCCGATACAAGCTTACATTTTCAAGAGGAACACCATCAAACGGAGTTAGATGGACATTGGGATCCAAAGGTGTTGAAGATGTGTTGGAGTCAGTAATTCCTGAGCGGGCTATCAGATCAGATGCATATTTTGCTTGAGACAATAGATAACCATCTGAACGGTGAGAGACTTCAAGACCAAGAAAATAATTGAGAGATCCAAGGTCTTTCATCTCAAAATGTTGACCAAGATAATGTTGTAGATCGGATATGGCCTGTGGATCATTACCAGTAATAATCATATCATCAACATAAAGAAGTAGAAGGACAATACCATGGGTTGTCTGTCGTGTAAAAAGCGCATTGTCGTGAGAGCTGGAGGTAAATCCAAGTTGAGTAATGATGGAGCTAAATGTGGCAAACCAAGCTCGTGGAGCCTGTTTTAGACCATATAAAGCTCGACGAAGAAGACACACCTTGTTGGGAGGAGGAGAAGTGTGCCCTGAGGTGGCTTCATATACACTTCTTCAGAGAGGGTCTCGTTAAGAAAGGCATTCTTGACATCCATCTGAAGAAGAGGCCACTGTTTGGCAGCAGCCACAGCTAACAGGCTGCGAACAGATGTCATTCGAGCTACGGGGGAAAATGTTTCTTCATAGTCAATCCCATATTCTTGTGAGTACCCCTTTGCAACAAGACGAGCTTTATAACGTTCAATAGTTCCATCAGAGCGAGTTTCGATTTTGTAAATCCATTTGCATCCAATGGGTCTTTTACCGGTAGGTAAATCAACATTGTCCCAAGTGTGCATCTTTTCAAGAGCCTGTAATTCTTCATCCATTTCTTTCTGCCATAAAAGATTAGTACTGGCCTCTTGATAAGAGGTGGGTTCAACAATGGAAACAATGGTGGAAAAACAGTGGTAATCATTGAGATGAGTGGGAGGTTCTCTTACCCGGGTAGAGCGACGAAGGAGGGTATCAGGAGTAGATTCAGGAACATCATTGGAGACAGACGGTTGATCTGGATTCGCAGGAGCAGGTGTAGATTGTGTAAGCTCAGTATCCGAAATGGGTTCAGAAAGAGGAAAAAGGTCAACAAATGTATTAGTAAAGAAAGGATGAGGACTAGAGAAGGAGGTGTGGAAGGAGGACAAACGAGAGAACATAGTGTGTTCCCAAAAGGTGACATGCCGAGATATCCAGAGTCGTTTGGAAAGAGGATCCCAACAACGAAATCCTTAGTGTTCGGTGCCATAGTCAAGAAAGCAACAGAGGCGGACACATGGTTCAAATTTATTGTGTTCATGAGGATGCAAAAGAACGAAACAGACACAACCAAAGACTAAGGCTAGAGTAGTTGAGAGAAGTACCATATAGTCTTTCAAAAGGAGAGGTGTTTTGAAGAACAGAAGAAGGGAGACGATTGATGGTATACACTGATGTAAGAGCAGCTTCACCCCATAATTTTTCAGAACAAGAGACAGAGAGGAGGAGGGCACGAACTGAGTCAAGAATATGACGATGTTTGCGCTCAGCACACCCATTTTGTTGAGAGGTATGAGGGCAGGAGCGCTGAACAATAGTGCCCTATTGGGAGAGAAAAGAAAGAAGAGTGAAATCTTTATATTCCAAAGCATTATCAGTGCGAAGAATTTTGATGGGAGAGGAAAATTGAGTGTGGATCATGTTAGCAAACTCAATATAAATGCTAGATAATTCGGAACAATGTTTTAGAAAATATATCCATGTAAATCGAGAATAGTCATCAATGAATAAAACATAATAGCGATAACCATGAACTGTAGTAGTAGGGACAGGACCCCAAATATCAGAATGCACTAGATCAAATGGTTTATCACATGTAGAGGTGGATTGAGAAAAAGACAAGGCAAGTTGTTTAGCAAGTTTGCAATTCAAACAATTAAAAGGAACAAACTTAGTAAGATTATTCAAATTGTTAACAGAAATTAAATGACGAAGTTTTTCAGAAGAAGCATGACCAAGATAAAGATGCCACTGATATGTGTCAGAATTAGTGACTGAAGCAAAGATGGAGGAAGGAGAAGGAAGCCGAAGTGATATGAGCTCAAACAATCTTCCCACTTTGAGACCCGTTCCAATCGTCCATCCCGTCTGCGGATCCTGAACCTGACAACCATTCGGAGAAAAGGAAACATTTAAGCCAAGGTCACATAATTGACCGACAGATACTTGATTAAAGGTCAAGTTTGGAACACAGTAAGTATGGGGAAGATGTAGACTGGGAGTATCAATGGTACCAGTATGAGAGATGTTCATACAGTTACCATCAGCAGCATAAATAGAAGGTAAAGATCTTGCAGGGCTAGAAGTAGACATAAGGGAAAAGTCAGAGGTCATATGATTACAACAGGCAGAGTCAAGGAGCCATCGATTATCTGACGAGACCGCAAGAGCAGAGGATGATGAAATTAATTGATTCAATAGGCTCTGAAGATCACTTATCTGAATGGGGGATGTGGAATCATCCGAGGTAGCAGCAACAACTGAGGAGGGACCAGGTTTAGTAAAGTTTTTCTCTTTTGTGGAAGTGCCAGGAGGTCGGGATGGTCTGGTAGGGCAGTTATCCAGAATATGACCACGTTTATGGCAGTACCTGCACTCTATTTTAGGGCAATAAATAAATTTGTGACCAGAGAGCTTACAGTTCTTACAAAAAATATTCGAGGCTCTATTGGGAGTGTAAGTGCTGGCAAGGACAACATCATATTGTTTAGCAGAATTGATGCCAAGGCGCTTTTCTTCAAACAAAATTTCTTGGATGGCTGCATCCAATGAGGGCAAGGGGCTCTGGTGTAGTAAGGCAACTCTGATAGATTCATATTCTGGGTGCAATCCCATAAGGACTTTAATAAGGCGAAGATGATCTTTGCTGATGTTCGCTTGATCAAGCTGAGTCCAAATGGGTTGAAGAACTGCCAAATATTCATTAACAGACTGACCAGTATCTTGATGAAGATTTACAAGTGTACTGTGCAGTTGATAGTAATGGGCTAATCCAATAGATTTAAAGCGAGTAGACAAAAAATCCCATAATTTTTTAGCATCATCAAAAGCATCAAATTGTGCATGTATAGCAGGAATAGAAGTGTTACCAAGCTAGGTGATAATTTGATGATTTTTACTGTCCCAATCTTCGAGGCGTTCAATGAATTTGCTATCTTCTTCCTTGTCCTGTTTAATTGGTTTGGTTATGTTGCCAGTTACAAGACGCCATAGTTTTCTTCCAATTAGAAAACTTTTCATTTGATTTGCCCATGTGATATAGTTATTTCCATCAAGGATTGTACTAATGGGTCTAATGATATGGTCTCTCTTCATTCTGAAAAAAATGAAATCCCGGTGTATGAGTAGCGGTACAGGAGCGTCAACCACAAATCGCGGCTGAGGTTAGTCGGATTCGCGACTGTGTTGACGACAAAGATTCAGATCTAAGATTCACGAAATCACGGATTTCAGAGATTTGCTACTGAGTTCGCGGGATTCTTTAGATCTGGGGTTCGTGGCTGAGTTATTCGCAGCAGGGGTTGCGTTTTCACTGCAGGGGTTGGGTTTCACGTTTTCACTGCAGGGGCTGGGCTTCACGTCTTTTCGTAGCAGGAAGTCGTCGTCACAGGTGGGTTTTCGTCTTCGCTGCTGGTTGGGGTTCGCGGCAGGGAGGCGTCTTCACGGCTGAGTTGCAACGATGAAGACACGATGCGTTGAACGGAGACAAGGATGAAGATTCACGAAGAATCGTAGATTGAGGCTCACGACTGTGCACAGAGACAAGAACGGAAACAGATTTGTAAGATCTGTTGTTCAGATCTGTGAACGAACGTGGATGAACTTCATGACAAGGATCTTGGCGGCAGCGGCGGCGGCGGCGGAGAGAACAGTAGATCTAGGTTTTCTGCTCTGATACCATGTGGATGAATATTCTAATCTCTTATTAATGAATATTCTGTTTGTTTTACAAGAGTATAATTTGTTACATAAATAGATAAATTACACAAAGTAAATAAGGAATGTAACATAATTAGCCTAAACTATAGAATTTACATTAATAATCATATTGCCTTATAATTATAAATTAAATTATAGGGAGAATATATGTGTAATAAAAGTAGAACTATTTTGACTCAATTAATCACATGACAACTTACAAATACTACAAATTTTCATTATAAAAAAAAAACATCAAAACCAATCACATGGCATTTAGAGCCGTCAAAATAGGTCTTTTTTTTTAAATATAATTTTTTCCAAAAAGGTATTTTTAGTAGTCAATGTATATCTAAATAGAGTCACCCAATTGAGTATCCAATCACTATATAAAACTTTTATATACAATAAAAAAAATCATGTACTTTCCATGCATGCAATTATTTTGTCAATTTATTTTTATTAAATTACAAAAAGATCGATATACATGATAAGAAGAAAGTTGACGTATAATTTTAGCGTCGAAAGAAAATGGTTGGAAGAGCATATATATGCTTCTTCTAATTACAGGGTATTTACTATTTAATGCATAAGAAAGGAGATAGGTGTGATTTTTCAACTACGTATGCTTACTTATCAGATAATCCTAAAAACAAATGTAATACGAAGGAACTACAGATGGTGTTCACATGTGCATCGAAAAATTGTTTATCACCTAATAGGTTTAAAATTTGTATCATTTAGAAATCATATCATCCAAAAATTAAATAGATATTTAAACCAATGTGGTGAGAGAATGCTCATTTTTTTTGTAGTGATATCGTACGAAGTACGTAAGTATGGTTAGATTTCTTTATCAAAAAAATTTATGGTTGGGATGACACATAAATTTGAAAAGCTTTGGAAAGAGAGCCAATTCCTGTTTGGCCTTTTAGAGAGGGAGACACACCAACATTGAAAGATAAAATTTGTTGATAAAAGACCCAAGAAGCCGCCATAGATAGAAAGAGAGAGAAAATCAAAAGTATATTACTTTTAAAGAGAGAGAGAGATAGAAAAAAAAAAGAAGAAAAGAATAAGTTGTAGTTATAGAAAGAGAGAGAAAGAGATACATCTCCCCAGGTGAGTTTCAACAAATAAAAAAGACAAAGAAAAGGAATCCATATGTTTTAAGGGCGGCTTAGATTAGAGAATCTAACGTTTTATTTTTATTTTGGAAAAGCTAACTTTGTTTTTTTTTTTAATTAATTATTTAATCACATCTTTAACTTTCATTAAATTTATATATTCTTTTTGTGTTTTAAAACAAATTATTATTAGGTTTTGTTTAATTTAAGTGAGTGCTTTTGTTTGTTTCTACGGAATTATCTAATCCACTGTTTAAGTTTTTAGTTTTGGTTTAGAAAATAAGTATTATTTATTTGATCAGAAGCAGCCATCACCAAAACCAAACAAGTCACTATCAATTTTTTAAGGTTAATCTCATCACTATTATAATTAATGATGCCCTAATTATGAGAGAGATACAGAGAGAGACGAAGCCAAGGGGAAAGTGAGTAATTTGGGCCTTTATTGTTTTTTAAAGCCCATTTTGAGATATGGGAATGGCATTGTTATCAAACAATTACTCAATAATCCATACATACATACGTACATATACATATACATATATATATATACACACATCAAAACAATTTTATAAACTATAAACATCTAATACATAGTACAAATTTAGTTACTAAAATTTTAAATTTGTGTCTATTTGGTTATTGAACTTTCAAAATTATAAATTAGTTTAATTTTCAAATAAATTCAAATTTTAGGGGTCAAAGTGAGCTTAGCGGTGGAAGGTTCGATAATCCCTCATCCCAACCATTGTTTTACTCAAAAGAATGTTAGAATTTATGTTCTAAAACTCGCCGTTTGTAATCATATTCTATTTAATAAAGTCGTTATTGATATTATAATCTTAAAGCCAATAAATTAAGGCCCCAAGGCTATTATTGAGTAAACTTGAACTTTATGTGGAGACATAAACGTGGATCAAGTTCAGGTATATAACATAAATAGTCTATAGTATATGAATATACTTGGGCACCTTATTATGTGACACTATGGATGTGGTTCGCTTTGTAATTAGTACAAACCAATGTGGTCCTAAATCGTTGATGTAGAGACATTAAAGTGGAGACATCCTATGTAAAGAGTTTACAAAGGACTGGAACCATGAAATAGTCGCTTTTAGGTTATAAAACCATTGACTTTAATAAAACCGACTATTTCGTTTATAAATGTCCAATGTAACTTTCTTAATCCTGAGCTAATTATGAACTTCTGTTCACATGAAATTATCCTTAGATATGCATAGGTGAATGCAACTCTATGCCACTGTTCAATAAGCCTTCCATTTCAGAGGTAAGATTAGGTGGATAGCTAGGGACATAGGGTGTAAGACGAAATTCACTTTTACTTGCTCTAGGGTTAGTAAATAGGTTGTTCCCTTAAGGACTAAATTCAAGTCTTGAACAAGGGGCCACACCCTTTCATTGGCCCGAGAGGGATTCGATTTAAAGGTTAGACCTTAAACCAATTGTTCAATAGTGGATCTGTGGGACTTAAGGAGCAAGATGTAGTCTCAGAGATAAATTAGTACTTTGACCCAACCTAGATTACGAACAACCTATGAAGAATTGACTTACTTATCATGGTTATATCACATGGATACAAATATATCTAAAGTGAGGGGAGTGCAACTACAAGACTTTAGTGAAATGACATGTTAGTTAACGAATGTTGATTAACTCGGTCTAAAAGAGTTTAGTAAGTTAATCTCATATTGTTGGAGCTCATGATCTATAGGTCCATTAGAGGAATCAACTTAGAACATTATGATGGAATAATTCGAATTGTTCGAATTAGGTAAAGAGAGAGAAATCGACGAATATACTTGATATAGTCGTCGGTTATAAGATTAAGATAGAGCTTCATGTTTAAATGTGATTTAAATATTAAAAATATGAATATGAATTCATATTCGGAAGCTCAAAATTGATGGAAATGATCATAGTTGTGAAAGTCAAAATGTTGACTTTTGATTTCGAAAAGTCAAATTTTGACTAAATTTATATTCAAATGTGATTTGAATTTCAGAGAATGAATGTGGACTCATGCTCGGGAGGTCGAAATTAGTTAAAACAGACAAAATGTCAAAATGTTGACTTTAGACTTGAAAAAGTCAAACTTTGAATTTGATTGAAATATAATGTTAAATTATCATATTGTCCTCAGACTAATTTAAATAATAACACTTGTTGAGATTTGACAAATTTATCACTTGCATGTGATATGCAAGTGACTTATTGCATGCAAGGCACCTACCCCACTAAGAATGCCAAGTGGTGAGATAGGGAAGCTCTTTCATGTAGTTTGCTTGTAAAGAGGTTTTTTTTGCAAAGGTGAAAGGTCTCTTGATTTTTAAAAATGGTGAGAATTAATTTTGTGATTAAGAATTACAATATAAACTAAGAACTTTTTTTCTCTCAACAAAAGATCTAAAAGTTAAGTTCCTTCTAAAAGTACCATCTATCTCTATTTCCTCCACCATTTTGAGTCTCATAACTTGGTTCAATGTTCGAAAAATAGCGGATCAACACTACTGGTAGTTCCGGCTTCGAGTTCGTGAGGAGATTACAAGAAAAGTAAAGCATCAAATGTGAGTTTTTCTTTTAACCCTATCTTTGTTTCAATTAGGGTTGTTATGCATGTTGATTACTAAATTTGTTTAGTTGCAATTAGAGTAAAATTTGTTTATTTTTTCGCCCCACATGTTTACCGTTTCCATCAAAGAAAAACAAACAATCAAAGTTTAAGGTTTGATTAAACTTGAAATTGAAAATTATATCGAATAGGTAAATGAATGTTTGTAGTGATTTTAACTATAATGTCTCGAGTTTAGGAGGGGAACTAAGATCACGTTCGAATGAGAGGAAATCCTAAGAATAAGAGTATATAGTTAAGAAAAATTTAAAAGAATCTAACATTATTATCTATACCAATAAGTATACCTTTTCTTTTTCAGTGATTCAATCATAGAAATTCCAAAGTTAAGCATGTTTAGCATGAAGCAATTCTACTTAGGGTTGAACTCTTCAAAATCTTCCTAAGATGAATATGAATGAGAACAAAACATATTGATAAGAATCACGTTGGTTTGTGGAGATCATAGTATTCACTCTTAGAAGAAGTTCATGACAAGTAAGCAAAGCTCAAGTAGATAGCATCATGTGTCAATTCCAAATTCCAAGTTCTAGTTTGAATCCTAGCCTAAGACATTATGTTAACCATTTCAAAATTACTTTTGAAAACGTGCTAAGAAGAAAAGTGATTGAAGATGGAGAGATGGCGAGGTTGTAAAAAGTAATAAAGAGAGAAATCCAAGTTTTGTGGTTTCAAACATATGGGCCAACTTCATCAAATTGGGGGCCCAAAATGAGTATAGTTCTACCTCTACCCTTTTCTCTTTTTTTTTTCCTTTTTTTTTTCTCAATCAATCAATCAAATTATTTAGTGGGTTTGAAAAATATCAATTTATTATATTCTAGATTATTTTATGTATTAAAAAAATAATTAATAAATTTCTAATCAAATGATTGTGTTTGAAATATAGACAAACAAATTTTTATTAAGATAAATAACCAAATGATAAAATGAACAGATCAATAAATTAGCAATAAAGAGCCTAAAATAGAAGCCAAATAAATAACACTTATAAATGCTTTTCACATATTCCCTCTTCTACACCCTTTATAATTTTTAAATCTATTTCTCTAAAAATTGTTCTGATCTCAATCCTTTACATTATTTAATTTTCAATTATTTATCTCCATTAATTACTGCATTGTTGTTATGAAAATTGAAGTATGATTATTTTAAAGAAAAAATATTATATTATTAAAAGAATCTCATAATAATCCACACTTAAATTTGATTTATTGAATAATGAATGACAAGACAACTTGATTAGCTAACCTCTAATATCTCATCAACTTGTTATTGAGAAAGATCTCTAGAGAATCTCACAAATATTAATTAAATTTAGCATTTGTGTAAAAACAAATAGCCTAACCAAGTACAATAATCATCACATGCCATCCATTTGCATTATTGTTTATTCAATTAAACTATATAAACAACTTGATTTGAGAGAGTGATGTTAACTTACATCACTATACAAAATCATTCTATTAATTACTATATATATATGATATAGTAGTGATATAATGTCTTACTATGAATATAGTTTGAACATTTAGGCAAAAGATTTAAATGATTTAAATGCTACCAATGTTTAACATGTAAAATGGAGACATATAAATAAGATGGATTTATTAAAAAAAAAATAGATTTTTCACATGTAAAAGAAGTCTCAGGTTATACTTAAATTAATTATGATTTCCTATATGGAAAAAAGTGTTTCTTTTCAAACCGATTTTAACTTTTAACTTTTACTTTTATTACTTTTTACTATTAATTTTGCTATATTAAAAAAAAAAAAAAAGTTTTATTCAACAAATGATATAATATTTACTAATGCTTTATCTTGATTCTTGTAATTGAATTAAAAGTGATTTGCTTTTTTTTTTCTGTACTTTTTTTAAAAATCACTATTAATTTTGTCTTCTTTTTTTTCTTTCTTCCTTTAGTTTTGAGTTTTTGTAACTCACCAAACTCATTGATTAGATCATGAATTAATAACAACTTTTGAGGATAAAACTCTCTATCCATGAATTATTGCTAATTAAAATATAATCCTTATTTTATTTATTTTAATATCGCTTTTATCCTATATACTTGATTTAGAATAAAATCCCAAACATAATCCATATCTTCCAACATTACAATCAAATTTATAATAGGGTTTTGTCTTTTTTAATTATTGAGTTTTAAAGAAACAAAATGATGTATTTTAATTTATCTAGCCTTTTGGTCCAATATAAATTTTTAAAAATAGGTTTATCATTAATAGTATTTTTTATTATTGGTTTAAATTAGAAATATTATTTTAAAAAATCATTTAAAGCAATAACTATATAATTTGATTTAGAGACCTTCCTAAACATATTTTTAAAATTCTATGAACTAAAACGATACATTTTAAGAGAATGGAGCTAAAACAACACAAATTTCTAGACTAAAAACGTAAAACTAAATTTATAAAATGCTAACCCTTTTCAATAAAGAGATAATATACTACTTTGAATTAGTTCACCCAAATGATTTAACCCACTTTATATTTATTTAAAATAATTGACACACACCCACCCCCCAATAATACTCAAAACCCTTAATCATGATTTTTTTTTCTTTCTGTTAAAATAATTTTTATATTAGAAAAGTAAATTCGTGGGAATGGCAAAGTTGGGCACCATGCTTCATACTAATGTTTTATTGGTAGAAAACAAAATACAAAAATATATTTATTTAATTGGTTTGTAACAAAATAACGTCATCTCTTGAAATTCCCTTTCTGAATTATAAAAAATAAAATAATAAATACATGGCCCATCAAAATTATAGAAGGAAAGTCCATTGCAAATTCCTAATTAAGCAGGTGCCAAATATTGTGTATTTTATTCATTCTTTTAAATTCAAATATTTAAATATTTAAGTATCTTTTTTACTTTTATATATATATATATATATTTATTTATTTTGCTTGAAGTATAAGGGATCGCGGCGCACGTGCGGGGTAGGCGGGCACGTAACTAACCAATAGGAAAATGGGAAAACCGAATTTTCAACGGTCAAACTTCAAGGTCATGGATGACCGTTTTGGTCTTCGGTCAGCTTTTTGGACTTTTTTTTCTTTTTTTCTTTTTTTCATATAGCAATATATATTATACATTAATACATATATTTTTTTTTTTTGTTGATAATATTAAAGGATTGATTCTCTTTCGATTTAATTAATTTCTTAATAATAAATGTAATTCTTCAACATGATTTTTCATTGAAACTAATTAAATAGTAATATTTACATTTCATGCAGAAAACAAAATACCATTTCAATATAATTTCAAAATTTATAAAAGGAAGATGATAAAACCTTATATATATAATAGTAATAAACTAATAGTGTGAACAGCTTTTTGGAAAGCATAAGAAGTTATAAAATTTAAAATTATGAGAATTGAAATAAAAGGAAAATACGATAATATAGAATTTGCAAAATTTTAAGAACTAATATATACATATCTTTTTAAATCTCCTTTCTTCTTTATTGTTGTCACGGTTATTTTAGATTAACTAAAATATAGTGATTTATAGACTTAAATCTTCAATATAGATTTTAATTTTTAATCTTTTTGAGTTAAAAGAGATATAATGTCTCGATCAATTAAACTACGGAAGAAAGCCGTGAACTTAGTAAAAATTTGGATTTAAAATCCAATAGGTTTCAAAGTAAATACAAAAAGGGTTAGTTGTGCAAAAGAAAATTATGAATGCTAAGGGTTAGTTGTGCAAAAGAAAATTATGAATGCTGACAATATATATATATATAGACAGAGAGATGAATAAAATTTAAAAATCTAAAAAATAAGTAAAAGAAGAAAAATTGAAATGAAAAATTGAGAGAGAATAAAGAAAGCAAAATTTAGAGGTGAAAGCCATACCTTTTAGTTAAAGCAGTGAGTCATCAACATACAACACCATCATGTCAACTTGTTGATTTAATAACTATTTACATGTATTTCTGTCTCTTCAAGGTACAAACAATAGAAAAAGGAACACTTACAATTTGTCTTTTCACAACACCAAACTCTATTCTCATTTTATTTTAAGGGATGAAGATAAATAAAACTATAATATTTAAATAATAAATATTTTTTCAATAAAATTAACACACACAAAAAAACAATGTACATTATAAATTCAAAAGTGAGAAAAAAAACAAAACTTAATTCAATGAACCTAGAAATGCAATAGTAAATAGAACAAGAAAAAGGAGAAGGTTGAAATTTTAGGCATTCACATTAATTAGAGAGAGATTGTCTAAATTAGGTAAGCCTACAAAAAGAAAAAAAAAACAATAATGAAAATGATTGCTCATAGGGGACTTTTCTTTTGGAAAAACTATGTAATCTATTTACTATAAACAGTCTCAACCAACTTCAACTTTAACATTTTAGAGTTAATTATCAACTCAAATAAGCTAAAAGAATTTAATGATTTTGTTATAATTATATTTAAAAAAATGTCTAAAATATTTTGATTTAATTAAATCATACTATATCGATTATTTCAAAGAAAATTAATTTTTTCCTTCATAATATTCAACCATTAATCTACCACAAATAAGATATAGTATTTTAAAACTATAAATTTTAATACATTGATATAATTTATCAAAAACTAATTTGATTTCCATTATAGTTGATTTTTCTAATTTACTTGCATATAAACATTTTAGTTAATTTGGAAGATTGGGAATGTAATAAGTTTGCAAGGAGATATAATCTCAACCTCACAATTGAATTAAGAGTTGAGGACCTAGATTGCAAATTTCTATTTACAATCATATCATTTTCTATTTTTTTAACGCTTTACAATCTCATTTCAAAATCGACTTTAACATTACTTCTTGACAAACACTTAAAATTTCAACAAACATACTCTAACGTTGGTAAACCTTTCATTTAACTAAAAGGGCATTTGTGATTTAATGATTTAACTTTTTTTTTTAATGAAAATAATATCGTGCCTACTATTTTCGCTCCATAGTTTTATTTAGTACAATGGAAGATAAGAAAATTTTGAATCATAAACTTGTCCATAGCTAACGCAATTAAAAGTTAATTATATAAAAAAGAAGAAGCAAAATGCACTTTGGTCTCTAAAATTTCAAAATAAACACTTTAACCGTAACTATTTCTCGAACCTCAAAATCAAAATATATATTTTAAAATTTAATAGATTAAAAGTGCATTTTAACGTTAAAAAAATATTTATAGTTATATATATATATATATTTTTTTTTTGTTTATATATATAATATAGTTATGTCGGCGAGAAGAGTTATGGTTCCCAACAATGGCAACCCAAATCCAACTTTAATGCATTTTTTGTTTATCATTTAACTTTTACAAATCTTTTAATATGTTAGAGACGTATTACTATGATTTTATTAATATAAGTATGTTTACAATTTATAACCTATTTTTTTTCCCTTTTCATTTTAATCCAAACTTTATCATATGTTTCAATCAATTAACACCATACACCAACCCTTCTTCTTCTCATGATTTATACTATATTTCTTGTTTAATCTATAAATCAAATTTGTGAATGTAGCCCATTTTAATCATAACAATATGTTTTTATTTCTTTTTCTTTTTTGTATCAACAACTTTAATAATGAAATAGCTAGGAAACAAATGCATCCAAAAGATGTTGTGAATAACATTTTGGACTTTCAATCAAATTATTTTCATGGTTTTTTTGTCTGCATACTTTTATTATTTTTGTTATTTAAACTATCGAATAACTATTTTAAAAACAAAAACTACGATCCCTTTTCATATTTTTTCTTTTGTATTGACTTTTTAATTTTTTTTTAAAATTGTATTTTCAAAAATAACAAAATAAATTAAAATATTTGTAAGTTAAAGCAAAATTTTATATTCTATCAATTATAGAATCCGATAGATTTCTATCATTGTCTATCAATGTCACTGATAGAAGCATATATCAATGTCTATTATTTATAGAATCTGAAAATTTTGATATATGTTGAAAATATTTTGTCAAATTTGTTACTTTTGACAATATTCTTTTTAAAAATTATATTTTTTTTTTATTTCTTACAAATTTTTCGATAAGAACAAGTGGGGGTCCTGTCCCACCAATCTTATCTTTTAATTATTACAAGCAAAGACTTTTCAGAAAATGCCAAACAGGGGTCCTGTCCTGTCGGCCATTTTGAATAGTTTAATGTAATTATTGTTGGTTACACTGTGTAGACAATAATGGAATTAATAATTGGACCCCACGGTGCAATTATTGATTTGCATTATAAATAGCAGTGCATCCGACCCTCAATGGTATCAGAGCCTCAGTTGCTCATTTTACTTCTCTCTCTTCTTTCTCTCTCTATGGAGTAGTCTCCCTTCTGAATCCGGGGGTGGAAGGATGATGTTCTAAGTTCTTTTCTGGTAAGTAGTTCTTCTTATGATTTCATTCCGTAACTAATGAATATTAAGTTTGGGTGTCTCTCCTCGTCTTAGTTTATTCAGTGGTTTGAAATATGAAAATTATAAGTATTAGTCCTGGTGATCTTGATAAAGGAGTGGTGAACCTTCAAGATCTGGACAAACTCTTCTAATATTCATACTAGAACCATGCGAATATTCAAGGTTTAGAGGGTTGATTGATCGAAAAACTTAATATGATTTAGTTAAGGTCTGTTGTTGTAAGAAGAAACTATTGCCTTAAAGGTTCGAAGTTCATCATCTGGAAACTGATGGATTCACTTTCTCTCCCTTTCTATGATAACAAAACTTCTTTCTAAGCTCTCTCCTCACTCCCCAGCAATCATCGATACGACCTCTTCTTCTTCTTCTTCAAATACCTCTAGATCAAACGATGATCTATCCAGAGTGTTATCTTCTCATAATTCAGCCGAAGCTCATCTAGCCCAGGTTGAAAACCGTCTCAAAAATTGGTCTATCCCAAAGATCGATCCAAGCCAGGTATACAAAGTTAATACCTTCAATTTCTCTCAGCAAGATGTCATAGTCGTCACTGAAGAGAACGTTGCAATGAAAGATGAATTCACTGCAATCAAGCTCCTCCCTGAAGAAACCCTCTTCAAAGTCAAAACCAAGTTCAAATACCTCCACATCGGATGCGTTCAAGTTGCCTTGAAGCCTCTCTTCAGAGAAGGTCTAGAAGTACCAGTCTACCTTGCTCTAAGAGACAAGAGGCATCTCCGGTTCACTCCCTCTCTCCTAGGGATTGTTCAGTCAAACTTGGAGCAAGGACCAGTCTACTTCAACTGCAAACCTGGTCTTACCCTCTCTCTTCAAGATCGGAACATCATGGATTCCCTAAGCCTTGATGTTCACTCGCAAGGACTTGAACTAAAGGTTGGTATGCATCAGCTTGAAGTAGATGCATACCAACCTTTCTCCTAAAGCCTTAGGAATCTCCCCCAAAGGCTACACCATGCTTATGGAAGTTAACCTGGAAAAGTCTTCCATAACCATTCCAAAGACCCTCCAGTGGGCAGATCTGACCAAAGATCCCATCTGGAAGCTACAAGGAGAAACAGCCCCGATCAGCAGATCCAGCACCGAGGCGTCAATCACCGAGTTTCCCGATGGAAACATCGAAGTTCAATTGAGCACTGAACCTTCATACTCAAGGATCAGTGAAATCATGAGCAGCCGACCCAGCACTTCATCCGTTGCAAGGTCAGAAGCCTCTCTCCCTGATCATCTGAGAAGATCAGAGTCAATCAGAGCATCGGTAGATTTCTCCCAAACTATCCCCGATGTTCGTTACGAAGGATCACTTTCTCCTACCCAGTCCGATATGGAAAGGAGAACCGAGCCGGTCTACAATCAGATCAACGTCATCGAAGCACATCCAGATGAAATTGCTCGTTTTCAAGAGCATTACAGCAAGTACATCGACATGTGGCTTGCTGCTCCAGAAAAGGGAAGGAAACCTATTCTGGGAATGCCGACCTTCATCGAAAAGATGAAGCACAACGAGCGAATCAAGAACGAAGCGCTCGTCAAGAAGTTCGAATCAAAGGAATTCATTGCTGTCATCAAAGGTCACGAAGTCTACGTGACCGCCAAGGGAAAAGAAGTAGCTTCCAACTATCCTCCTGAAGAAGAAGCCTACTTCTCTCATCCGGTAGTCCCTGCCATCAAGATGGTCTCGTCCCCCTACAAGACCATTGATGAAGACAAGGTGCAAAAGGTTGGAGTTCGTGAGATCAAGAACATCTAACATCAGCTCAACTACACCAACAAGGTGCTTTCTACAGTGTCCAAGGCCGTAGAAAGAATAGAGAATCCGGTTCCTCAGATCAAGATCAAGAACCCAGAGATTCCTCAAGCTGATCCCACTCAACCGATATTCCAGCCTAACAGCTTCAACATCGGTAAGCTCAAGAACGACGAGTCAGAATTTCTGGCTGAAATCGACAAGCGCCTTGCAGCGATCTCCATCAACAAAGAAGCAAAGACCTCAACAAGCAAAGTTGAGAATCAGAAAGGAATCAACGTGATCACTAAGGATTCCTCTCAGGCTTCTAGTTCAAAGGTACTTCCAGTTGCTCAATGGGTGGACATGAAGAACCACTATCCTCAACCGTCACCACCAGATCTAGGATGGGATGACCTTCATCATGAGAAACATACCTACGACGGTATGTCTCTGGTCACTTGGAATATCGACGGATATTCTGAAGCTCAAATGATGAACACCTTTCAAGAGATGTTGTTAGCAGCCTCAGCCTACAGCGCCAGGAAAACAACTCTTGAAACTGCCCAGATTCTGATCTCAGGTTTCACCGGAAACCTAAGAAGCTGGTGGCACAATCAACTGACAGAGCAGGAAAGATTTCGCATCCTAACTGCTACCCGAACAGTTGTCAAGATAGAGAACGTCTCTGCCCCTATCCAGGTCGAAGAACAGGATATGGTCAACCAATTGGTCTATGTAATGACGAAGCAGTTCATTGGCAGCACCCAAATCCATTTCAATCTTGCAACAGAGTCTCTCCTAGGATTACGTTGTTACAAGATGAGTCAATACAAGTGGTATAAAGATACTTTCTTAGCACGTCTTTATACTCTTACAACCTGCGGAGCCGACATCTGGAAGCAGAAGTTCGTCGAAGGACTACCGCACTACATTTCTCAAAAGTTCTATCAAACAGTGGCGACCAATTCAGTCACCAAGCAAATCGACTGGTCTGAATTAACCTACGGTGACATCTCAGCCACGGTTCAATCGATATGCATTAATCTTTGCACAGAGAATAAGCATACCACCAAGGTGATCAAAGACTCAGACTACAGGAAAGAGTTGGGCACCTTCTGCAAGCAGTACGGTCTTGACAAAGGACCGAAGGAAGCAAGGAAGAAAAAGAAGAAGTCTTCCTCCAAACGTCTCTTTAGCAGAAGCAAGGCTAAAGATCCTGAGTTTCCTCGTAAGAAGAGGAAATACTACCAAAGGTTCAGAAGCAAGCATCATTATGCTTTTAAGTCCAATGTTTGTTTCAAGTGCGGGAAGAAAGGACACTTCTCCAACCGTTGCCCGCTGAAGGACAAGATCAATGCCCTGACCATGGACGAAGAAACCAGACAGTCTCTTCTCTACGCCATCAGGTCAGATGACGAAACCTCTTCTCAAACCGAGTCTTCTTCAGACGAAGACGGTATCAATGCCCTCCTCGACGAAGGATCTTCGAGCGAAGATGCCTTCTACTCTCAAAGCGACTCAAGCGATGAAGACGGAGCGATTCCCTGCACAGGAAGGTGTGCTGGCAAGTGTTCCGGTCATATCAACGTCATCACAAAAGATCAAGAACGTCTTTTTGATCTTATTGATGAGTTACCTGAAGCGTCTTCCAAGCAAACCTGCCTCTCCAAGCTAAGGTATAGTCTTGAGGAACAGAGCCCTCAGAAGACGATTCAAAGCCCGATCATCTATTCGTTTCAAGATATCCTGAATCGAATCAAAGGCGAGACAAAGAAGCCCATCCAAATTGAAGACCTTAACCACGAAGTGAAGGTTATCAAATTGGAAGTTGCA
This sequence comes from Cucumis hystrix, assembly GCA_025688845.1. NCBI lineage: Eukaryota > Viridiplantae > Streptophyta > Magnoliopsida > Cucurbitales > Cucurbitaceae > Cucumis > Cucumis hystrix. The sequence continues at coordinate 24,964,522 of CM046888.1, forward strand.
GACAACCGGCAACGTCTCAACCTTCTCGAAGAAGCCTTCCAGGCATTCCGAGAAGTCTCAATTCCAAGGGAAGCTCTGGGAGCCTCCTCCTCATCCAATCCTGAAAGACAGATTTCAGGAAATGCACTGATGATTGAAGAACCCGCTGAAGCAGGAGTCATCAACTACATCAGTAAGTCTCAATCTCAAAAATGGATAACGAAGATAGTCTTCAAGGTAAAAGACTTTCTTCTCGAAGCCGTCGCTCTCGTTGACTCAGGAGCAGATCAAAATGTCATTCAAGAAGGCCTTGTTCCCTCAAGGTATTTTGAAAAGACAAAGGAGACCCTGAGTGGTGCCAACGGAGGACCGCTCAACATCCAGTTCAAACTCTCCAAAGTACACATTTGCAAGGGCAATGTGTGTCTCATCAACACGTTCATTTTGGTGAAGAACCTTAATGAAGGGATCATCCTAGGAACGCCGTTCCTGACCCAGATATACCCTTTCCATGTCTCTGACAAGGGTATAGTCTCAAGGAAGTTCGCCCAGGACATTACTTTCGAATTTATCAATCCGATAATTCCTAAGTACATCAACAACGTTGAAGAACAAGTCCAACAGTTCATCAACCGCATCGCCAGGAAGGAAAAACATATCGAGTTCCTTCAAGACGAGGTCAAATCCAGCAAGGTGGCTTCTCAGATCAACAAGCCATCTGTTCAAGTCAAAATCCGAATTTACCGACAACAAAGCATACAATGGAAAAATAATTGTCAATAACGAATTGGTAATAAACTTATTTTTCTTTACATGTTCCCATCTAAATTTGATTAAAAAAAATTCGAAAACAATCTAAAACATAGAGTTTCACTTATAATTATTTGAGGTAAAAAAAAAAACTATAATGGAAAAAAAAATTCTTAAAGAAAAAGAAAGAATATGCGATTTTAATTCCGTAGATGAAGACATATGAAAAAACAAATTTATTTACTAATAAATAAAAAATATGTGGGCCAAATTTCCCACCAAATTTAGTTGATGACTTATCCAAACAAGACAAATGAATTTTAGATAGAGAGGAAGCAAATTGACAAGTTGTCTTAGATCAAATGTATCTATAATTTTTGGTCATTTAAGTCCTTTTCCATCTTTTTTATTTATTTATTTATTATAATTAATAAAACTCAATCTTAATTTACCTTTGCAAATAATAATGATTTATGTGTTATATTTAATTTAATTTGAAAACATAGAAATGTTGTGGATATTAATTTAAAAATAACAAAAATATGAATGAATTTGATTAATTTAAAATGATCAAAAATAGAATTTTGATTAGAAGAAGAGGTGTTGAGTATTTGAATAGTTAGAGAGAAAAGTTGAATGTGAGGGTGACGCACATAGCGACAAAGAAGAAAAGGAATTGAGGATGGGGGTATGACGCCATCATCTCCTAATCCAATATCCTTATTTAAACACGTGACTAAATTCCCCACACAAGCAAGTTGCACATTTTTTTCTGAACCTTCGTAGAACAAACCTCTCTTACCTCTTCCCATTTTTAAAACCACACCATTTTATTTTTATTTTTATTTTTTTATATTCATTTAATATTTTCACTTCTTTTTTACTTTTATTTTAAAAAAAAAAGAAAGAAAAGAAAAAAGAAAAGCTCCACATATAGTCCAAGTACATGAATCTCATTCACCTATTTATACCTTCAATATCCCCAATTCTAAAATTTCATTCACATTCTAATTTCTCTCTCTCTATCTCTATCTCTTCTTCTTCTTCTTCTTCATTTTTCTTTTTTTTTTTTAATTGAATTTTAAATGATGTACGGACAAATTAACTGTTGTGAATCCGATTTTGTTCTTCTTGAAACCATTCGTCGTCATTTATTGGGAGATTCAGAGGCTTTCCGATGTGGGAATTTCTCCCTTTCTGGAACTACCTCCCCTGTTTTCTGTCGGAGCTCAAGTTTCGGCAGCTTGTACCCTTGTTTAACTGAAAATTGGGGCGATTTGCCTCTCAAAGAGGATGATTCCGAAGACATGGTCCTCGCCGGCGTCCTCCGCGACGCCGTCAATGTCGGTTGGGTACCGTCGCTTGAAACTTTCAATTTTGGCTTCACTGATGTCAAGCCCGAGCCGGAGATTCTCTCTCCGGTCAACGTCTTGCCGGAAGTTAAGGTTCCGTCCACGGAGGTGGCTGCGGCCTTGCCGGCGGTCGTTCCGGCCAAGGGGAAGCATTACCGGGGTGTACGACAGCGGCCGTGGGGTAAGTTTGCGGCGGAGATTCGAGACCCGGCGAAGAACGGAGCTCGGGTTTGGCTTGGGACGTTTGAAACCGCGGAGGATGCGGCGCTTGCTTATGACCGGGCTGCTTATCGGATGCGTGGCTCCAAAGCTCTTCTTAATTTTCCACTTCGAGTTAATTCGGGTGAACCCGATCCGGTTAGAGTGACGTCGAAGCGATCGTCACCTCGATCGTCCCCGGAACCTACTTCGTCGTTGTCGTCGGTAGAGAGTGGGTCACCTAAGCGACGGAAGAAAGCGGAAGGCACCGCGGTGTCACCCGCTTTAGCTTCGCCGGAGTTGAATCAATTAGTGGTGGGGACGAATGGATTGCAAGTGGAAGCTGATGTGGCAAAATGTACAAGTGGCGAGTAATGATTGGGTGACTAGTGGAGATAGTGAGAATTAAGAAAAAGGCAAGAAGGAGCACTTGAGATTAAAAAAACCAAAACTTTAAAAGAAAATTTGTAATTATTTTTTGAGGACATATTCTAGGAATAGGATTGGTAGAATTTTCTTTGGAGTTTCAAATTTTTGGGGATTTTATTTTAAAAATTATAAAAGTTCCCAAAAAGAAAAAGGAAAAAAAAAATTGGTACATAATGGGGTGGTTGGATTTTGCTAAAGCAAATTTGTTTATTGTTTACAAAAGTATATCTTTTGAATGGAATTTTTATATTCTTTTCACATTTTGCATTTTATTCTTTAATTTAATAATCTATCATAAAGTAGTAAATGTATTTTTTTAAATAAAAATGTAAATAATGTGGTACGGTCTAATTGAACCAATAAAAAATTTAGATGAACCATAGAAAAAAATCAAATCAAATTAACTATCTTTTTAGTTGAGTTCAATGTACTAAAGTATAAAATTATAAGTAGATTTCTTTTATTATAATTAAGATAAGATTGGTTGAATTTGTTTCTAAAAAGGATTAGTAATTTTTATTTTGTTTAAACTTATTTCAACTTATACATATGTTGGTTTGACATTTGTTTCTTTTAATTTTTATTTATTTGATTTGACTACTCATATCCAAAATTCTATTCTCTAATGGAACTTTTTTATTTTACCATGTTTTTATCTAATGAAATATGTCATGCTAGCATTTAGTCAAATGATTTAAAATATAGAAATTTTATGGTGGACAAAATATAACATTTTAAAGTATATAATTAAAATTTTGTATTCCTAATTTTTGTAATTATTTGTTAGTTCTACTTCGAGATTAAAAGTGTAAACTTGACTTTTAATACTTTTGTTTACTTACATATTTTGACAAATAATTTGGTTGTTGAATTATTTCAAAGTTGATAATGTCCTAAATTCAACCTTAAACTAAAAAGAAAACACATTTTTTCTAAATATATGTATTTGGATATGATATTTTCGTATCAATAATATTTCAATATATGAGAGTTCATCAATCTATAGTGGAATAAGTGATAGTTCTCTTCAAACTATATAGCTAGAGATTGAATTTTTCATGTAATGAACCTAATGTTATGGGTGGATTCTAGAATCAAGGGCAAAATGGTCAAAAGAGAGCAAAAGAAGATTGAAGCGTAATAGGCTCAAGAACAAATTAAACCTGGTTGGCCTCAATTAGTTGAAGCCGAGCCTCTCACGTTAGCCTAAGGGTCAAAGGCCTAGTAGAGCCTTTTATGCTTTAAGGGATCTAGTGCACCTAGCAAGGATGTTGGGTCGATCGATCCGAACCCAAAGAAGATCATATGTAATTTGTCCAATATAGAACCCTAATTAATAAAATGAGGAATGTGAACAAGTGGATAAAATAGGGAAAAGAAAAAGGGCTAATGAGACTTTGAACCAAAATAGCCTGATCAACCTTGATCTCAACCAAGGATGAGGTCGAGGTCGACCTTCTCTATTTAACAGTTGAAGCGTACTATGACCTATTTCAACCTTGAAAAGATGATAGTGCATGGGATCAAACGCCCAAACCAACTTCCTCGGTCGAGAATGAGCCAGAATGAGGTCAAGAAAGACTTTCTCCATTTGGCACGCCTTGACCCATTTAACTTTAAAAATAACTTACTTTATCTAGGATAAAAAACTCGAATCCTAACCCTAGTTGAACAAAGATCATAAACCTTATATCAAATCCCCTAAAAAACTTATTGATATGAGATAACTTAAACTTTAAACTGTCCTAAAATTTTTTTATTGACTTAGGCATTATAACCATTTTTCTTTGTTTTACACATCCTTTCTTTCTCAAATTAGTAATTCAATTGTTAATTTTACATGAGGGTCATGTACGTTTTTCCTCGACCAACATTTAACATCAACACCCACGAAAACTAAAAAAAAAATCAAATACGTACTAAGACACTTTTTAAAATGTATAAACTAGACGAAAACAAAATACAAAAATAGAAAGTTTGTAATTAAACTAAAAATGAATAAAGCATAGAAAATGTGAAATCATAATATAAAGGAAACGTGTCAACTAAAAACACTTAAACAAATAGCATCGGACAGATTTGGTTGTTATTCCCATCATTTCTTGACTTTCAAACCTTCACCCCTTTACTTTTCTTCAATCTAATTTTGAAAAACAAGAAGAAAAAAAAATTCATTTTTAACTTCAAATCCAATCTTCATACTTAATTAATTAATTTAGCATTTTTAGGTCTTACTATTATTAAATATTCTATTTTAATCTCTCAAACTCAAAACAAAAATATCATTTTATTATTATTATTATTTTTTAAAAGTACTATTTTAGTTTTAATCATACATACTCTTTCAATCATTCAAAAAGAACAAGAAGTCAAATTTGATTCGATGTCTAATATTTTAATGTAACCGTTTCTATCATATTTAATAGATGGATCAAGTTGTAAATGTCGTTTGATAACACTTTCATTTTTTTTTAAATGATTTGTATCGATCTGATTGAATTCTTAGCCCAAATTTTAAATGTAAAAAGAAAATTTCCAAAGCTTTCTCTTTTTTAAATTTCAAATTTTAACTTAGTTTTTAAGTCATTGATTAACAATAGATAACATATGAAAAAAATTTGAAAGTGAAAATAGTGTTTATAGACTTAATTTTAAAAAACAAGACCTTATGTTAATTTTGCTCCTAACGTGTTACTATTGTTTTTACATTTTTGTAGGATAATATTTAAAATTTTAGCATTTTTTTTTTGTTTTTAATTTTATTCAAAGATTTGGCTTGAATTAGTTTTAAACAAAATTGTTGGAAAGTAATATTAAGCTTTACACATTCTAATACAATTATGAACTATAACTATTTTATTTGAAATCTTCCCAAACTAAACCTCTTTATTCCCCTTAGTTACTATATTTATTATTCATACTATAGAGTTATATTGTAATATTCATACTAAGTATAAGGCTACGATCCAAACATAGATTATTACAACTTAATAACTATAGTAATTACTAATGAAGGAAACAAAATATCCCTTTAACATCTTTGTATCAAGTTTCTTTAGAAAGAAAAAAACGTTTTCTTAAAAATTATACACATATGAATAAATTAATTTCTAACGAAAATTAAAAGCTACAATACAATAATTAAAGTGAGCTTAATAGTAATTGATTTTATAATTAATCATTATTACTCTCTTTAATAATAAGATTTAATTCATAAAAATGAATTAAAATAAAATTTAAAATTGAAGATTTGTTTACTAAAATAATCGAATATTTATTACCTTCTTGCAAACAAAAACTAAATTAAAATAATAGTAATAATAATAATAATAATAATAATAATAATAATAATAATAATAATAATAATAATAATAATAATAATAATAATAATAATAATAATAATAATAATAATAATAATAATAATAATAATAATAATAATAATAATAATAATAATAATAATAATAATAATAATAATAATAATAATAATAATAATAATAATAATAATAATAATAATAATAATAATAATAATAATAATAATAATAATAATAATTTTGGTCATTTAAGTCCTTTTCCATCTTATTTATTATTTTATTTATTATAATTATTAAAACTCAATCTTAATTTACCTTTGCAAATAATAATGATTTATGTGTTATATTTAATTTAATTTGAAAACATAGAAATGTTGTGGATATTAATTTAAAAATAACAAAAATATGAATGAATTTGATTAATTTAAAATGATCAAAAATAGAATTTTGATTAGAAGAAGAGGTGTTGAGTATTTGAATAGTTAGAGAGAAAAGTTGAATGTGAGGGTGACGCACATAGCGACAAAGAAGAAAAGGAATTGAGGATGGGGGTATGACGCCATCATCTCCTAATCCAATATCCTTATTTAAACACGTGACTAAATTCCCCACACAAGCAAGTTGCACATTTTTTTCTGAACCTTCGTAGAACAAACCTCTCTTACCTCTTCCCATTTTAAAAACACACCATTTTATTTTATTTTTTATTTTTTTATATTCATTTAAATATTTTCACTTCTTTTTTACTTTTATTTTAAAAAAAAAGAAAGAAAAGAAAAAAGAAAAGCTCCACATATAGTCCAAGTACATGAATCTCGTTCACCTATTTATACCTTCAATATCCCCAATTCTAAAATTTCATTCACATTCTAATTTCTCTCTCTCTATCTCTATCTCTTCTTCTTCTTCTTCTTCATTTTTCTTTTTTTTTTTTAATTGAATTTTAAATGATGTACGGACAAATTAACTGTTGTGAATCCGATTTTGTTCTTCTTGAAACCATTCGTCGTCATTTATTGGGAGATTCAGAGGCTTTCCGATGTGGGAATTTCTCCCTTTCTGGAACTACCTCCCCTGTTTTCTGTCGGAGCTCAAGTTTCGGCAGCTTGTACCCTTGTTTAACTGAAAATTGGGGCGATTTGCCTCTCAAAGAGGATGATTCCGAAGACATGGTCCTCGCCGGCGTCCTCCGCGACGCCGTCAATGTCGGTTGGGTACCGTCGCTTGAAACTTTCAATTTTGGCTTCTCTGATGTCAAGCCCGAGCCGGAGATTCTCTCTCCGGTCAACGTCTTGCCGGAAGTTAAGGTTCCGTCCACGGAGGTGGCTGCGGCCTTGCCGGCGGTCGTTCCGGCCAAGGGGAAGCATTACCGGGGTGTACGACAGCGGCCGTGGGGTAAGTTTGCGGCGGAGATTCGAGACCCGGCGAAGAACGGAGCTCGGGTTTGGCTTGGGACGTTTGAAACCGCGGAGGATGCGGCGCTTGCTTATGACCGGGCTGCTTATCGGATGCGTGGCTCCAAAGCTCTTCTTAATTTTCCACTTCGAGTTAATTCGGGTGAACCCGATCCGGTTAGAGTGACGTCGAAGCGATCGTCACCTCGATCGTCCCCGGAACCTACTTCGTCGTTGTCGTCGGTAGAGAGTGGGTCACCTAAGCGACGGAAGAAAGCGGAAGGCACCGCGGTGTCACCCGCTTTAGCTTCGCCGGAGTTGAATCAATTAGTGGTGGGGACGAATGGATTGCAAGTGGAAGCTGATGTGGCAAAATGTACAAGTGGCGAGTAATGATTGGGTGACTAGTGGAGATAGTGAGAATTAAGAAAAAGGCAAGAAGGAGCACTTGAGATTAAAAAAACCAAAACTTTAAAAAGAAAATTTGTAATTATTTTTTGAGGACATATTCTAGGAATAGGATTGGTAGAATTTTCTTTGGAGTTTCAAATTTTTGGGGATTTTATTTTAAAAATTATAAAAGTTCCCAAAAAGAAAAAGGAAAAAAAAAAATTGGTACATAATGGGGTGGTTGGATTTTGCTAAAGCAAATTTGTTTATTGTTTACAAAAGTATATCTTTTGAATGGAATTTTTATATTCTTTTCACATTTTGCATTTTATTCTTTAATTTAATAATCTATCATAAAGTAGTAAATGTATTTTTTTAAATAAAAATGTAAATAATGTGGTACGGTCTAATTGAACCAATAAAAAATTTAGATGAACCATAGAAAAAAAATCAAATCAAATTAACTATCTTTTTTAGTTGAGTTCAATGTACTAAAGTATAAAAAATTATAAGTATATTTCTTTTATTATAATTAAGATAAGATTGGTTGAATTTGTTTCTAAAAAGGATTAGTAATTTTTATTTTTTTAAACTTATTTCAACTTATACATATGTTGGTTTGACATTTGTTTCTTTTAATTTTTATTTATTTGATTTGACTACTCATATCCAAAATTCTATTCTCTAATGGAACTTTTTTATTTTACCATGTTTTTATCTAATGAAATATGTCATGCTAACATTTAGTCAAATGATTTAAAATATAGAAATTTTATGGTGGACAAAATATAACATTTTAAAGTATATAATTAAAATTTTGTATTCCTAATTTTTGTAATTATTTGTTAGTTCTACTTCGAGATTAAAAGTGTAAACTTGACTTTTAATACTTTTGTTTACTTACATATTTTGACAAATAATTTGGTTGTTGAATTATTTCAAAGTTGATAATGTCCTAAATTCAACCTTAAACTAAAAAGAAAACACATTTTTTCTAAATATATGTATTTGGATATGATATTTTCGTATCAATAATATTTCAATATATGAGATTCATCAATCTATAGTGGAATAAGAGATAGTTCTCTTCAAAACTATATAGCTAGAGATTGAATTTTTCATGTAATGAACCTAATGTTATGGGTGGATTCTAGAATCAAGGGCAAAATGGTCAAAAGAGAGCAAAAGAAGATTGAAGCGTAATAGGCTCAAGAACAAATTAAACCTGGTTGGCCTCAATTAGTTGAAGCCGAGCCTCTCACGTTAGCCTAAGGGTCAAAGGCCTAGTAGAGCCTTTTATGCTTTAAGGGATCTAGTGCACCTAGCAAGGATGTTGGGTCGATCGATCCGAACCCAAAGAAGATCATATGTAATTTGTCCAATATAGAACCCTAATTAATAAAATGAGGAATGTGAACAAGTGGATAAAATAGGCAAAAGAAAAAGGGCTAATGAGACTTTGAACCAAAATAGCCTGATCAACCTTGATCTCAACCAAGGATGAGGTCGAGGTCGACCTTCTCTATTTAACAGTTGAAGCGTACTACGACCTATTTCAACCTTGAAAAGATGATAGTGCATGGGATCAAACGCCCAAACCAACTTCCTCGGTCGAGAATGAGCCAGAATGAGGTCAAGAAAGACTTTCTCCATTTGGCACGCCTTGACCCATTTAACTTTAAAAATAACTTACTTTATCTGGGATAAAAAACTCGAATCCTAACCCTAGTTGAACAAAGATCATAAACCTTATATCAAATCCCCTAAAAAACTTATTGATATGAGATAACTTAAACTTTAAACTCTGTCCTAAATTTTTTTTATTGACTTAGGCATTATAACCATTTTTCTTTGTTTTACACATCATTTCTTTCTCAAATTACAAATTCAATTGTTAATTTTACATGAGGGTCATGTACGTTTTTCCTCGACCAACATTTAACATCAACACCCACGAAAACTAAAAAAAAATCAAATACGTACTAAGACACTTTTTAAAATGTATAAACTAAACGAAAACAAAATACAAAAATAGAAAGTTTGTAATTAAACTAAAAATGAATAAAGCATAGAAAATGTGAAATCATAATATAAAGGAAACGTGTCAACTAAAAACACTTAAACAAATAGCATCGGACAGATTTGGTTGTTATTCCCATCATTTCTTGACTTTCAAACCTTCACCCCTTTACTTTTCTTCAATCTAATTTTGAAAAACAAGAAGAAAAAAAAATTCATTTTAACTTCAAATCCAATCTTCATACTTAATTAATTAATTTAGCATTTTTAGGTCTTACTATTATTAAATATTCTATTTTAATCTCTCAAACTCAAAACAAAAATATCATTTTATTATTATTATTATTTTTTAAAGTACTATTTTAGTTTTAATCATACATACTCTTTCAATCATTCAAAAAGAACAAGAAGTCAAATTTGATTCGATGTCTAATATTTTAATGTAACTGTTTCTATCATATTTAATAGATGGATCAAGTTGTAAATGTCGTTTGATAACACTTTCATTTTTTTTTTAAATGATTTGTATCGATCTGATTGAATTCTTAGCCCAAATTTTAAATGTAAAAAGAAAATTTCCAAAGCTTTTTCTTTTTTAAATTTCAAATTTTAACTTAGTTTTTAAGTCATTGATTAACAATAGATAACATATGAAAAAAATTTGAAAGTGAAAATAGTGTTTATAGACTTAATTTTAAAAAACAAGACCTTAGCATTTATGAAATTATGTTAATTTTGCTCCTAACGTGTTACTATTGTTTTTACATTTTTGTAGGATAATATTTAAAATTTTAGCATTTTTTTTTTGTTTTTTAATTTTATTCAAAGATTTGGCTTGAATTAGTTTTAAACAAAATTGTTGGAAAGTAATATTAAGCTTTACACATTCTAATACAATTATGAACTATAACTATTTTATTTGAAATCTTCCCAAACTAAACCTCTTTATTCCCCTTAGTTACTATATTTATTATTCATACTATAGAGTTATATTGTAATATTCATACTAAGTATAAGGCTACGATCCAAACATAGATTATTACAACTTAATAACTATAGTAATTACTAATGAAGGAAACAAAATATCCCTTTAACATCTTTGTATCAAGTTTCTTTAGAAAGAAAAAAACGTTTTCTTAAAAATTATACACATATGAATAAATTAATTTCTAACGAAAATTAAAAGCTACAATACAATAATTAAAGTGAGCTTAATAGTAATTGATTTTATAATTAATCATTATTACTCTCTTTAATAATAAGATTTAATTCATAAAAATGAATTAAAATAAAATTTAAAATTGAAGATTTGTTTACTAAAATAATCGAATATTTATTACCTTCTTGCAAACAAAAACTAAATTAA
>CM046888.1:24975734-25286359 GCA_025688845.1 Cucumis hystrix
ATAATAATAATAATAATAATAATAATAATTGAAGTTAGGGTTAGGGGCATCTTTGACAAACAGCACATATGTTCCTACTTATAATCCAAGTTTGGCCAATTATTAATTTATTTTCTTTATCAATTTTATTCATTTCTTGACTAATTTGTTTGTGAATTATATATACAATTTTGTTTTCAAAATTCTCCTTTGAATCTTTGATCAGTGGAAATTAAGATTGATGATTGTGTTAAATTATTGTATTTGTGCAGCCCTGAAAATATCACTAACCATCTTTAAGAAATACTAATTATAAATTGAACGTAATGAAATTTCATTTCAATATTTTAACTCATAATTTTAACCAAGTTTAATTTAGTGTAATTGACACAACCTATCATCTAAACATCCGGAGTTTCATCTAAACAATATTAAAATGAGGTAAGTAAAAATTACTTATGAACATTTATCACGACTAATACATATGGTTTAAAATTTTCCAAACCAACTAAATAATAATGGTTTTTCATTATACATATTTTGAAATAATGGTTTATTTGGAATTACATTGTTATAATTCTTTCGTGACGATATTGAAATAAAAGAAAATTATAAAAAATAATAAAATTAATAAAATATTTACACTTTTATTGGAAATTTGTGGGTAGCAAATTTTTGTAGTTTAGTAGGTTTTTGCCATGAATGTAAATATTTACTTATTTTAATTATTCTTTGAAAAATCCTAAAATAAATCACCTAACAAAATATTAATAAATAATTTAATATCATATATATATATACACGAGACATGTTGAGATCAAAATTATTTACAAAATAAATTAATAAAAAAAAACTATGAAAGCAAAACTATAGTTAAAGTATAAATCTTTAAAGATTTAAAATAAAAAATTGAATGTAAAATGATATCATGGCTATCTATATAATTACTATCCCATCATTTTTAGACTCAATTTTCGTTAATACAAAAATTTAAGAATTTATATTTCAATTGTAAAAATTAAATCTAAGATGTTTGAAACTTTTAAAAATATAAAAAGAAAATTAAATAGGTAAAAATAAATCAAGATATTATATTTAAATACTATTTTATTAAATATGATTTCTTATTAATTTTAGTTGGAAATCTAATATACTTAAGTAGTTACAAAAAAAATGTATCAAATAAAAACAATTATTTTTCCAATAAAAAGTGTATAGAAAAATCTAGTAGAAGATAAAAGATATATAGAAGTGGAAATTGTGAATCCAATAAGTCAAAAGTAATGATGTGTATATTATAAAGTTTGGTCATTCTAATACAAGACTTTAGGTTATAATCCTAAGTTAGAATTATCTATTTTAATTCATGTTTAATTAAAAATAAATATATTTCATTTTTTGCACGTGAACTTCTTTGTCTAAAATAAAATTAATATTGAAAATGTGCAAATTTTGGTATATTTTTAAATATATATATATATATATATATATATTTCATGTCAAAGTCTCAATTTTAGATGACAATTGTTCACATAAGATTTCTAAATAAATGTAATTTGTGGAATTAAATTTTGTATATTGATTTATATGGTGTTGTGGATACAATTTTTAATATTTACTCATTGGATGCATTCTCTTAAATACAAATTAAGACTTAGAACTTTTTGATCTTCGATCTTCAGGAAGTTGTAATTGCAAGTCTATTTGAGACTCAATATTCTAGAATTCAAGAAAAGTTTGATCTTTCAAGTTTTCTATTTTTCAGAACTTGCACGTCTTGAAAGCTTTTAAAAGTTTGAGGCTTCAATTTTTTAGAGCTTCGGTTCTTCAAGCTTCAATTCTTCATTCAACCAAATATCCCTAAAATGAATGAGAATGTCTCCAATTTTCATGGACTTTAGATAGGCTTGGGCCTATTTTCTCGACGGGCTTGAATCCATCATTTCTTATTTCTTTGGTCGAATTTTACATCAGGGACTTGAATTATGTTGGATATGAGAAAATTTGATTACCAAAATACAATCAATTTATGAATATCACAATTTTGCTACGATGACACGACACGATTTAATTGACCAAAATTTATTATTCAACAACCATGCCGATCAATATTTATAAAATAATTATATACAAAATAATAAATAAATTAGTCATATGGTCTTTATTTAGGTTAATGTTCATAATTAAAAAAGAACATGAACTTCATCCTTTGCGTCACAACGTCATACTTTCAAAAGTTGAATATAATAATAGATCGCAACAAAAGTTCAACTTAACTAAGAGTTCAGCTAAGCTATATATGTACTGTACTATAGTCTCATATTGAAATGCACAAATGTTAAGCATTTGTTTGAAAATGGTATAAAATAATTATTTTGAAAGTTAATTATTAGATAAAGATAAATGCATGTAGAAGGGTTTAATATTCCATTTGTACGTAAGTTCCTTCCAAGATTTGGATTCAAAAGTGAAAATATTCCTTGCATGCTTTGACTTTTCAACTTCCACTTTCACACCTTTTTTTAATTATGTTAGGGAATTTGAGTCTTTATTTATTTTCATCAATTTTTATAACATTTTTTTAAAAGTGATTTTTTATTCGATTATGATTATAATCTTTATAATTCAAGTTCAATCCCTATAATCTCAATTATAATTTTGTTTTCGGTTATGTATATATATTTTTCTAATACATAGAGAATGGTAATGAGTTGAATTTTATACTAGCTTTTAAGTGATTTGTTAATAAATAAATAAAAAGTTTGACTTAGATTAGATTAAAAAGAAAAACTAGAAGTAATGAGAAAATTAGATTCCAATCCAAAAAGAAGATATATTTAATTTAATTGAGTTTTTGGCAAACAAAAGGAGGGTTGATCATCACTTGTGGTTCTCAAATTGGAAACAATTATGAAAATATACGAACCTTCTTTGTGCATCAATTACTGTTGAGCTTATACTTTATAGTTTATACTTTAGCTATTGAAAGTTGAATAATAATTTTAGTCAACAAACGTTATAAAAATCGTTAACAATGTGTTGACCTTGTTAGTAATTCTTATTTATTATGATTTAATTTGTCATTTACACAAATCAATCAAATATCACCTTGAATGATTGTCAACCTTCCATCTTAAACAACAAAAGCAATGAACAACTTTTTCTATTGTCTCATTAGCAAATTTTTAAACCACAAAAGAAAGTCTTCTGATGTAAGTAAGGTACTACTAAACACTTTGTTCAACTACAACAAAAACAGATTTGTGTCGTAACAAGCTAACGGATTCCTCATACATGCATCTACACATGCCGAAACTAGGTAATAGGACTAGGTCATTGATGTAAAACTAAACCAGATTGAACCTTGGTCGCCTTCAGATGCTTCCTTCCGGCCCAGTCCTCTTTGAGATGGCAATGACATTGAAATTCAGCGACTCGGGGTTATCCGAGATCATGTCTTTTATGACTCGAGCTGCATCCTGTGGGTTTCATCAAGTATTTCATTAAATGGAAGAGAAGTGGGGTAATATGTTGTTCTGTAGATTCATTTATGAAGTAATTTTGGACTAATGGCTAAAACAGACACGGATGTTCTTTCAGAGCAATCATACCTGTAATAAACTGCTGGGTGATGATGGACCATGTGATATAGGTTCCGTCTTTCTCCCGTCGAGCTCATAAAGTTTCCCTATTTAAACCATCAATTAGGATATTGTAAAGATTAGATGACCTCTGAGGAAATCTGATCACTGAATTCAAAGTAAACATGATAAAGAAGCAATTTGTCTCCCTATAAGAGAAGTTCAATAAGTGTGTACCATCCACACATGAGAAGCAGATAAAGTGAGTATCGACTTTTTCCGGAGCCTGCCAATAACAAGTCCAAGGAAAGATGAGCCAAAAATGGAAATTGCATGAACACACTTGGAAAGATGGGGAAAATGAATGGAACTCGACAGAGTTAAATCAATAGAAAAGATGTATCACACGCATAAGCGCATTCATAGAGAGGGAAAATAAAGAGCATTCGTTCCAGTTAATTAATTTTAAGTTCATGGGATCACTTACTATCAGATAGATATCTCTGCCACACGAGACATCATTCACCTTAACCAATAAGGAGTCTACATATGCTGTACTTTTCAAATCTTAATTCTCTAAATTAGAAGGCATGAAGTTGAAAGCTTGGAAAATCCATGACTTGATCCGGAAATAACTATGCATCAACATATATTATGTACCTCAATTTTAAAACTTTGTCCAAAGCTTCAAACCTTATGTCCACTATACACAACCAATCCCTGTGTTGAACTTCTAAAAACTATGTCCATTTTCCCTGTTTCCAATTAAATTAATAGCTATTTGAAAAAGGAAAAGGAGCAAAAGCATTAAGCTATATCTTTCTATTTTTAATATACTTAAAGGGAACAAGAAAAACTCTTCTATTATCATTCTCCACCATAATGCAATTAACTTAAAAAGAGTCTTACTGTCGTATCTCCAGCAGTTGCTGCTACTGAATGTGCAACTTCCATTTCATCGTCTTTCTCAAGAAATGCCGCACGCTACCAAAGTGAACAACATACAACTATTAGAAGCAAACACCATCTCAACAAAGGAAAGGATAGAGAAATATAATATTATCTTTCTTGTGTTTCTAGTTATGTTTGTCCTTTTCTCTAATACTTTTGGGTGCCGGTGGGGTGGGGAGGGAGGAGGGGAGTGGGAGAGAAGCATGTTTTTGTAAATGGAACCTCGATCGGGTCCATGCTTTTGGTAGACTTGAAGAACCTATCCAAGAATGATCCCTCCGCTGTAAAAGATAAAGAGAAAAGGAACACAAGTTAAAAATGAGTGTGCCAGAACTTCAAGAAATATCTCAGTCAGGATATACCAAAACAAGTAGGAGTAGATACATTGATGAAACTTCATCAACATGAGTACTGTATATTGGATGTGACCAGCCACAGGACTGAAGTTGGATAAGGACAAGAACACCAAATTAAACATATGAATGACCCAACAGATAACTCTAAGTTTCACTTTCAATTCGTGTTCTGCTTATTTTCAGTGATACATAGCTTTCTTCACTCCTCAATTCTCTACTCTACTCTATAAGTGCAAGTAAAATAACAGATATAGGAAAAGCCTCTGGCTAACTGAGCTAATATTCACAACAACGAAGAAATATGTTTCCCCTCGTTAAATTGGCTAGCATCACTCAGTACTTACAAAGCTTAATTTCTGAAGTAACATTCCCAATAGCATGAAGCAGTCCAATAGTTCCACAGGCATTGCCAACTGTTTGTTTCATAAAGTATACTTGATTGCTGTAATCCTAGAGTCACAACAGAAAGGAGAGATCCTTATTAGATAAGGCTTACAGATATATAAAACATTTTAAATATAGTATTAGAAAGTAAAAAAGACAGAACAACATGCATCAAAAGTGGACTGTTCATACTCGATTATGTAACCAGATGGGCATTTTGTTTTTGTGAATATTAACGACAACCTTTTTATTTTCTCACACCTCTCACCATTTCTAAAAACATTATTTTGTGATTTAAAACAATTTATGACAGAGAACCTTTGATACAATAGACAAACATCAGGTAACATCATAATTTAGGGAAAACGTATCTACATGGTTCAGCCAAGTGGTATGACATAATATAAAGAGGACTTAATACACTTGCTCACCTTGTTTGCTTCCTTTTCCTGTTGTCGTCTCTCTTCTTCGCTCTGAAAATATTAAAACATTTAGAAAATGGAGAACTTTTTAATGGAATCCTTCAAATCCATAAAGATTAAAATGAACTTTATCTGTAAGAAAACCTTTTCGGTTATGGGATAAAGAAACAAAACCGCCAGAACAGGCTTAGGCACCATGTCCAAGAGTTCATCATCCAAGCCATAAACATCACCGCACTCTGCTTCATCTTCAGGAAGACCGAGACCCCAAAGGAACTTCGCAATAACAAAAAAGAAGTTTGTCAACCATAGATGAAATATGGAGATTCTTGCAACCAAAAAAAAAAAAAAAAAAAAAAACGACAGCCAGATAAACGAAGAAAGGCAACTTGAAAATGCAATCATCTTTGAAAAACATGCAGCAATAGGTTTTATATAAATATATATATTGGTAAGAAAAGATTATTTGAACGAAAGGAAAAGAAAACGATCACTTCAAAAGTAGCCCTGATGCCAATAACAATGGACACACCATTTCCCAATCAAGAAAAACCAAGAAAAGAAAACCCAATTAGTAAAAAATAACACATTCATATCCCAAGGACCACACCAAATTCACAAACGATAAAAACAACTGACGAACAAACTTGCTTTGCATCTTCTTCCATATTTCGTTCTCACTTTAACAACATACTGCTCGCGGACACAAAGCAGAAATTCCCACTGTTCCATTTCCAGAAAGAGAATAATATTGCCAATAAAAACAAGAAAGAAGAAAACAATCAGAAAGCTTCTACATAATTCCACAACCAAGAAACAAAACATTGTTTAAAGGGAATGAAAAGAAAACGATCGATTCAAAAGTAGCCCTGATTCCAATAACACGGGCATTCCATCTTCATCAAAATAAACTACGAAAAAGCCCCCCCCCCCCCCATTAATAAAAAATTCATAACGAAATTGACCCCAAAAGAAAAATCTACATATTCTTTCATATTTCTCTCATTTCATCTACATGCAGCCCGCTCACACAAAGCAGCAAATGGCAATGTTTTAATTCCAAAAAGAGAACAGCAATGCCAGTAAAAAGAAAAAAGAGTGAAAAGACCAGAAAGCTTCAACATAATTTCACAACCGATAAACAGAAATGAACAAAGAGACAAGAAAACGCAGACACTGAAAGAAACTATAACCCATTAAAGAAAACTTCCCAAGCAAGATAGAAAACAAGACTTTTCATCAATTCATACTCACCAGATTCTCTTTCCACTAACAAGAGCTCAAAGCAAGAAGCCAAAATAGAACAAAATGATAATACCTGGTTCATAACATCAGGGTTAGCTTCAAGTGGAAGCCATCGCTTATTAGCTGAAGAAGAGGTTTCATGAATAGCAGCAGCCATTGTCGTCTTCTGAGCTTCTTCAAGTACACTTCGATTACAGAAATGAATATGCTAACACAGCACTTAATTCAATGATAGGTTTTTAGGGCTTTAAGATCGGAATCAATTCCTTGCTTCGAAACAACGCAACCGTTTTGCCGATTCGACTCCATCTCTATATATATAGGTTTTGTATCGGGTTGTCCGCTTAACAGGCCTGAAATCGAGCCCACTGAAAAACATAGAAAGAAAGCCCAAGTGTGAAAAACACTTTAGAGCATAAATTTTTTAACGAATATTATTTAAGTTAAATTTAAATCGACAAAATATATGTCATGAAATTTTTTAAAGATTAAAAATAATGAAAGAGATAATCGGTAAGAGTATACATATAAGATATAATTACCTTGAGTGAAATATAAATGATTTAAAGAATATAATTTTTTTGCTGATTTTAAATTGTAAATGAAGTAAGATATAGTTATTCCTAAATTTAAATATTAAAGGGAGTAAAATGAAACAAGCCATTAAGACACATGTTTTGAAAGATACGACATGTAGTTTTGTTAAAAGGGATGTATGATTATAGATTCCACTTTAATAGTCATTTATTGATGAAAAATAAAGAAAAAAGAACTTAGAGGATCCATAGAGAAAATATAGAAAATGTACCCAAAATATAAGAGGATGTGAGGACAAAATAAAAATGGTTGAAAAGATCTAAGGAAAAAAAGGTAAAGAGAATAAAAATTTCATGTCATATTTATTTTATATTAATTAATTGAGATCCATGCAAAGACTAAAGTGAGCTTTTAGGAAAGAAAAATAAAATTAAAAGTGTAAATTTTGAAGCTTCAAATCTATAGACTAAATTGAAACAAAATTCAAATCTTAAGGTAAAATTGTAAAATCTAGAGACTAAATTAAAAGAAAAAGGGAAAAAGGTAAAAAAAAAAAAATCATAAGAAATTAAAGAAAATTATTAAAAAAATCTACCGTACATTTTTAATTTGTTTTCAAACTATCATATTTTTCCAATTTCTTTTTAAAATTACCCTACTTATCCAAATGACCACACAAAAAAAAGTACAAAATGAAGGGATGTGATTTGAGGATAGACATCAAGATTCTTCCCTCGTAACCCATTTTTATGCTGCATAAATATTAAAATAAGCACAAATATTTGATAATATAGACCATTTTATTTGGGGTGGTTTTAAAATTATTTCAATAATGTAGAAAGATTTTAGGCTTTAAATGATAATAAATTAGTAATATGAAAAAGCAATAACATGAACTAACAATTTGTGTAATTTAATATTTATGAGAATGAGTGACTTCTCAGAAAAAGAAAAGAAAAGTATACATAAAATTTGGTCCAAAATATCCCTATAATTTGGTAGCTCTTTCAATATCTTACTTCTTATAATGAAATGGTACGAAACGTGAAAATAACAATGAAAATGTAATACCATAGTTACTTGAATAATAAAAGGTTACATTCACATCATTCACAACTCAATCAAATTGTTTGGTTAATGACAACCCTAACCATTTTTACACTCCTAATCACCCAACTGGCAAACTAAAAGTAACAAAGAACAATCCTAAATTTCAGGACAGAGATCAATGAGTGCAAACACTAAGGCATTCAAGGCTGCTTTATTATAGCATCACTGATCAAATAAGCTGAATTTGGTACAGTTGCTGAAGCCTTTCATTTTAGGTAACTATGCTAAATGCAAACCTTGCATTTATTCTTATACTTCAGAAAGTTAAAATGAAGATTAGAGGTAACCACATCGTATTGTGAAAATAAGCAAGTGGTTATCAATCTATTCTCCTCTATACCTTGGCTTTCGCTTCTCGGCAAATGCTGCCAATCCTTCCAACCGGTCTTTCGTGTCCAAGAGTTCTGTGTAACACTCATCTTCTATTTCCATAGCTGACTCCAGGTCTCCCTCGAGCCCCTCGTTGATCGCCTTCTTTGCCATCCTTATTGCTAGTGGACCCTGTTACAATACTCAACAATTACTTGGCATTAGATTGTTGGCGGTACGCACAACATGACAGAGTTAAGGAAGAATATATTTCTACTCTTTTTCCTTTTTTTACATTATTATTAAAAGCAATAAAAATAAAATTACCATCTACCAACTCACTGTAGCTGGATAAAGTTTCTTACATCATGACTACAATGATAGAATAACCCATCAGGAAAATTAAACATCGAAGTAAAAGAAATGCCAGAAAAACCCCTTTTGGCTAACTCGTGAGACGAGGTATATACCAATCTCGACACATAAACAGAAACAGACAGTTCAGAAAACAAAAAGCTAGAAGCCTATATTTCTATCTACAAAATTACTAAAAATGGTTCATTTTGATGTATAGTTACAGTAAGTTACATTATAACGCTTGAAATTTAAGAAATGATTCAAATTGATCAACCATTCACTATTTCACTAGCGATGATAACAAATTTGGAGGAGATTAAATTATTTCCCCATTTGAACACAGTTCTCTCTTATGGAAAAGTGTTAGTGTAGATGTCACTTCACATAGTTGATCTTCAATTGTTTCTTTTGAGTTTTTTTTATAACATAATTTTTCACTCAGTGCCTAAATTCTCAGTCAAGAACCGAACTAAGACTATTGTTGTTAAGATGGAGTGGATGACAATGGACAAGAATGAATATAGTAAACAAATAAACTGTCATTTAAAATTATTATGAATAAGAAACATTTATTTAGAAACTGTGGATTTCCATCACGGACTGTTAAACTCATTTCGGGGGGTGTCAGGGCAGTGCATAACAATGTCACATCAGAAGCCTGTAAATGTGGGCGGGAAACTGGGGCCACAAAATCAAATGGCTGTTTCGGAGAAATATATAATTACTAAGAGTTTAAAGGTTCAACAATAGAAAACTAAAAATGATAGTGTTTAGTTAGTGGGTTTAGGAATCGTTCTATAACACTTCTCATTTGAAGGATGGAACTTAAGGTGCAAAATATAATTCACTTAAAAAAAAAACTCCACGATGTCTGAAACAATGAATAGGATACAACTTTGATCTCTTTATCCATCAGATGGTCGTCCTAGAATTAGTGGTATCATATCAATCAAATCATAATTTTCATCAAATTGTGGCATGATACCCAGAAAGATAATTATATTAGATGTTCTAATTACCTTCTCATTTATCTCTTGGGCAATTTCCAGTGCCTTTGTATAAGCTTCCCCAGCAGGGACGCAGTAATTGACAAGACCTAAAGCAAGAAATTTTATTGTCTTCTCCTTAGATCAATAAGACATTGAATTGAAGATTTTTTTTTAATGGCGTCCATACCTATAGATAGAGCATCTCTACCACTGACCTTACGACCAGTGAATATAAGTTCCTTTGCTATTGATTTGCCGACCAGCCTAGGAAGCCTTGCAGTCCCACCTGCCCTGTGAAAAAACACGATTAGAAGCTATAATCTGCTTGTGCATACTGGAAAACCATCATGGAAATATCAATAGAAAAGGGGAAGAGGAGGATTCGAAAAATATTCTTGAGAAGAGTGTCATTCAGCTTCCTTCCACCATCAATAGTTTAATGTTTATACTAAGTAATAGAACTATCCAACATCAGTTTGCATGCAGGCTTCCTTCTAATAGTCTCAAGTGAGCTATCATATATAAAGAAGAATTTACTACATACCCAGGAATTATAGCCAGTCCGGTTTCTGGCAAACTGAGTTTGGAATCTTCCCCTGGATCATGACCAACCATGTGAGCTACCATGAATAAAGCCAGCGAATACAGCAAGAAGGTCTGGTAAAAAACTTAACTATAAAATAATTGAATAAATTATTTACCACATATCCGAAGATCACATGCAAGAGCCATTTCAAGTCCACCACCCAATGCTGCTCCTTCAATAACTGAAATAGTAGGAATAGGAAGTGCCTGAATAAAATAGAATTTAGATTACATCAGCAGACAGAGACTAGTGGACCTGAAAAATCGAAGTAAAAATATTTCAAAGAAGGTGAAAACCAAAACTAGAGTTGTTCAAGAAAGAGAAGTATTGGATTCTTAACGATGACGAATTATTAAGTTAATCGGGTAAAATATAAATGAAAAATAGAGCTGCATAAAAATGTGAGAGGTGGCCACCATGGCTTGAATTCCTCTAAGCCTTTTATTACTAACATATACCCCTTATTGTCCACAAGGCCAAACCATAGTGGTTAAACCTGAGAGCAAATTGAGGTTTCACCACTCATTTACTAGTATATAAAATCCTAAAGTTCCATTTGAAGTTATTGAAAAATCAAGTATAATGCCTATTTTTATTTATGGAATCAGTACGAATCAAATGAATCTCAAACCACTGAAGAATGAAAACATACACCCTAGGTGACGACTAAGCTTACTAGCATTAGCAACAAAAGATCACGGTTAGAATATCAATGATAACTCATGTGCATATCAACTGCTGCATTATATCCTTGACAAGATATCCTTGTTTAAATATTCTTTATATAAATCAAAGAATGTAAAAGAAAGTAGGTAGGTAGGTAGATTATAATGAACTACCTCTAAAAATGTGAATGCAGACCGCAGTGAGGTGACAAAGGAGTGAACTTCTGATGCTGCCATCTTCTTACGTTCCTGCACTTAAAGGATGAATTGAGGGAAGTTAAACACCATGCCATACTGTGAGAGCCAAATTATCTGAGATTCTACCAAAATGCTCCAATATAAACCAGCAGAGTTAACAAGAATACCTTCAAATCGGCACCTGCACAGAACACCTTTGGGACAGAGCTTCGGATCATCATAACATTGACGGATGAATCACTATCAACGGATTCAAAGGCATGACGCAATCCCCTCAGCATATCCTTGCTAATAGCGTTTTTCGCCTCAGGCCTGTCTAAATGTACCTCGACAATTCCTGTTTGATAAACAAAAGTTGATTTCCATTCGAACAAAACTGAAGCAGCCCAAGAACACCCCAGAAACTTGAAAAGAAATGATCATAGATAACATTACAAATAAAGAAAAAAAGAACCCATCGGAAGTTTGAGCCATCCAAGGACAAGCATAAAGAATATCTGAAAGGACCCAAGAACCAAAGGACAAAAGAATAAGAAGAACAGAAAACAAGCCGTAGTTGGTTATGCACTCTCCATTCATGAACTAACAAATTCTCAGAACACTTTTGTCAGAAAGTGACTGTCGATCAAGTTGCATGTCACATTATGGAAGTTTCCAATGTATGAAAAATACTAGAAGTAAATAGTTTTCGTGAAAATTCTTGGGTGTTTAGTTACATTACATTTTTACTTTTTTTTATTCATTTATAAGAGGTTCCAATGTATGAAAAATACTAGGAGTAAGTAAGTTTGGTTGCGCTACATCTAAAAATAAAATCACTTTTATAAATGTCAATTACCATAAAGTGATTCCTTGTTTTTCCAAAAGAAAAATTACAATAAAGTAATTTTAAAGTGATCTTCCATCAATCACATTTCGAATTATCAACTTTAAATTGTTTCTTAAAAAAATAATTTTGAACTATTTCAAAAGTGACATGAAGTTATCAAACACTCTAATTTTACTGTTTAAAAAAAAGTTTTGGTCTCCACTTTCCCTTCTCTGCAGACAATCAAATCATCAAGAAAGTAGCCAGTGAAACAACAATAGCGAATTATCAGTTCTGAAAGCAAAATGAAGCCTTAAACATTAATCACAAACCATAAATTAACAAAATGGGGACCTAACCATTGAGCTTATAATATTAAAACAAAATTAAAGAAAATGTTTTACATATTCAGCTCAGAAATTACCAGAATCAGAGTCTGAAAGTCGGTGAAGCCGGACAGGCTTAGTGGAAAGTGAGTCCAAAATGAGAGTTCTGCAATGAGTGTATCGCCATGGATGTGAGAACGAATTGAAGGCATCGGAAGGGGTGGAGCTGGGGAATGTCTGACGGAGGTTTTGGGCCGGAATGGGAAGGTTTTGAGATGAATGATGGAGTTGAATTCGAAGGTTGATGAGATTTCTGCTTCGAATTTTGAAAGCTCCCATTGGTTGGTAGTACGAGGAAGATGGCAAAGCAGATGGAAAGACGAAGGAATGGAAAAACGTGAGTGAATTGGATTAGATCAAAAGATTTGGAAATTTTGAAAAGTGGCACTTTTAGTTTTACCTTTGAAAAGTACCACAATTTCAAAAAAGTACCACTATTTTTAAAAATGCTCCTTTAGAAAAACGTGTAATTTTGTTTTTTTAGATAATTAATTGCGAAACATTTATTTCAAGGAATTAATTAAAAGACATTTATTAGAAGATAAATTATAAGAATTAAATACAAGATATTTATTGAAAGAGTTAATTACACACACTATTGTTTTAGCTACAGACTATTGACTAAATAATTTTATATTGTCCTGGTCTAGACAATCTGGAAGAGAATTGACTACAATACACTCAACAAATTTAACACAAAAAATTGCACATTCAACGACTTTCCAATTTATAGCACTTCTTCGCACTTATTTACTGGCCACAGGTTGTAGTTGAATCGTGATCTTGTAGTGTCAAGGTTGATCACTATCATGAGTGAAGAAATGACATGTATGATCATTTGGAGAACTTCGCAACTAAAATCCAATCCTAAACTATGAAATTGTTCAACTACAAATTTTTTCATATGCCTCAGATTTCACAGAAAACCCTGTAACATAAACTAAAGCTCAATCCTAAATTATGAAATTGTTCAAAGTAATTCACCTTAAGAGATTTGAGTTTGAAGGATGACTTCTTGAAATTTCGAGGAGCAAAAATGAGATAAATGACTTCGATTTTGAAAGCAAATTCCTTTAGTCTCGACTAAAATGAGTTAGGGTTTTGAGAGAATATCAAACGTTCGAGCTTCCAAGATATTTTAGTCATATGAGAATACCTTTTATTTTGAAATTTAAAAACAAAAACACACAATTTTGGTTCTGATATTGGTCGAGATGAATTGAGAAATTAGGTCAAAAAAATTTCTTGAAATTTGTGAAAAATCTCGATGTTGAAATCAATCGTAATTGACCAAAAAAATAAAATTACAATTTTTTTTAAAGGGTACTACTTTTGAAATGTAAATCTAAAAGTGTGCTACTTCTCAAAATTTCTTCAAAATATTTTGTTTTTGTTTTGTTGAATGAAATTTAAAATTATTTTGGATTCTTAGAGATATCATGTTCTAAAAAGTTAGGCTTATTGAGATTACCACCTCAACAATTGATATATACCACGGAACGTCTAGAGTTTTTATTTATTTATTCTTTTAAAAATCCAAACCTAAAATAAATTGATAGTACATCAATCAAACTATGTTTCTATGGACTCAAAATTAGAGATTCGATTCTTCTACATATTCCACAAATAGTAAGAAAAAAAAATATTTACAAATATAACAAAATATCACCGTCTATCACTAATATACTGCAATAGACTACTAATGAATCTATTGCAATATAGATATTAGTCGTCTATCATGATCTATCGGTATTAAAAATTGTAATTTTGTTATATATACAAATATCTTAGTTTATTTTGCTATATTTGAA
Source organism: Cucumis hystrix (assembly GCA_025688845.1). Classification (NCBI taxonomy): domain Eukaryota; kingdom Viridiplantae; phylum Streptophyta; class Magnoliopsida; order Cucurbitales; family Cucurbitaceae; genus Cucumis; species Cucumis hystrix. Next base: position 24,990,409 of record CM046888.1, read on the forward strand.
AACATAAGAAAGAAAATGTTTAAATCTAAAAATTGAGAAAATTTTAATATTATATCATCTATTCAGAGAAGGGAAATGGCATAACCTTTTTTGCAAGAGCCTCCATCACTTTCTTGTCAATGGTTGATTGTCTACTTATACCTTACAACAAAAGAAATATACAGTGGAGAAGCTAACAGCCTAACACAATGGGAAGATTTGTAAAAGGAGAAGATTCGCATACCATAATCGTTTTGGAAGTTCTATTTTCTGTGAACCCATCTTTCAAGTCGAAGCTGCTTCAATGGCGGTCCGAGATTTGGCTTACTCTTCTGAGGACAACTCCACTTCCCAATTACCTCTATGATATTAGAGTGCTCAGTATTGGTTTTGTCTGACAGTCCCCTTCTTCTTAAACAAGCAAAAGCACTTCCTGCCTCTTTATTATTGTAGTTTCCTTGCATTTCCACTGATTTCTTGCATGTTGCTTCAGAAAAGCTACGCTTGTTTGCGGTAATAAAACCAACATTTGAAACGCCTCTCTCTTTGTTTTCTTTGTTGTGGCTTAGCTCATTTGATTCTCTTAAATTGGGAAAGACACAAGGCATATGGTTTCCAGCTGATGAGCCATTAAGTTGTGGTTGGACCTCACTTTTAGTTTCAGAACTTTCCAGGATGGGATCGATCTTATGGATCAAATTTGTATGAGTTGGAGGCTTGTTATGGTAATTTGAACTTCTATCTTTATGCAGTGGCACAGAACCATTCTCTTGCAAAACTCTTTCTTGTAACTTACATTGAAGATCATCAGTAGTTAGGCTTGAGATTGGAACTTCTTTGGTTGGACTGATGTCGTTGGTTCCCATAGTTGACTCTTTCGGGTCTTGCACGGAAGTTCTTTCAGAAAACAAATTCTGCTGAGGACAGGGTAAAAAACTTTTACTTCCTATGAACGGTTGAGTTTCTCTCAAACTAATAGAAAATGGAAATGACTTGTAAGAAAATACTTGGAAAAAGTGTCCTGCAACTCTATAATTGTAACATTGATTAAATTTTGACGTGGGGATGATCTCTAGCTTAAATGAGATAAATTATCAGTTCAATTACCAAGTTGCCGATCAAATTAAATGTAAAGATTAGTTGATAACCATTTGACTCGTTTGATAACTATTTTGTTTGTTGTTTTTGTTTAAGTCTATAAACATTACTTTCAACTTTATTTTTTTATTACCTACCTTTTACCAATAATTTAAAATACAAAGTTAATTTTGAAAATTAAAAAAATGTAGCTTTCAAAAAGTTGTTTTTTATTTTGAAATTTGGCTAAAATTCAACTATTGTGTTTAAGAAAGATGTAAGTAATTGTAAGACATTGAGAGAAAATAGACTTAATTTTAAAAGATAAAAATAAAAAATAAAATGATTATTAACGAAGCCATTTATAAGTTTTTTTTTTATATTAATTTTAAACCAATGTTTCAAAAACCAAACAAAGTTCTACAAAAAAAAATTTAAAAAATTGAAAACATGTTTCATTTCTAGAAACGTTAGTCTTTACTGTTGATGTTAATCATACATACTTTATATATACTTTATATGGCTAGTTGAATTATACTGACTTTTAGAAGTTGTTGGAGATTCCATATTAATATCATAAATAACTATTTTACTTTTTTTCTTGTAATATCTTAAAGAGTATCTATGAATATCTAAAAATGTTTTTACATGATATAATAGTTCCTCGGTTCTAATGAATTTGATTTTAGGTATGGTTAGATGTCTAAAGAAATATCTAGATGCAGAATCCAAGAATGGCATTGAAAATGTATCCTACTTTGGCCAGGGATCTCTTGCCAATAAATATAAGTATTGTCCCCACGTATTAGGCAAGTGATTTGTACCTAATAGAGAGATTTTCATACTCTTATACTAAGCTTCTTACTTGAAGCATCAAACTTAGGATTCTGAAGAACTCTTCTAAACCTCTACGAGTCCTCACCGTCTAAGCTGGGCTTAGGGGGAAGGGTTTTGAAGTCCAAAGTAGAAGATCTTTGTTTACACATCATATAAAGTGCTGTTTGTAAGTATTTTATGTACCTTGCTTGGGGGCTGATTATCCTGTCTGTTGCCCGTAGAATTGCCATTGGATATTTCGAACAGGTTCAGCTGAACTCCTTCACCTCCATTATCCAAAGTCTCTTCTATTTCATGGCCCAGCCCTGTTTTCTTACTCTCACAATATCCAAATTCCTGGCTTGGATTCAATGTAGGGGATTCATATACATAACTAGAAAACCAGTTCCCAATATCAGGAGGCTCTGATGAAAAAAGGAAAGAAAAATTCTGTAATTGTCCTTGTGTTGTAACAAGTTCAAATCATATAACTCAATGGCAAATAAACTAGATGAAAAGGATAGAATACTGATTTTTATTGGCCAATTGAGAGTGAATGTTACAAACCTGACAGAAGCGACTGGGAGCACAAGGAATCTTGATTCTAACATAAAAATACAAAAAAGAAAAAGAAAAAAAATTGACTGTTAGAAGTTAACAATTTTGAGCTTTCACTACACCTGCATGCCTATAGTTCATATAACATAAAAAATTAAATCTAGAAAATTTTGTTGTTAATTCAACAACAAGAATAATAACTTTATTTTTAGTTTTCTAGTTTGAGAATTACACTTGTTTACTAATAGTTTTACAATAAATAACCTAATTTCCAATCATGCTTTCTTTAAAGAATTAAAAGAAACAAGAAAAAACAGGAAGAACTTGTTTGTTTCTTAAATTTTAATGCAGATTTCATTAGTAAAAAAAAAGAAAACAGAGCACAAATTATTTGCAACTTGCGAGTAACCTTATCTTTTAGAACGAACAATAAACAAAACAGAAAATCAAAATCCAACAAAGTCTTAAGTCTCTGCATTAATTGATCCCTTAAACTATATCTATGCCCAATTAAGATGTTTAAACTTTGGCTAATTAACAAGCAAGTTCTCTGTTAGAATTTCATCATTCTTGAACAAATAATCCAACATGAAAAGTGCCTTAAGTTCAAGCATTTGTTGAGGGATTAAATCATTCCAGAAGTTCGAACATATGACCTACACCTCCTACTCTAATAACATGTTAAATCATCCATTAACACTAGCCACCAAATTCTTTAAAAAAAAATACTTATGTCACAAGTAATTGAAGGGAAAAAAAATGTTGAAAGGAATAGCAGTTTCTATACCATGCCTAGAAGCTGGCTTTCACGGTGATCTTCCCTTGAATTGCATTTCAAAGGAATCCAAGTTCCGGGAAGCTCCTTAGCAGCTTCTTCTTCTTCAATCTTAGTGACATTATCCCTAAACTCTCTCACAGCCTGCTCATCTTCCTCGACCTCAAATTCTCTCTCTCTCGAAACTGAATCTCCAAAATTGTCATTTGAATCGAGTTCCGGAGATTCGTATTCATAGCTCGAGAACCAGTTCCTGATATCAGGCGGCTCTGATGGAAATAAACAAACGAATAAAAGTAAGTCCAACTATGATCTAACTCAAAAACACATCTACTTAAGATCACTATCTCCCTATGCCCTACTTTTCTTTTCTACATTTTCTCAACATCCAAACAGATATCAAGTCCATATATCAGGAACAAGCATACAAACCTGAAGACGGCGAATGCAGAACCTACAAAAGAAAAAAAAAAAAAAAAAAAAAAAGCAAATGAAGTAATTAGAAATAGAAATTTGGGGCAAAGATTGCTCCATAAAGCTGCTGCAGATTCGCTAAGTCGAATTAAAAAACGCATCGGAATTAGTATATCAATAACAAAACAAAAAAATCCGGCAAAAGACGACCGTACAGTCGTAATTCCTGATATTTTCGCCGAAACCAAACAGAAAATGGAAATCGATAACAAGAGAGCGAACGTGTATGCAGAAGAAAACTAAACCTGAGAATCGGTGAAGCTCGAATTCTCCATGGCTCCGATTCGGCTCTAATCAAAATATTAAAAACTCAACCGGCATTTGATTTTAATTTGAAATTCGCGGGATCAATTGGCGCCAAGTTTTTGTTCGTCTCCATCTAAGCTTTTCAAGAGCGCGTGTTTTCATGCTCTTATTCTATAAAAGAATTTATTAAATTATTTTGGAAAAGTTTAATTTTATCCATTATTAATTTTCGACCAAAACTTAAATATTTATATAGGGAATTGTTATAGAAAGCTACAAACTAAAAAAAAAAAACAATTAAATTGAGTAAAGTGAGTTTGATGAATTTTGCTATATTTTATAAAATAATATCAATGTTTTGTGATTTTTTAAGAAAAGTTGGATCAGATTATAAAAATAATAATATATATAAGAAGACTATTAAATGGCTATGTGCTTTTAATTTTTTATTTTTTTTTGCTACTTTTACAATTTATAAAATATTGTGAAACTAATCTATTATCATAAATTTTTTGCTAATTTTGTAAATACCCTTTTTCTTTAAGTAATCCGGTTTATATTGTCGTGTAATCTTAGTAGCTGTTTAATTAAAAATACTAAGACTTAGGCAAGTTTTAAAAAAAAAAAAAAAATTGATTCTATGTAAATAAAAAGGAGCATAAAATTATGTATAAAAGACTAAAAAGATAATTTCTACGTTGTTAATAAATCTAAAATTACATTTTCTAAATATTTTTGAAAATTTCAATTACTCATTTTGCGATACAGATAAAATCTCATTATACATATCTCACTAATTAGTGACAATTGAAATTCAATTTAATATTTAGTTTGTAACTAAATTTATGACTTATAAATATATAATAAAATGTAGTATTTATTTTAGAATAAACTTTGTAAAGCGAATACCATACACATCCAAAAACAGTTGACGTAAAAACAACTTTATTTCTTCCTTAAAATTTGTTTTATTTTCAAAGGCACCAATGTATTTCAGTTCTATATTGTTACCTGTTTAATTCACTTATAACAAAAACTCTATTACCAAGTTCCATTAAAATGTTTAATTCGAATTGAATGATCAAACTGAAGTTGGTCGATCAATGCAAAAAATACCAAATCAAAAGATTTTAAAAAATTAAACCGATCGACCGATTTTAACTCATAGACGGTCGAAGTATGTTCGAATATTTACTAAACCAACTCATCACCCCGAACAAAAAAATCATTAGTAAAAAAGAATATATAAGAGAATAAAAGTTCTGATCTACTAGAAGTGGCAAAAATTTAGTAGAAATATGAGGTTCATTTTTTTCCTTCAATAGAAGTTATGAAAGAAAGGTAGCCCATGTGAATAATGAATGTAAGGGAACTAACTCCAACCTATAAATGATTAGTCAATGATGAACAAGAATGTAATTGGCCGAAGAAGCTGCTAATCGTCATCTCCTCTACAGTTTTTCGTAGCAATCGAACTCTCGTCTTTGAATCCTTCAAGTGTTAAATTACAGTTGTTCATGGTAGATGCATCAAGAAGACCATGATTCCAGAGTTTGATCATGAATAATCTCCAACACCTGCAAAAAGAGATGATTCAGGATCAATATTTTAAGCCAAAGAATGTCAGAATTCGAACCCAAATCGAAATGGATCTGCATTGGCACCCTTCCAAACACAAATAGGATGGACCAGATACTCGAATAAAGAAAAGATTCTTAGTTGTATTGGCAAATGATTCAAGCTAGAGAGGAAGAAACAAGCTTCGTTAATATGGTCTGGAAGACGTTCAATCTTGTCATCCAACATGGTCTCATCAAACTTCCAAAAGGCTGCAAAAGCAATTAAAATGACTTTAGGACCAGCCATTCACATGTTTTGTCAAATTTCAAGCTTTCAAAGGCCCACAGGTTTACTGATTAAACTTGAGTTGAGATTCCAGAAGGAAAAATACTGAAGTGATCAAAAGTTTCCACGAGTTTATTGAACTAATCAAACCTGTTGTTAACATTTGAAAGAACTATTTTTTTGTGCTTTTCACTGCTGCATCGGTAAAAAGAATCAAGAACCTAGTTCGTAAGAATATCTTAAAGAAGCACAGAAAAAGCTTCGATTATCCCAATTGTCTTGTACAAAATCCATAAATTACTCTTCCTTGATGAAAAGATTGTAAGATCTCATCGTACCAATTAGAAGTAAAAGATTTGGGAGCCCTCAAAATTCCACTGACCACCATAGGACGATTTGATGTTCTTGGTTGTCATTCTTCTTCATCCATGGAGTTGGAATCATTCTCCTTTTTCCGCACCCCTTCCAAGGCTTGCCAAACACATGTCGGGATCAGTCATGAGAAGTTTTGCCATTCAAATTTTAATTGGCTTTTCTCTATACACTGCCTTCAATTACACTGATGCTCATTCTCATTCCAATGTACAATTCAACTAGGGGCTTGTTCATCTCAAGTGTTCTTTTTCCTACAATTACCAGTGACGTAAAAAGCTTACTGCATGTCCACAGATCCTTCCATGTAGTCAATAATTTGGTAATACCTTGAATAAAATTTTTTTTAGGTACTTAACCACCTTGTAGATTTGCATTTAAAAGTTAGCTATTGAGGTGAGAGGGCCAAGCTATTTAAGTACCACATTGGTCAATCTCATTCTATCCGATGTAGGACAAAGGTAGTTCATGTACCTAACAGAAATGTTGTTTCAACTCAAGCATAGCCTCTGGAAGCTTGCTCGAGGAGATTTCACCTATTGTCATCATGTCTTGTTTCAAGCTCTGATACCAATCATCACGCAGCTAAGCAAAAAAGGTCTACTTTAGCTTCAAAATGAAGCTTACATCAGTACATCAGTTATCCAAATCTTTATTGATGCGCCCTTGTGCAGAAATATCCAACCGTGAATAAATATCAAGCAGCCAACGATCAAAACAAAACACAACAAATAATGAACAAGCATCACAAAGCAAGCCTACATCAAATTTAACCATGGAAATATGCCAACATTTTGAAGAGCATTACCAAAAGAGAGGCGGAGATGAGATAAGCTCTTTCCCGTGAAGTTTTGAGAATGCTTCACATGCCCAAGGCACGTGACCGTCAGCTAGCACCCTGGTACACAGCAGTGAATATACTTTTATTATATATAGGAATTATGGGACTGCCAGGAAATATTATTCATGGTGCAGCTCAGTTTGATACCATGTTAAAGTAGAATTAAACAGTATAGAGGAAAGGATTGATAAGGAATATAACGCTGGCAAGGACAACCTTTGCTTTCTAACAAAGGAGTTCCATAGATGCATAAGCCGCTTTTCATCTTTGGTGACATCCACGAAATCATCGAGCATCTGTAAATTAACATACCAAGTTGGTATTTTTAAGTTTACACAAATTCCATAGAAAAGAAATAGATGTAACAGGTCTAAACAGTGTTACACAAGATTGTAATCACCTGCCAGGCAAAGATAATCCATATTGCTAGTTTGAAAAATCATTTCAAATTCTTGAAAAAAATCCTTCAAAAATATTCCCAGCAGAAACAAATCAATATTTACCAGTTCAATATTAAAAACCATACCCTTCGATCTTCAAAATCAGCAATGTCATCATCTACTTCGTCCTCGCTATCTTTGTCGGATAGTACTTTATCTAGAGCCATAGGCTTCATGGTCAAAACAGAAGACAGCAATGAGCAATCAACAGATTTAATTACAGTAAATAAGGACCAACATTAATATGGTAGCAAGCTAGAAGCAGATGCAGCTCACTTTGAATGCTTAATTAACAGAATAGGAACTATTAAAGTTCATGTACATTTTACATATGTTTTGACTACTAAATGTTGAATGATTGGACAATGGTGGGACTGAAAATAAACAAATAAAATACCAATGATCCAAACCTGGTACCCAGCTGGCCTTTTTCATCTCCTAATCATAACTCATTTTCATTTCATTTCTTACAGTTATCTCTAAATTGCACTAGACTAGACCAAATGAAACTGATCATTAATTTAAATGTCAAAAGCGCATGTTTAAATTTCTCCTGCTCAACAAAGTACGAAAGAACAGGATCCCTAACACCAAAAACCAAAATAAAAATAAAAAATAATTCTTTTTCATAAGTAAATTTAATAATTTGAAAGACCTCAATGTTGTAAAATCAAGTTTCATACCTGAACCCTGTGAGAGTGATAAAACTGCCGTTTCTGCAAAAGCATGCGGCTGAAATAACAAAATAAATTGACCACCCTTACTTACTGGCAGTCTCAGAATTGATTCAAATCTACGGACAGCTCTAGAATTCAAAGATGAACTTGAAACTCAGGTATAATTCAGACTGTAAAGCTAGAAATACCAACATGGATATGATAATGAACATGCCAATTGACCATTTCCTAAAAATTATGGCATAGACATAACAAAGACGCAGGCATAAAAAAATATTTTGAAAAGTTATCTTTACAAACATCACATATATCACCGTTTTCTAATATAGTGAATTATATAAGGTAAAGATTTAAAGGTATAGACTTGTTATACTGTCTAATGAATTTTATGGAAAACTAGATTATATTTCTCTAATCGTTTTCCAACAATGAAATGAAGGCAAGCATCACAAAAAATACACATCTTTCAGGAAAAAAAACACATTTTTATGCAACCTCGTTGAGTTTTATTAAGAAAAATCTATTTGTTTTCTATTCTTTAGCTTATTATCTACCGGTTATATATTTTAGGGAAAAAAATCAATTTATAACTGTAACTTTGAGGGTTTTATGTGATAAGACCCCAAACTAACAATTTTATCAATTAAAATCTTAAACTTGCTTAAGTGAGTCAATTTAGATCCTCCTTTAGAATTTCGGTTGATGTATCCATGTTCGTTCACTCGGTATAAAACTTGTTTAAAAGCAAGGTTTAAAGTAAATTAACCTTGTAGTCCCGAAGTTTAGGATTTGTGTCAAATTATTGCTAGGTTTCAAAATTGAACAACCAATCCTCATGCTTAGAACATACTTGAAACATGCTCGATGCTGATTTTAAATTTAAAAAATCACAAAAGCTGACATGGAAATAATTAAAATAAAGGTTAAAATACAAATAATAATATTTACTTTTGGAAATGGGTCACTTTGGGTTCCTAAGGTTTGGTTTAGCTTGCATTTGGGTCCCTGAGTTAGCATACCCACCAAATTTACCCCCAAGGATTGTAGTTGGTAGCATGTTGGCCTCTTTGTCAATTTTTCCACTAATTATTTGTAAAAATGGCTCTAGAGTTTTTCCATTAATTAAAAATTATGTTGGTCTTATCTGTCAATTTTTTCATTAGAGGCATCTACTTTGTACTGAAAAATTATGTTTAAAAAAATCATTTTCCGTTCTCCTTTTACTCTTTCTTCTCTCTCATTCTTCCATCTTTTTTCTCCTTCATCCTATCCATGGGTGCCGCCACCGTTAGTCATCATTGACACTTTTTTTTCTCTTTTCTTTTCCTTTCCTCTTCTTCTTTATTCTCATTACTCCACCCTCTACTTCATTTTAAAAACACCATCCACCATCCGTGGGGTCATACCTTGTTGTTCCTTTTTTTTTCTTTTTGCAGCCGACGGCATTGGGATGAAAGCAGGTGAGGGAAAGAGGGAAAGGAGGGAAAGCGTAATATGGGTTCAACATTTTTTGTTATATTTAATTTTTATTTTTACTATAATTAAATTTTAATAATTGACTTTTTATTTTAAAATTGAGGCTATTGTTGCCACGAACAAAGGGAATGAAATTGAGCATTTCTAAATGTTAAGAACTTGATTGTTCGATTTTTGAAACAGAAGGGCTAGATTGATACAGATCCCAAAACCTAAGGAACCAAAAGTCTACTTTACCCTTCTTTAATATATTACATCACTCATAAAATGAAATGAGGGACCTATAATCTCATAGAAGGATAGAGATAACTTAACAATTGAGCTATATTCTTCTTTTTTTTCTTGAGTTCAACATGTGAGATTGGATATTTGAAACTTTAGGAAGTTGGCTTCAGGTATGCTTAAGTTGGCAAGTCCTAGTTGTTTTAAGACAGAAGTAAAATAGTTAAACGGAAAAACAAAAAACAAAAACAACTAAAGGTAGTAAACGAACAAATACAAAACTAAACGCAGTTAAGACTACATGCTAATGAAGCTTTGATATCTGAAGGAAAGAAACCAGAAAAGATGGCAAACATACTTTCTTGGATCTCGTTCTACCGTTAACTTCCTTGCTTTGGCTGGTTGTAAATGATCATTTCCAGACAGTACTTTATAACATTCAGGACCGGTAGATGATTGATTGATAACCACTGAGAAACCTGGAATATTTGAGCTGGATGCAACACGTTCAATGCACTCCATAGAGGAAGGACCTTCAGGGCCAATATTTTCTCCATCTTGTTGTGCATTCTGCAAATAAGTCTCAATGGGGAATGAATGGCTCCCCTCTTTTTCACAGGATACACCATCTAAATACAAACTTAATTTCAGTTGAATTGCAAAGCAGATTGTTGAGATCATATAGTTCAATATCCACGAAGTGCAAAGTCAAAGAAAAGAAAATCCATCTATGAAGAAATAAGATAATGGTATATTGTTTACTACAGCTTGATGCGATATGAGCTTTTCAAAATCACGATATAACATGCAATCGATGATTGTCAAATATCTCAACATAATTAATTAAAATTCATTTCAATTGGGTGGACACCGAAAAGTAAAATCCCCAACCCCCTTTTTGAACTTACGTTTTAATCAACTTCCCTTAGTATCCCTTTGTTAACTAAAAGAATAATAACAATCGAGGGGAAAATTTTAGAACCACATTTTGCGAGGGCTTCTAGTCCAAGCCAAAATTTTCAAATGAAACACCATGCAAGCTCGGTAAGTATCAATTATTAGCCAAGTTTACACGCAAGAATGTCAGAATGGCATATTTACATAACGCTAGTTTGCCACTTCTGTTAGTCTGACATAAGAAAGAATTCAATCACTCCTTTTCCTTCTATCTTAAAGGAAATAACTAGAGGACTGCAAAAGAAATGAGATTACCAGCATTATGCCCGACAAATCCCTTGTGCATGTCTTCTGTGGCAGGTCCAGGTGAGTCCATCTCCAAGAACTGCACATACTTCCCATTCTGAATAGAGTTCTTTAATTTGCGCTTTCGTGGTCTTGTGCTGAATATTAGATAGTCAAATATATCAATAGAATACGGCAAAGCACCAACACGATTACCATACGATGAGGTTCAAAAAACTTACCAGAAGAAGAAAGTTTGTAGTTGTGGGTCTACTCCATCTGCTACAGTCTGCCAAAAAAAAAAAAAAAAAAGAGAGAGAATACAAAATAAAAACATGTTGGCAACCTTCTACAGGGGTTTTGGCATGATAATCCATGAAATTGTTAAACAAACTAAAATAAAACACCATTGACAAGTCACAAGCTAGGATGAACTGAGTGAAGAAACAAAATAAGCAACAGAGAGAGAAAAAGGAAGAATGTGAAGGTCATGAGAGACACGGAGGAAGAGACAACTGACAAGCAGTTGCAACTCTGCCAGATCACTCCCGCCCCACTTAAGAAAAGCCTTATCTGACAAGCAGACCTATTGAAAGTGAGAAGGATTTTGAGTGTCATTGGTTTCAGTAAAAGCATTGTTCCAAGGCAGCCAAATTCATCCAATGTGGAAGAGACTGTTGGATCTTTAGAAGACAACCAAAAGCTGAGAAGGATTTTGAGTGTTTTTCATTTCAGTACAGCAATAATCTAAGAAAGAAAAATTCATTATATTTGGAATTTGGATTGGAGGATCTTTTGATGATAGCTTTGAGTCTAATCAAGTATTAACGCCCCAAAATGTTCCTTTAAATTGACATGATAAGTATAACGATAAGAGAAGAAAAATTATAAAAAATAATTCTTCGCAGAAAGTAATTTCAAACTCTTACCTCAGGTCTAAAGACATCAACTTTCACAGAGACGTTTACTGCCTGATATTCTTCAGTCACCTACAAGTTAAACGTTTCTTCACAAACCACATAATGGCTAGATAAGCAGCAAACAGAAACATTGGAGATTACCAACCCAGTATTCAAAGTTGAACATATCATGGGAAGAGCATAAGTGGTAGCGCAAACCCTAAAAAATAAGGACAAAAGCATTAGTCGCTTTTCATTTTCTTAATGACCAGTGTCATATTCTTTTCCAAAAAAAAATAAGCACAAAAGTTCAATCAAGGATTCCACCAAAAAGCAACTAAATTTTAAAAGCATACGAAATATCTCTATGGCGCGATCCAGCTAAAATTATGCTATCCGAATACACATAAACAACACAAACAAGTACAACAAAGGAAATATTAAAAATAACAATAATATGATTCAACGAATTGCAACAACTTGATGGAAAATGTCAATATGAGCAGAACATGTACAAGTATAGGATATCTGGATTTGTACTACACATGGTGGCAACAGCTACATAATTTCTATTAGATTTCAGATAATCAGCTAATTCAGCTTGGTCAGTTTGCAGTTATCGTAACAACTAAATCAGTAGAAACTTATTCAGTAAATAAGGGAGTTGGATGTGCGAGTATCTATAACTGTTGATGTACAATAAGGGAGTTGGGGCTATCTTTATCTTTACTTTTACCACCCTACAATAGAGCACACACCCCTGCTTTCCAACTCCCTTTCCCCTGAACAACCGATGGGTCTGTATTTGTGTTCTCTTTGTCATCCAGCAACAGCGAATTTAGATTATATTTGAGGGGTTTTTGGCTTGCCATAGCTATTTGGGAGAACTGTTAAGACATCCGTCAGGATCTGTTGGGTTGGGTTAATTGTGGTTATCTAATTGAGGAGGCTATATTAATCCTCCTAGTCAGGATAAAAGAAGGTATCTAGCAAGTTTGTATTTTCATTGTTTTATTGGAGGTTATGGCTTGAGAGGAATGGTCGTCGTCTAAAGGAGATTGTAGACGTCTAAGTTCGAAGTATGGGACATTGAGAGATTTAATGTCTTGCTCGGACCGCTTTGTCGGTTTTCCTTTTTTATTGTACGCTTTGTATTTCTTTCATATTTCTCAATAAAGGTCGGTCAAGAAACAAAAACCTTAACTTCTTTAAGGATTATCAGAGTCTGAATGCCTACCTTAAAGCTTGCGCATAGCATCAAACAAAATGGACATGAGAAGTCTTCGGTCACTACATAATTTGAGAATGAAATTGGGATCAAAACTGTACGTTCAAAAAGCAAGATAGAAGTCTAATACAAAAAACACATTATGTTAAACAGACTTATCATATCCAGTGCAGCGAATGATTTACATGGCATACTTATCCATTTCTATTAGATGATTGTATCTAAAGAAAACTATAAGTCTTTACAGAAAAAACTATTATATATATCTATCTCTACAAGAAACATGGAACCTATCAACTACAGATATTACTAGCTATAGTTATAAGAATTCTTTTAGTTACAACAGTCGGTATTAGGGTAGATGAAATGATCTACAATTAATTCCTACATATTTTACAGCTCAAATGAAGACAGCAAATAATTAATACAACAGACCTAGTTAGCTCCAATTAAATTTTAAAAAGAAATGCCTCGTATTCCAGTACAAAAAATTGAATAATATTTTAATAGTTTTCAGGAAACAAATAACAAATAACAAAAACATTTTTTTTTATTTAAAAACAATAATTAGAAAAACAAACAAACAAAAACGAAATACAAACCAAACCAAACAAAAATTCAAATTGAAAAGTACAAGTGACCAGGGAAATACATGAACGTTCTCGAATTGGTCTGTATTCCAGAAAAAAGATTGAAGAAAAGATTTAGACCACAAAAACCAGATTTTATTGTCTTCGTGTACCTTTTTTTTCAGTTCATCTTTCGTTGACGCACATGCACCACTCATACATTTAAAAAAAAAATAGAAAACAACAACACACACACAATTTTCTTTTCAAACAAAGTTTAAAATTGAAATTAAAAATAATAGAAAATGGTTTTTTTCTAACAAGTCTCATTGACGAAAACAAATAGTTCTAAAATATTAATTGATATAATAGCTTGTTCAAACAAGAAAAAAGGTAAAAAAGTAAAAAATAAAAATACACACAGACACATACTATCAACAGATCTATGGTGACATTTCCATTACATAAAACCACAAATGTTCCATACCAAAATGAGCAGAAAGTAATCTTTCAAAAGGCATGACATGTCCATATAGTACATAGAAATTGCAAGCAAATAGCACTATCAAAGGCTTTAAGAAGATGAAAACATTCGATGTTTCACTACAACAAAAGGCAGGGAGAGACCTTCAGTTTTTCGAACTATGTTGTTGTAGTCCCTATAGTTGAAAATTACAACTCCGGTGCTCACCCTGTACATAAGGCCAATATTATCTATCATACAATCATGGGATGTTAATGAAACCACGTTGATTAATAATACCAGAAAGGATGAGGCACAAGAGAACGATTTCATTTTATTCTCATTCAATTTAGGGTTTAGGGTTTAGGATTATTTCATTTTGTTCTCAGCAGATCATATATGAACAATAAATTCAACATAACCACAAAACAAAACAAAATTGCTGTTTTTATAATATAAAAATGCTTTTAGAAATTTTCCTGCTAAATAAGTTTAATACATCAGAAAAAAAATCTGAAATAGGAAGTTGTTTTTAAAGGATACCACAATTTTGTTAAAAGAACGAAAAGAGACCAATTGTCCAAGTCACAAAGTTAACAAAGAAAACACATAAAGAAAAGAACAGCTCGTATCCAAACAGTAACAACAAACAGAAGAAACATAAGGAAAAGATAAGAGACCAATAAAGGATCAAAAAGGATCCATAAGACTCTTGCAACTACAAATAATATCTTGAATAGAAAACTCCTTGAATCCTTTGGTAAAGAACGCCAAGAGGAATGTCTTACAGTAACTAAGTCATTTCATATACTTCCTCCAAAGTAATTAAGTACAAAATATGACGAAGTCTATCATTAATATACTATACATTAGCTGTATATTAACGAGTCTCAAGCTAAGATAGATATCTCTGTTATCAAATTCAGAGGTTTCCTAAAGTGAACAAAAGCTAGAGAATATTCATGAATTAAACAACTTAAAAAAACCTTGCCATTAGCCACGGTTAAACCTTTCCTCCAGTCAGAAAATGAACATCTTACCTCTCTTTTCGCCTAGCTTGTAACTTGTAATGCAAACAACGTCGAAGAAAAGAAGGCTGCAACAGAGGAATTAGCTTCATCAGCTTACAATGTTGAGCTAGTAAAATCATGTATTGAAAAAAATAAAGTTTGAAGTACAATATGCCAACAAATGGGATGCAGTATGTGAATATTTAACTTCCAAAACTTTCAGTTCAATGAAAATTGTGTACACAAGAAAGCATAAAGGAAGCTGATCCATAAGAAATCAATAGAATAGAGGATAAAAAGTGATTGACCCAAGGAGATGCCCCATATTACATTGTTAAGGGAACGAAGATGAAGAATGTTGTATAGTTCAACTGGTTTGCAATATATTAGGAGACTATCTTCAGCTGTTGTTGCCTCTTCTAAAGAATGAACGTGGAAATTATCATGGCACATCTTGAACTTTGAAAGAGGTTAGCTAGGAATGATGAGCTAAGCTACCAGATCTCTGTTACAGCACTAAACAAGTGTTAAAATATCATATCAATGAAAGTTTTCAAAATATAATTAGATATCAAGAGATCGAATAAATTTTTATATCACAATGTTGTGTGGGTGTGGATGTGAGAAGATAAGAACTAATTTCACACAAGAATGAATCACATTTATGGGTAGCATTCAAAGAAGAAGAAACACTAACACAGTTCATCCCAAATAATATCCAAAAATCCTTCATCTTTGTCCCTAAGGGGCCACCTAAAAGAACTTTGACAGTGGTCGAAATTTATCCTTGCCTTCTTCACCACTTTAAGTCCAAAAGTTTTTCATCCGAAACAAAAAAAGCCCCCAAAGGGCCCAAGCTAAAGAGCGAAATTCTAAAAGAATTGTGAATGGTATCCAGAAACCAAGCTGTCCACTTCCAGGATGCTATGTGCCAATAAGTGGTTGTGTCAAATGCTCTTAGTTCAATTGCATAAATATACCATTAATCGTAGTACTTTCATACAACTGTAAATCTTCCATCAAAGTATTGAATAGAGTTGAATGCTTCTTGTTGTCTTCCACATTTGACTTTCTTTTCCTTTTTTTTTAATAGGACACAGTTTTTTATTACATGAAATGTACAAAAGGATAAGCCCATCCAATAGATAGTACAAGAAAAACAAACAAGCTTCTCCAGCTGGATATAAGAGTGTTTAGGCTATAATTGCTGAAAGATAAGAGACTTTTACATCAATAGAGAGACAAAAGATAAAAAAAAGGTGAACACTGCCTCACCACCTCAACACCACCTCCTATCAACTATATATAACTGCAATTACCACCTCAACACCACATCCGGTCAACTATTGTGGTATATGCTTCTCAAACTGCTCCCATATCTTGATAGTTAAACTGATAATAAATGTTGAAAATCCACATCTCCAGCTCAGCTCTCTTTTTTAACATTATTGAGAGAGAGAATGTGGACAGAAATCAGATTCTTCAACTCCCTTACTCCCAGACTCTTTTTGCATAGACACTGGATTTTCTCTTTAATCGGGGAGTAAATTTCCATGACATTTATTTGGTATTTTATCACCTAAATTTTTCTACAAGACACTGGTTAAATTGAATTGGATCAGTCTACCACTCAGCGTTACATAAGAACTCAGATCAGTATTAAAAACGTTGACCAAGATGAACCCCAGCTTCTAAACAATAACAATCATTCTATGCCAAGCTCATAAAGAGGGATACAAAGTTCCACAACAACGAAGATAGCGATCTTAAAGATGACTCTGAAGTTCATAATCCTGGTTTTACTAGAAGCATTTACAGAGAACACATACCAAAGAAGTAATTATTCAAAGTTTTCATCACTTCTACCTCGACTGAAACTACTTTATGCCCAACTCCAAGATCACCAGTCAAGAGAACGAGATGCCCACTAAGATTCAGCATATATTCAGAATTCAGGAACAGAACGCATAATAGGATATAATTCTGACCCGATGAGGTCGGAGGGAGGATAAATTATGAACACAATACAGAATCAAACGGCGGAAGCGATAAATTAAAAGGAATGCAAGTGTATTAACCTTACCAGAAACCATGGAAGTGAGGAGCTAACTCATTTGAAATTGGGAGAGAATTCAAGAATGGTTGAACAGTAGAGAAATTGGTGGGAAATGGTTCTCCCCTCCAAAAAAAGAATTGATATTCTTCCGGTAGCTGAACGACACCGCGTCGTCAAATATATGAACTCTCAAAATGTCAATTAGATAAAATTAGGAAGTTAAGCCTAATACTAAACTAATTATGGCATGGTGGTGATCTAAAAATTATTTTGAAAAAACAAAGGATTTAGTGGAAAACGAAAATAAATTTTCTTTTTCATTGTATTGGAAAACAATTCAATTTAAATTTTAAATTTTGTGTTTGATTGTAAATTTGAAATACGAGAATGGTAAAAAATAGTAAATTTGACAAAATATTTACTAACGTATAGGAAACAAATTTAGATTTAGATATTGATACAGCTTGTAAATATTTTAATTTATTTGGCTATTTTTTAAAATGTTCAATTGAAAATACAATAATGTATATCAGGTTTACAATTTTTAAAAACAAAAAAAAAAACAATTTATTGTTTTAAAAAATTGTGTGTTCGGCTATTTCACATGTTGTTTTTTAAAAAAAAAATTGACAGCATGTATATCAAACACGTTTTAATTGCTTTTTTTAAAAAAAAAAAACATCAAAGATGAAAAATATCACAAATAGAGATGTCCATGGGACGGGGTCGAGATGCAACTTCGTGTTCCCATCCCCGCCCTCTATCTCATTCTCATCCCCACCAATTTTTCCTAGGAACGGGACGGGATTTTCCATGCCGATCGGATTCCCGATAGTTTTTTTTAAGTTTAATCTCATTTTCCAATCCTCATCTATTTGAAATGTATATACATTTTCTATGTTATTTTATTTTCAGTAGAATACTATCAATTTTATTATTTGAAACAATTAAAATGTCAAATTATCATTGTTTATAAAAATAAAAATTTAATTATTGAGAAAATATATTTAAACATTCATCCATAAAATTAAAAAATCAATACAAAAAAATCAAAAATCAAACATCAATAATGAGTGTTCTAACAAAAGCTTCCGTTACATCAATTTAATACACACCAACATATTTTTTTTAAGAAAGGTTTACAAATCAAAAGTAAGGCAGAACATATACAAATATATTTTTAAGAAAAGTTTGTACATAAAAATGGAATTAGGAAAAAAAAAATAGAGAAACGGAGTAGATAAAATAAAAGAAGAATATCAAAATATGCTTCTTATATTTCTCTTTTACATATTATTAAATAAGTTATCAGAATATCAGAAGCAATGTTAACTGCTTCTTCATCGCGGTTATTTGGAAAGAATGGGTGTTTAAAAAAAAAGGAAAAAAAAAAGATGTTTTCAAAACTGTTGGGATAAAATAGATGGATTTTCTTTGTCATTTTGAAAATTATTCTTTTAAAATATTATTGTTATTATTATTATTAATATAGTATATTATTATTAGCAGTATTATTTAATTATAAAAAAGTTAGTGAAATAATATATTTAAGTAAGAAGGTAAACCGTAACTTTATTGTTTAATTTATTCCGCTTTTAATAAAATTAACTATTTTTTATAGATTTTGATGGATTCTTTTTTTAACTTTATAACTGTATATATTCAATTTTAACTTTGTAACTTTTGATATTGTATAAAATCAATTTTCGAATGTTCCATTTTGTTATAAAAAAATATTTCGTAATTTTAAATTTATGAAAATTAGAAACTATTTGTTATTAAAAATAAAGGTAATAGAAGATAAAGGATAAATTTAAGGATAGGGTATAAATCAATAATAAACCAATTGTGTGTATATGTGTGTGATTGAAGAATAAAAAGTAATTTTTTTATTTTATGAAAATAATTTTACAATAAATTTATTTTTATGTGGATTTCTTGTTATTTTAAACTTTTAATATTGTAAGCTTGGAACAAAAGTTCAACATTATACCTTTTTACAAGTTCAAAATTTTGCTTAAAAAGTATACAAAATCAAATTTAAAAGCATGTATATATATATATAGATAGATAGAGCAATAAAAAAAAAAAATTTATTATTATTGTTATTATTATCAATTGTAACACCCGAGATTAGGAGGAATACATGAATGAACCAGTATCACACTTGAGAGGGATCCTGAGCACATGAAAGTCATGTTAAGAAAAACTTAAAAAATTAAAAGTTAATACCTATACCAACAATGTGCATCTTTCTTTTCGATGGCTCGATCATAGGAACTCCAAAGTTAAGTGGGTGACTTCCTGATATTTTTTTTAGGATGCATGTAAGTGAGGACAAATCATCATAAAAAGACTCTTTGTGGAGAGAACTTTCACTCTAATAAACTTTGCTGCAAGATGGCAGGAAAATGTTGATAATAATTAAAAAGTAAAAAATTAAATCAGATGGGCACACTAACCATTTCTTTTTCTTCTTTTAGGCTGACAGGAGAGATAATTATTTAAAAAAAAAATGTAGAACGTTCACGGGAGACCATTCTAATGAACAAAAAAAATCTATCCTTTTTACCCAAATACTTATGAAAACATCCATATTTACCAATTTTTTTTAAAAAACACCCATTTTTTTAAATCACTCCTTCATTAGTCTAACCTAATTCGACGTCAAATTCGTTAAACCACAACACTATGCTTTGACATAGCGCTCTTCTTCTCCAAACATTATTGATATATTTTTTGATTCAACCTTGAGACAAAGGTCCGTTGTAGTCTAGTTGGTCAGGATATTCGGCTCTCACCCGAAAGACCCGGGTTCAAGTCCCGGCAACGGAATTTTATTTTTTCATATTTTAAACTTTGTCAATTGTTTTATTTTATTATTATTACCAAATTCTACAAACTTCAATATTTCTTTTTGTTTTCTCTGAATACATAAAATCATTGATGAGTTTGGATTGACATGATTTTTCAATTTTATTTTTTGTATCACCACTACTGCACGAACCGATCCCTCTCTTTCTCTGATCGACTGACTGTCCCAAAATACCCATTGACCGAGACCAACCCAACCCAACCGTTTATAAGAGTGGTGGTGTTCATCTTGATCATACTTCAGTATCTGCCATGATCGACAATGAAAGCTCGTAACTGAGCTCTGAAAATGATATCATGCCCTTGACCATTTCAACCATTTCAACCATGGCAAATGATCATCAATTTTAGCAACTCAAGGGCATACGCCAAGTTTCCCTCATCTTTATTCCGCCATTTTCTTCCAATCGAATCCCATTTCCGGAACCTTCATCTTGGTTCCAATGAAGAATCTTATTCCATCGCTTCTTCCATCCACCCGCCACGAAGAATCCATCTGGTTTCCCCCAATAACATGAACCCCAATCTTCATGTTGACACTGCTTCTGATGTTGTTTCGTTGAATAAAACAATCGCCAGCTTCGTAAGAGCTTGTGATTTAGAGTCTGCCTGTAATGTGTTTGAAAAAATGTCTGTTAGAACCACTGTTACTTGGAATACAATGTTGTCGGGATATACGAAAGTAGCTGGGAAAGTGAAGGAGGCCCATGAACTGTTTGATAAAATTCCCGAACCAGATTCTGTGTCTTATAACATTATGTTGGTTTGTTATTTGAGAAACTATGGTGTTGAGGCTGCTTTAGCTTTCTTTAACAGGATGCCTGTCAAGGACATTGCTTCTTGGAATACGTTGATATCTGGGTTTGCTCAGAATGGGCAAATGCAAAAAGCGTTTGATTTGTTTTCGGTAATGCCGGAGAAGAATGGGGTCTCGTGGAGTGCCATGATTTCTGGATATGTGGAACATGGAGATTTGGAGGCAGCTGAGGAGTTGTATAAGAATGTGGTTATGAAGAGTGTGGTTGTAGAGACTGCAATGCTTACCGGGTATATGAAGTTTGGGAAGGTGGAGTTAGCTGAAAGGATATTTCAAAGGATGGCTGTGAGAAATTTGGTCACATGGAACTCTATGATAGCAGGTTATGTTGAGAATTGTCGTGCAGAAGATGGTCTCAAAGTTTTCAAGACAATGATTGAATCTCGGGTGAGGCCGAATCCTTTGAGTTTGAGCAGTGTTCTTCTTGGTTGTAGCAACTTGTCTGCTTTGCCTTTGGGAAGGCAAATGCATCAACTAGTGAGTAAATCTCCATTATCAAAAGATACAACTGCATGTACTTCATTGATTAGCATGTACTGCAAGTGTGGAGATCTTGACAGTGCATGGAAGTTGTTTCTCGAGATGCCACGAAAGGATGTGATTACCTGGAACGCCATGATTTCAGGTTACGCTCAACACGGTGCAGGTCAAAAAGCTCTTCATTTGTTTGACAAGATGAGAAATGCTGCAATGAAACCAGACTGGATTACGTTTGTTGCGGTCATATTGGCATGTAACCATGCTGGATTCGTTGATCTTGGGGTTCAATATTTCAAGTCCATGAAGAAGGAGTTTGGAATCGAAGCAAAACCAGTCCACTACACATGTGTAATCGACCTTCTTGGTCGAGCTGGTCGGTTAGATGAAGCTGTAAGTTTAATCAAGGAGATGCCATTCAAGCCTCATGCTGCAATCTATGGAACTCTATTAGGCGCTTGTAGAATCCACAAAAACCTTGATCTGGCAGAATTTGCAGCCAGGAACTTGTTAAACCTCGACCCCACGAGTGCCACCGGATACGTTCAGCTTGCGAATATCTATGCAGCGACAAACAAATGGGATCAAGTGGCTAAAGTGAGGAAGATGATGAAAGAACACAATGTGGTTAAAATACCAGGTTATAGTTGGATTGAGATAAAAAGTGTAACTCATGAATTCAGATCAAGTGATAGAGTTCATCCAGAACTAAATTCCATACACAAGAAACTAAATGAGTTAGATGGGAAAATGAAGCTGGCAGGGTATGTTCCGGACCTTGAATTTGCACTGCATGACGTAGAAGAAGAGCACAAAGAGAAGCTACTGCTGTGGCACAGTGAGAAACTGGCAATAGCTTTTGGATTGATGAAAACGGCGCCCGGTACTCCTATTCGGGTTTTCAAAAACTTGAGAGTCTGTGGGGATTGTCATAGAGCAATCAAGTTCATATCAGCCATTGAGAAAAGGGAGATTATTGTGAGAGACACTACAAGGTTTCATCATTTTAGAAATGGATTCTGCTCTTGTGGTGATTACTGGTAAGTTGTTGAGGTTTTTTAACCATAGCACACTGAGGATGATGATGATGAAACATACTTGGGTGCATGGGTAGTACTCATCATCCAATCATTATTTATCGGTGGCAAATTCTTTTTTTTTTTAAAAAAGATTTAATGTTTTTTTTTATATGTGAGTGATGAAAGATGGATGCATATTGGAAATCACCCACATATCACGGATGACAATGATGTTACAAGGCCAACAAAATGATAACATTTATATTGTTTCAAAAAATTAACAAGATTTCTCTGCTGTTTTTTGGGTAGTGATTTCTGTGTTTTTTTTAGCACGGCTTGATTATATTTTATGCCTTTAATTTCATTATTGATCCAGTTAAAATTATTTGGAACGTAAATCCGTGATTGAGAATTACACACTTGATATAGTATCTGAAATAAATGTGTCGATACCTATTTTAAAGGTCCAACATAACAAATGACTCGATTTTATAAAAAATGTGAAATACTTCTTTATTGATGTCATGATTGTTTGATATTACGATGTATTCTTTTTTTTTTTTCTTCCTCGCATGTCTTTCTCTCTCCATTTTTCCTCTGTGTCTTCTCCACTGCATGACAAGTCCACGCAGCAACTCCATCAAAGAGAATGCAGTGAACTGAGAGAGAGAGCTAGCACCATGAGAGGTCAAGACTAATGAGACGAACAACAAGATTTATCGTCCCCGATTTTGAGCTAGACGAGTAAGAGCAAGACTACTTTTGTGCGTGCACACAATCATATTGTGGTAATTTCACTAGAATTTGACCTTAGCTAAGGGTCATTTAACATTTCTTTTTAAAAAATAAGGTCATTTGACATTTTCCCTTCAACTTTTGAATTAATCATCTCATAATATTTTTGTAGTAGTCAAATAGGAAGATTCATATGGGTCCATATTCAGGTTATAAACAAGGATGAAATTAACATGTTGATATATCAATCGATTCGATATTGATATTAAATATTCATAGATATTTATGATATATTTTTAAAAAGCTCGTACAACTTAAAAAATGTTATCGATTTAATCCAATATGAATAGAAATATTAATAACATTTATTTTGATAGGAAAACCAACTTAATTACTATTAATCTAAATAAGTTTTATAAATGTTGTGACTAAAAAAACATCTTTAATGTCAATATTTTATTGGTATACTTAAAAGTTGAAATCATGTGTGTATATATGAGATGGGTTAATTTTCAAAGCCATTACCCAACTAAATGATACAATAGAAAGAACATAAATTAAAGGAAAATAAACTAAATTACAAAACTCAAATTAAAAAATTAAAACAAAACTTGAACTTCACAATTAATTTAAGAAATACTATTTTTTTCCGTCGGAATTTACAATTTTACTCGTGACATTTTTCATTTTCTAAAAGTTTCATAACATTTCTCTATTGACAACGAAATAGAATAAAACCAAAAACAACATTCAAACAAATCTAACTTAAAAGAATAATATTGCAACTTACATGAGTATTTCAGAAAAGTTAAGCCTGATTTAGCCTAAAAAAAAAGTTAGAAAAAGCAACTTTCTACTCCAACGTTAATCCAACACTAAACTTGACCATATCAAAAGTTACTGAAATAATTTATAGACACTATAGTTCAGCCCATCTGGAATTATAGAACATAGGATTAAAATTAGGTAATGTTTAGATGTTGATGAATTTCACCGTGGCATTGGGCATCAAGGAATGGGAAGATAAAAGAGCAAATACTGGATAGTGCTATTCACCAATAATATTTTCTAATTTGTACAGATGGTTTACTTTTTTTTCTTTTTTTCTTTTTGGTTTCATCTTTTGTTATGAGAATCAAATACATTGAAAAGAATGGGGAATTTTAAACAAAGTGCTGATCGACCACAACAAAGTAAATGGTGTAGAGAAGAACACAAAAACAAAACGAAGCTTTTATAAGAAAAGAGTTTTACATGTGAAAGACCCAATCATAGAGATACCTATCTCCCATTTTTTCTCTTCAAGATGAGCAGCACCCAGACTTTTGGTTCACAGGCTGTCCTCGAATTTGAACAGTTGGCGGCCGCGCATTGTTCATCGGTTGAGTTGCCATCCTGCAAATAAATCCCATTTCACATGTCAGAACGTACAAAAGCTTCCTAGGGTGTTTAGGTTGAATGTCGAAGAAAATGATTTGATAAATGCATTGTTCGATAAAGGGGCTGTTTGGAGTGTTGAATTGGTTATTGTTTGATGATATAATACTAAATTTACCTTTACCCATCAGCTAAAGCTTTTGGGTCAATCGGTAATTTAATAGAGTATCAAAGAAGGTAGTTCAGGAGATCTTGTGTTCAAACTTCTACAATATTATTTGAACAGGTCTTCTAAATATTTCAAATCTAAAAGTAAGGGGGGAGAGTCAAATGATAAGATATTAAATTTAACGTCACCTAGGTTTAATCTTTTGGGTCATTCGGCATTTGGTGACTTTAAGTATTTTTATAGTCTGTTGGTTACAATAGTCTGTGTTTGAAGTACATTTTATTTTAGGTTGGGTTACAAATGTAGCAAGTCTGGGTTACAATAATTAAAAACTTCACCTATAGGAAGCCCAAACATTAAGAGGGCTATTAATACCCCTCTCTACCCAAGACAAGTTGGGGCCCAAAACGCCTCATTAAAGATTCGAGGTATAGTTCAACCAATGATTTGACCAGCCACATTATTCTAGCCCACAATAACTTCTCCCTATTTACTCACCTTAACAGATTCTTGGACAAGCTTCCTAACGACACTTATGGGATAATTAAGTTTGAGATTGAAAGGCATCCAATAATACAGATAGATTACACAAACAATCTACTGTTGATTTGTAGTTTTCAAGATTTGAAAGAAGGTGCAGGGTTTCAAGAAATTCATTCCATGAACCACACACAAGTGTCTATCAAGGTCCAAAGTAAATTTACCTATTCTTGATTTCAGCAGCCATGGCCATGAAAGCCTGTTCAACGTTCGTGGCACTTTTAGCACTTGTTTCCATAAAGGGAACTCCAATTTCATCCGCAAACGCCTGAGAAAGAAAACATAAGTCACTTCTCTAAGCCTTTTTCATGACCAAAAGGTAAAAAACTTCATGTCAAGAACAAATATGAAACAAAATGATACCTTTGCAGTCTCATAGGACACGACTTTGTTTGCTGTCAGGTCAGACTTGTTACCCACAAGAAGTTTGTTCACGTTTTCACTTGCATAACGATCAATTTCATTTAGCCACTGCTTAACATTATTGAAACTGTCTTGGTCTGTGACATCATAAACAACCTGCCAAGAGTTAACAAGATTCAGATTAACCCAAGACCAAGATTTATATACCGTAGGTTTAGGAAGTATGTGGCTCTTACAATAATGCCATGAGCACCACGGTAGTAGCTGCTGGTTATTGTTCTAAAACGTTCTTGGCCAGCAGTATCCCACTGCACATTGTAAATAAAAGTTTGTTAAGTCCTCTTCCCAACAATATAATAACAGGCATAATTTGAAGGATGGAATTCAGAATAAATATGTAAGAAGAATTTTAAGTCCTACTTCAGTGTATGTTTGGTCTCTGCTGGATGGTAAACATAGATGGGGTAAATTTATCGATCGAATAAATCGACGAGGTCCTTCTAGGAACAAAAGAATTTGTGAAGTTTGAACTAGATGATTATATCTGAAACAATATCGTCCTCTATCTTATAAATGTTTAACAGACTTGTTCTTTTTTAGGGTAGAAACTCAGGTGTTATTAGGAAGTGAGACAGAAGCCCAGTGTTCGAAACCACCACATCTCTAAGGTAAAGTACAGAGTTGGTTACTTCCATACAGATTCATAAAGTCAAAGAGCACAGGCATCGATGTGCTGTCAACAAAAAGCATGAAAAAAATTACACATAAATTGCTTCAAAAGAAAGTTTATTTTGTTGCACATGATATAAAAGCTGCATATCAGCCACCTTTACTGGAAGTCACGTGATTAAGACCTCTAATCCTATACATACTGTACTGGAATGTTTATAGTCAATGTCAAAATTTAGACAAAAAATGGCTCCTACGTAAGAAGACAACTAGGAGATATTTAACTTACTATTTGGAGTTTTATAGTCTTTCCATCCAGCTCCACGGTGCGGATTTTCTAAAAGTATGAAAACACAGTATGTATTAGAACAATGGATTTCTTTAAAGAAATAAGAGTAAACACCAGAAGAGTGGAAAATCAGAACTTACAAAGTCAACCCCGATGGTGCTAATGTAGCTATCCAAATATGAATCATCCTATTAAGCAAGAAAATAGACCAAAAAAAAAAGTAAATCCTACAATAAATCCAATAATCCAGGTACAGCACATTAGATGCCAATAAAAATAAGTAACTAAAAACATTCAAGTGCTGATAACAACAGATTCCACACGCACAAAACTGCATATAGAACACTAGAGCACACATAAGAAAGTTGTTCTCAGTACAACTACAAGTCTGCAACAACAGTTCACACAAAAACCACCTGACATGGATAGTTGGAAACCGGGAATCGTGAATCAAAATTAGCTATGGAGATTAATAGATTCTTGTGAATTTGACGGCATAATTCAGAACCAAAAAAGGGAGGGAAAAAAAAACTGTGAATCAGTTGTAGATCGTTGAGCACTTACTGCAAACCTCAGAAGGAGACATGATTTTCCAACACCAGAATCTCCAATAAGCAGGAGCTTAAACAAATAATCACTGCACGAAAGAAGTAACTGTTGCTTAAAGATAGAATAAATACGAAATTCAACGACAGATAGCATCATTGAAAAATCATATGCCATTCTCATAAATCATCTGAGACGTATCTCAAGCAAATATATTAATTGAAAATTTGAAACAAAAACGAAGCAGGTGGTGCCCACTATATTAATTGAAGTCTGACATGAACCAACACATTTTGTTGCAATACAACAAGCAATTATATTCTACAATCTATTCTTGTCTATGAAACCTCAGTCTAGCATAGACGTGTTGTTTTTTCTATATTCAACTTCAAACAAATTATTCGTTGCTTTCCTTTTTCGACCTCAAGGACCAAATAATTCCAAAGAAACAAACAAAACAGCCGCTGGTTATAGAAAGTAAAAGAGATACAGAACATAACTAAGTTTTGACCTGTATCAATTCAGCAAAATTTACAGAACAAGAAACCTAAACAACCTATTCCAGAAACTATGAAATTACTCCCGAATGTGTCTAAGGAAATTTTGTTCAACGGTAAACTATTGCTTTAACATAAGGATCGAGAACTCATTGTTTGTTAAAAGAAACAGAAGCAATTTAACACCGATGACCGAAATTGATCAAATCGCGTGGATCTGATTCCAAATCACAAAGATCTATAACGAAAAATCACCACAAGAGTCCGACAAATCATATATGATTCAGGCATACCGGACGATTAAAAGAAAAATAAGGTGAAATTTAAAATAAGCAACCACTGACCAGATCCAGGCTAATTCCAAAGAAATAAAAGCAAACAAGTTCCAAAAAGTGAATCGAAATCGAAGAATTTAAAATCGAAAAACATGATCAGAAGACAGAAGCAACGAATTCGCGCTTACTATTCAGGAGTCATGGCGGATAAGCGGTGGAGATGGATGGAGTCACAAGAGAATTCCTAACGGTGCTGGAGAGACTGTAATTTTACCCGGCGAGTTTCGATCGGAACGCGGAGGAATTCGCCGGAGAAGATGGAAATGTTGAATGAAAGTTGAAGGAATAAACAAGGAGAAGAATTATTTGTATTTTTAGTTTTCTAAAGAGCCTAGAAATCTGCACGGCAATCAATTTTGAAAAATAGGGAGTTCCGTAATGACGTAGGATAGCCTTTTGTATCCTGCCACGTGTTATTCGCTAATCTACCATTTTAGACGTGTTTAATATTAATTACCATTTAATGATAGGGAGGCTAAATTCAACGTATTTTTCATACAAATTTATTCGTGAAAATACCGTTTTGTCCTTCCACTCATTATTTTCTACTTCTGTATTTACTATTTCATTCCCAAACTAAAATAATGAAACAAAAATTAAAAAAATCGAAAATAATTGAATTTAACAAATAAATTATTATCCCAATTTAAAGGTTGGACTGAAAAAAAAAGTAGAAGTCTCGTTAAAACAATAAACAATTAAAGAAGGTCTTTTTTTTTACACCATTAATTTTAAATTTAGTATTTTAAATTGTATTTTTGTTAACAAAATTAAATTCTAATTTTTAATTTAAATATTCATTTATTTTTCTCTCTCTAATGAAAAAAAATTATTTATTTTAAAATCAAGTTTATGGTTATTGAAACTTATTAAAAATGTATATTATTGTATTTTTAAATTTATGAAATTGTGTTAACCTTCTTCTTTCATTTTTAAATTTATGTTCATTAATTTTCTAATTTATGGATATTTATCGTTGTAATCCACTAGTTTTGCCATAAATTTATAGTAAGTGCTTTTGAGTTTTGTATTAATTGAAGACTATAAATTTATAGTAAGTGTTTTTTATTGAAAAATAATTAAAAGATGAGACAAAGTGTCTAATACAATAATTTAACCATTTTCATTCAATGAAAAAAAGATTAAATATTTTGTTGACTAAAATTAGTTGTTACAAAAAATTTTGTTACCAAAGTTAATTAAAATAATATTAGTATATTGGTTATATTTAAATTATATTCACATAAATTATAGTACTTATTATTATTATTTAGTACTTAAAAGATAAATATATAAGATAAAAACAGTATAACAAATATCTGTTTTGAAAATATAAATCAGATAATAAAAATACAAAATACCAAAATTTTTAAAATTTAAATTAAATTTAAATAAGATTTATTATTTCATTTATAATTTAAAATTTTATACTACAGAGAGTGTATTGGATACAGGAGTATGGAGGTTGTAGTTGTAGGAGGAATAACCATAATAATAATATTAAAAGAAGACTTAAGACAAAGCAATGACTTACCTCTGAAGTTTCGATCTTCCCGTCTTTCCTCCCTTTTCTCAAACCTCCATTGTCATAGCTTCACTTCAACAGTCGTTAGGGTTTGAAACCTTGCCTTCACGCTTTTCCCCATCACTCTCCAAAATCATGCCGACCGTAGCTACTAGATTTACCTCAATGGCGACCTGGAGTCGGAGTTATCATAAACCGTCTTCGAAAATCCCCGCCTGTTCAGTCATCGAAGCAATTGCTTTGCAATTCCACTCGTCCTGTTTCTGCTCTCACATCCTCTTCCACTCTCTCCCTCAATCCTGTCTTCACCGATGAAACCGAGCTAGTCATGGAGGCTGGGGAGCCAGTCCCTAGACTCGTATTTGATCGTGTCATTAACCTTGAAGAAGCAAAGGAGTCCACAGCAGATTTGAAGGAGGTCTTGGATGCGTAAGATCGATCATAACTCCTCATTTCCCCCTAATTTATTTGATTCTATACTCAGTTTTTCGCCCATGATTGTAACATTTTGCTGGAAACTCTGTTTGCATGTCTTAATTCTAGGATGTATCTTGAACCAGAGCCTCCATTCTCATCGGAAATTTCTCTGCCTTTGAATTCTGAGATAGTAGATAACAGACCAGGGGTGAAGCATGTTCATCAAGCATTTCATTTGTTTTGCAATTCCCCTAAAATTCAGGCAATTAATTTTCACGCCATTAATTTTGATTAGTAACCACAGCATTGAGGTTCAATGGATCAATTAATAATAATTTCTCAAAGTGTTAGAGAAATGATAGGTCTTTGAATTGAATCTGTCTGTTTCAATTTTCCATTCGCTCTCCAGAATGCTGTCGCCTCCGCCGCCGCGGACCAGAAGGTACAGGACGCTGTGTTTGAGAATTTTGAAGTCAAGGAATTGATCCAATCATTTCAAACCAGTAATCACAATCTTCATTTTCTTTTGAATCCAATTTATCTTTTTGCGGCTGAAAAAATGTTGTGTTTCTGTTGCAAAACTTGATGACGTTAAATTTCATGAAGGTTGTGATACCAATGAGGATAAAGATGAAGAAAATGTGTCCCAGGTGGAGGAATCAAAAGCAAGCGAAATGAAAATGACCAGGAATCCGAAAGATTTCGTAGTTAAAATGGTGAAGAATGTACTTAGTCATCTTCCAGACTTATTTGGATCTTCAGTTGTAGAGAGTAGTTCTGGATCAGATGATAAAGCAAACTCAACCATGAAAGGTGGAAAATTTGGATCAGGCTTTGTGCAAAAGCTCAGGAACCTAAAAAGTTCAGTTGTTGAAATGGCGACTACATACCCAATTATCTTCCTAACTTTTATGGATCTTCTTCTTCAGCTTCAGAGAGTGTTTCTGGATCAGATCATAAAGAAAATTCCCAAAGTTCTGTCCCTGAATTGGGTATAGAAACATCTATTACAGGGTTGGCAATCATGGTTATTATGATTGCAGTTTTCAAGCGAGTTTAGACTCCCCATAATATTCAGCTGGATCGGTGAAAGATTGAAGACTTCGAAGATTAAACTTTCCTTAGATTCCAGAAGATCGAAGTTCAAATCAAATTGCAACTACAACATCCTGAAGACCGAAGACCAAGAAGTTCTAAAGTTTTTATCTTGTATTCGAGAGAAAACATCAAAGGAGTAAATACTAGAGATTGTATCCGCTATATTTATCAATATACAAAGTTCAATTCCACGAATTATATTTCTCTTGAAATCTAGTGTGAACAATTTTATGCCTAATAAAATATCTAAAACTATGATTTTAACTTTAATAAATCTCTTAAAAATGTTTAATAAACATATAAACTTTCAATTTAAGTAATCAAAAATCTCATAAAATATTTAAAAAAAATGCTTAAAAATATAAAGTCGTTGTATCTAACAAAAAAAAATTATTTTTGTTTCTAATTAAACCTTAAAGTTTTGATTTGGTAGTCAATAACTATATATATATATATGTATGTATGTATGTATATTTAAAAGAATGTTTGATATGACATATTAGACACACAATAGAAATGTCACGATTTACTATATATATTCTTTAAGGATTAGAAACCATATATGACATAAATTGAGATTCGAGCTAAAATTTTATTTATACGAACTTGATTGTTTTGGTTACCGCTATGCGTTAATTAAGTAAATAGTTTTGTAGTAGCAGTGAATTGAGATTAGAAATGTCTAAGTATTGTCAGTTTTGAAGTAGTGAATGTTGATTAATTAAGAAAATAGTTTAACTAATTAATCTACGTCATTGAAGCCTATAAATTTATAGGTCCATTAGGTTCCCTTGTTTCTTCACAACATATTACTGAAAACCATAGTTTTAATTGAATAACTTGAATCGTTTAAATTAGGTTACAGTGGAATATATTAATTGTATATTATATGATTAGTATAAAATATAATATATTTTGATACATTATAATATAGATTTAATTAAAACTATATTTTATAATAGAAATAAAATTGGTTGAAAACAAAAAAAATATAAATAAAACAAAAGAAATGGTAAGAGAAAAAAAGAATGTAGAAAATGGTAAAAGGAAAAAAAATTGCAAAGAAAGAAAGAAATACATTACATATGAGACAAAAAAATAATAATTAAAACTTCCAAACCCTCGGGTTAAAAGAGTAAAGTATTAAAAAATGTAATGAATTTATTTGTTTGATGTACCATTTTTTTAATAAAAGTCAACATTAATTAATTAATTCAATATAAGACTAACACTCATAAATTAATTATTTTATTACTTAGGTTAGATATTATTTAGTTACCAAATTTTAAAATTTATTCAATTTTAGTTATTGCAATTAAGGGACCGTTTGGCACGCATACATGTTCGGAATCAAATACCTTACAAATGCGTGTGTTTGGAGTGAAGGATTTAAAAATCAGTATTTTCTCATGCTAATTTTGAATTCAGTTTAGTTAATTTGTTTAGTTTTTTTATTAATTGTAGGTCCTAAATTTATTTTATATCAAATTTTTAATTCAATTTTTAATTGCATTATCTGTGTGTTCTTCCAACAAGTCATTCTCATACCTATACATTAGAGAATTATATCATTTATCACAAAATACCAAATAAAAAACACCATAACAATTTTCAAATGCAACATAAATTGAAAATACCTAAAGCGCTTGCAGTAAACAATTATTTGTTC
This sequence comes from Cucumis hystrix, assembly GCA_025688845.1. Classification (NCBI taxonomy): domain Eukaryota; kingdom Viridiplantae; phylum Streptophyta; class Magnoliopsida; order Cucurbitales; family Cucurbitaceae; genus Cucumis; species Cucumis hystrix. The sequence continues at coordinate 25,023,030 of CM046888.1, forward strand.
ATCATCTTCATTTGCAAAAATTGGAGTGGTTGAATTCTCACCACTCCGAGTGCTGTTGGCCAAGCCAATCTTGCTGATGTGGGTTGACAATTGTCCAGAATTCGTCATCGACCTCTTAGAGTTTAGTAAAGCCACTCAGTGCATAGAATGCATTCCATGATTATAATCGCATCTTCATGTCTATCGTATTTCATGACTTGAGTATTAGTCTCGATCAATTATAAGTTTTTATGGTTAATGGTCCATTTATATAACAATTAGGCTAAGATTGCATGGTTATAATGTTCATGGGAGAAACGTAAATGTATCAAACAACTTTTCGGATCAGAAACATGAAAACATGATTCAGTTATTAATCTATTGGAATTAAAATATTAATGAAATCTTAATTTGATACGGCTATTTGGGCATACTTTTACAAGATATTTTGACGGGTGCTTTTAGATTTTTTTTCACAGCATTAATGGTTGTTTATGACAGTATGTTGTGAGTGAAACCCCAAATAATGAAAATGATGCAATAAATTATAGTGCCATAGTTGTTAGTTCATAGGCAATACATATGAGGCCATGGTGTAACCATATCTTATTTAAATTTCTTTGAACAAACTCTTAGGTACCAAAACTATATTTGAATCTATTATTTAACCTATTCTTTTATTAACCATCTAATCAAATAAAACAAAGAAACTGTTACATTATTTCTTCTTTGTTTTTAATTTTTTTAAGAAAAAAAAACCTTGATTTAAGTTTAAGTAAAAAAATTTAAATAAAAAAATAGTAATATTAAAAGAATAAATTTTCAAACGAAGTTTTGACCCTATTCTGGTCTGGCCTCAAATGAACTTATAATAGTAACATGATAAAAACTAGGATTTATATTTGGAGTATTCATTGTATTAAATGATACTTTATTAATAATAATACGTTACATTGAACGTCTTTACAATGAATAACTATGTCCAATCAAACTTTGTAAATACATACATCTAATTGAAACGGCTGGGAATATAAAATGGAAAGCACTCATCCACATTGAATGCATCTAAATTTATACTATTTATCCATTCATCATCAGAAGCTTCCGTACCAAACTGGTGCTTTCATTTGTGACGTTGTAGATGTTTGGTCTATCATTAAAGAGATTTTTGGTGCTGTTATTATGTTGTTGCAACTCATGTTGTATTTCGAATTTCCTTTTAGTCCTCATGTTGTGTTTTGAATTATGTTTAAACATAATTCGGATCGACATCTTGGTGGGCCAAATAACTTTGATGCAAGCTATATTCATGCATTATCCATTCACCGTGGTGTTCTTCCAACTGGTCATTCACATACATATACATTATAGAATCATATAATTTATCACAAAATACCAAATAAAGCAACACCATCACAATTTCCTCATAACATAAAACAAACGCAACAATGACAACATATATTGAAAACATGTTTAACAAAAACCGAAACCAAAGAACATACCTAAAGTTAACCAATTATTTGTTCATCATCTTCATTTGCAAAAATTGGAGTAGCTGAATTCTCAGCAGTCCAAGTGTCGTTGGTAAGGCCAACTCGTAGTTGATGTCGGCTGAAAATTAAGTTCTTAGTTGACCTCTTGAGTTTAGTAAAGAAGTAGAGATGTTCTGCCTTTAAAACTTTGCTAGATTTACCGAGTTCCACAAAGTTTTCAAAACAGCTCCTTGAAAATACGGTTGACCATTAATCTTGCAATAAAGATAATGAAGAAGTTGTTGATAGGTTGGCATAAACTTGACACCAACATATTATTTTTTTTACCATCTTAATCAAATACAACAAATATAAATGAACATTTTAAACTTAAAGTTATGTTATTTTCGTTTTATTTTTATTTTTTTTTTTAAAAGAAATTGATTCGAGTGAAGTCAAATTTTTTTAAATAAAGAAAATAGTAATATTAAAAGAATAAAATTTCAAATGAAGTTTTAACCCTATTTTGTCTGGCCTAGTATGAAATTAACTTATAATCATTAAATCATGTGCCATTAATCTTGGCTCTGTTAGTTGTAATTGATCAACAAAACATAGTTTATTTGTTTGTGTTTAGTCTTTCATAAGAAATTTTTTTGTGGTGTTGGTAAGGCCAATCTTGTGGTAAGGACAATCTTGCCACTCGACCAATCTTGCTTGTGTTTAGTCTTTGATGAGAGATTTTTTTTGTGGCGTTGGTAAGGACAATCTTGCCACTTGACCAATCTTGCCGTTTACGGACAATCTTCTCACTCCAACTGTGGATGGTATGACCAATCTTGCGGATGATTTTGCAGTTGATGTGTGCTGTACGGTTGTTCATTGACCTCTTGAGTTTAGTAAAAAGGTAAGATGTTAGCCATGGATACCTTTGAAACTTTTAATTTGTAACTGCCAAATCATTTTTTATTCTATCGATCTTCACTTTTGGAAATTCCAATGAATCACTTTATATATTATCCTTATTACTTATTATTTATTATTATTATTATTTGGCATTATGGTCCTTTTCCACATATTGGTTTCTAACGTTTTCTTTTTCCTTCTCAGACATCCATTTGTTTTGTTATTTCCTTCTGCCATATTTTTTTAACAATTTCATACCGAATTAGCTTTTATTCCCAAAACTTTCATCACTTTCTCCCACAATCAATTTTGTACCCAATCTATCCATTTCCCAATCTCATTACCACTCATCTTATACCTCATTCATGCCGGCTAGCTGTGGCGGAGAAAAAACAAAATGCCTACACAATTGTTGTCTATTCCGTATTATATAAAACTCACAACTTCAAAGGAAAGAAATGAAAAAGGTATATAGGAAAGTAGCAGAGCAAGTTTCCTACTTTCAAACGATTTCAATGGAAAATTATGTAACGGATGAGTTTACTGAAATTAAAGTTTTTCAAAGTTTTCATTTCCAATCAAGTCCAGAAGCCATAATACCTCATCCTTTGTGTTTGCAGCATTGCAGAAATCCATTACTATTCCAAAGACGTCTGCACCATCATTTCCATCGTCCATGAAAAGCAATGAGATCCATGCTCAAGTTGCAGACACAAATGGGTGGAGAGGTGAAAATATCTAGCTAGTCGAAAGCCAATGCCCGTACTTTCCATCGATATAATCGAATACTGATTTATTCACTATCCTTACAACTTTGTTGGAATGCTTGCGTTCCACCGGATGCGCTTACAGTATTGGATATTGGAATTGAGAACCTTGGCTCACAGGGAGTGTTATCTTGAACTAAGGGACTTCGAGATGATAACCAAGCACGTTACTAGTACCAGGGGTTCTTCGTACCATTTTGGAGAATTCCACCTAAAACAACTTCTCAGAAGATTATGGGGTGTTTGTAAAAATTTCTATATAGTTTATAGTAGGTATCGGTAGGAGGAATGGGATGTTTTGCAAGTTGAAGGCCAATTCTTGGCACACAAGCATTTCCAGAAGTAATCATCTCAAGCGATGTCTCTCCAGTGCATAAGGTCCACACCTTGCCGCAAAGGAAAAATTACCTTTTTCCAAACGGTTGACCATTAATCTTACAATAAAGATAATGAACAACTTGCTGATCGGTTGGTCTAAACTTGTATTGGGTCCTTCGGTAAATAATCACTTGATGAATCCATTGCTAAGGCAAAGAAAAAAAACTTTGATTATTATAATAGACCTTAAGTTCTTTGTAAGTAATTTCATAATCTTATGAAAAATAGCATTTTGTCTACTCAAATACAATCGGTTACATGGAGAGAATTTGTAAAAATGTGATCCAACCCAGTTAGTTGCACATGTTTTGATTAAGATTCAGATTCCCATACCTGTGTTTTTAACGAAAAACAAAATGATTCTTTAAAAAAAATGTCTTTATTTATAACATATGAAATAATCTTAATCCAATACACTCTCTAGTATAAAATTTCTATCCTAATGTATTTTTTAATTAAAAACTTTTACGAAAGAATTGTAATTTTGATATTTATTATTAAAAAAAAAGAAAGAGTCATTGTATTTTATTATCTAATTTAGTTTGAATTTTAAAAATTCAGGTTTTTGTAAATCATACGCAAAAACAACTCCACGTGCCAATACCATAAACACACAATAAAAGTTCATACTAATTTTCGAAAATAACAAATTTTATAAAATATCTACAATTCACTGATAGTCGTTAATATACTATACTGATAGAAGACTATTAGGGATAGAATTCAAAATTTTGCTATAGTTTGTAAATATTTTAGTTTATTTTGCTATTTTTAAAAATGTCCCTATTTTAAACTTGAAGTTAAGTTATTTCCGCTTTGTTTTTATTTTTTAAGAAAAAAAGAAATTGATTTAAGTTTAAGTAAAAAAATTTAAATAAAGAAAATAGTAACATTAAAAGAATAAAATTTTAAATGAAGTTTTGACCTTATTCTGGTCTGGCCTCAAATGAATCATAAAAACTAGGATATTATTTAGAGTGACAAAAAATGATATTTATTGTATTAAAAATAAGAAATAAATGATATTTTATTAATAATAATACTTACCTTGAACGTCTTTACGATCAATAACTCTATGTCCAATCAAAAGTAGTAAATACATAAAATGGAAAGTACTCATCGACCTTAATGCATCTAAATTTATAATATTTATCCATTCTTCATCAGAAGGTGTTTGGTCTCTCATTATGACAGATTTTTGGTGCCGTTATTCTTTTCTTCTTTTGTTGTTACAACTCATGTTGTATTTTGATTTCCTTTTAGCCTTTTCATTCTTCCTTATACGACATTAGACATAATTCGGATTGAATCTTGGTGTGCCAAATAACTTTGATGCAAGCTATATTCATGCATTATCCACGGTGTGTTCTTCCAACGGGTCATTCTCATACCTATACATTATAGAATCATATAATTGATCACAAAATACCAAATAAAGCAACACCAAAGCAGCACCATCACAATTTCCTAATAACGTAAAACAAACGCAGCAATGACAACATATATTGAAAACATGTTTAAAAACCGAAACCAAAGAACATACCTAAAGCGCTTGCGGTAACCAATTATTTGTTCATCATCTTCATTTGCAAAAATTGAAGTAGCTGAATTCTCGTCACTCCAAGTGTGCTGACAATTGTCTTTCTCTCTTGACCTCTTGAGTTTAGTAAAGAAGTAGAGATCTCTATACCTTTCAAACTTATTTGTAGGTTTAATTTGTAACTGCCAAAATTTTGGTTAAAAGTGGTGTAACTCCAAATCATTTTTTTATTCGATCAATCTTTAACTTTTGGAAATTTCAATTGATCCCTTTATATATTTTCATTATTATTATTATTTGGTATTATGGTCATTTTCCAAGTCATTCCTTTCTAACATTTTCTTTTTCCTTGTCACATCCATTTGTACACCAAATTTACGATTCTCTCATACTCATCTAATTAGATTCTTCATTATTCCCAATCTCATTACCACTCTGTTATACCTCATGGCCGGCCATAGCAGCCGAAGAAAAACAAAATGCCTACACAATTGTTGTCTCTATTTATATAAAACTTAGAATTACAAATTGCACCCAGACAGCTAAGAAACAAAAATGGTTCAATGAACTCACACGATGAACAAGGTAAAAGAAAGGAAGAACACGAAGGTTTTAATTAAAAGTAGCGAAGTCTCTTTTCAATCGATTTCCAAATAGAATTTTCTTCTATAAAGAACTTTGTTCATATTTATTATTGATGAAATGAAATGGAATGGAAAATTAGTTTACCAGAAATTAAAGTTTTTCAAAGTTGACATTGGCAACTCCTTCATTTCCAATCAAGCAAGTCCAAAAGCCATAATACCTCATCCTTCGTGTTTGCAGCATCACAGAAATCCATTACTATTCCAAAAACATCAATTGCACCATCATTCCCATCGTCCATGAAAAGCAACGAGATCCACGCTCGGATTCCAGAGACAAATGGGTGGAGAGGTGAAAAATCGAGGTAGTCAAAAGCCAATGCCCTATACGACGTTCGATCAATATAATCGAATACTGATTTATTCACTATCCTTGCAACTTTGTTGGAATCCTTGCGTCCCACAAGCACGGATGCGCTAACGGTATTGGATATTGGAATTGAGAACCTTGGCTCAACAGAAAGTGTCATCTTGAATTCAGGGACTTCGAGGTGATAACTAAGCACGTTACTAGTACCAGGTGGTGGGTTCTTCATACCATTTTGGAGAATTCCACCTGAAACAACTTCTGAGAAGATTAATCTGTCTTCACTCCAAATGTCGATAAAAAATTCTAAATCATCAAAGGAAAGTCGAGGGGAAAGAAGTCGTCGATTATTGGGGCGTTTGTAAAAATTTCTATATAGTTTATAGTAGGTATCGGTCGGAGGATGGGATGTTGTTTTGCAAGTTGAAGGCCACTTCTTGGCACACAAGCATTTCCAGAAGTAATCATCTCGAGCGATGTCTCTCCACTGCTTGCACACTGCCATGCAGGAAGCAAGGTCCACACCTTCCAGCAAAGGGAAAATTACCTTCAAAATTTCTTCCCATGTCATTTTTTAAATAGAAGTATATGAAAATTTGATCCTGCAGCAATAAACCGCATTGACTAGTCAGAACAACACATAAGTACATTGAAGAAAGTCATAACTGTGATGGAAATTTTCATAAGAGGAGTCGGCACATTCTGGTGGAAAGTAAAACATACTACATAAAAGATCATATTAATTGCATTTGGAAGTTATGTGGTATGCATGATTTATATTCTCCATAGAAGAGGTTTCAAGAGAAACTACAACAAGCTTTCATTCTAAAAAAATATAATAAAAAACTAAATAGAAAAAGAAAATAACAGAAAAGAGAGGCTACTGTGTCCTAATATGAGAGAATCCAAGTAAATTATTCATGTATACAAACTATACACATAGGCCATGGCAGAAGGTTAATGTTGTTCGACATTGAACAGAATGCTACCGTAAAAGTCTTAAAACCACAATCTCCATACTCCTGTGGTAGGCTTGCATGCTATTCATTGTGTACATTTTATGAAGAAAATCAAAGGAATGGTTACAAGAACAATGCTAGTTCTCATTATAACACTGCAACAATTATTTTAATGTCAACATAAGTAAGATCCTTGAAAACTACACAGCTAAACATTGAGTAATTAATCAGCTAATTCTGATTGACACTATTGAGTTAATATCTATCAAGGACCCTCAACCAATATATAGTCAAATCAAACATTTCATTTTCAGTTCATCATCTCAGTCAGTTTCTTAAGCACTCTCAATCTGGACGTTTGAACAGTTGTACATCAGTTACTTCATGAACTGAAGGGTTCCCCTGGCCAACCAATTTTGTTACGAGTTTCTACTACTTTTCAGCTTAGAGCTTCTATAGATGCGGATTGGGGTTCTTTCCCAGATACCAATTGCTCGATTATTGGCTTTAGTGTCATTTTAGGGGAATCTACAGAATAGCCCACTAAGGTGTGGTGTGGCACAATCTTTTGTTGAGGCCAAGTACCGAACATTGGCATGTATCTCCAGTGAGTTGGTTTTTGGTTCACTCAGTTACTTTTTAATGTCCATGTACCTTCGCCCATGCCTGTGGTTGTTTATTATGATAATTAGGTAGCCATCTCAATTGCCTCTGTTTTATCTTCTCACGAGCATAAGAAGCCTATTGAAATTGATAAAGTTTTATTAGTGAAACGTTTTGTGTGATTTCCTTAAAATTCTTCACATATAATCACAACTTCAGCTGGATGATGTGTGCACAACGGCCCTCACTACTCTTGAATTCTTATCATCATAAACTGAAATTAATAACAAATAAAATTTGAAACAGGAAATGAAAAATGATTTCTAGTAGCAAAAGAAACAATCATATGTTTCCCAGCTTCATACAAATTCGCATTTTTGAACTATTGAGTTCTTCGATGACAATGGTATGTGTTAAGAGTCAACTGGAAAGCCAGAACGTATAGAATCAAGCAATTAGAAACAAAAATTGCAAAGAGGGAGAGAGAGATCAAACCCTAGATGATTAAACGCCCGAGAAGATGAAGAAAAGTGGTTTTGACTCCGAATCTGATGATGTGGAGGGCACAGATGCTAGAAGATCGAAAATATCGCACCTCAAAATCTGGCAGAATCGATAAAATATCCGATTAGATGGAGATCAGGACAAGAGAGAGAGAGAGACCACAACCCCAAAAGTCCGACGAGAGAGAGAGACGGGGGGAGGAGGATGTACGATTTGTCTGTCTCTTTTTCTCTTTGCATTTATTTATTAGTTAATGACTACTTCCACGCAATTTATTTATTAATTTTAATATTATTTTCGATACTAATTTGGTCATTGATTTAGTTTATCTTTATTAGTGTATTTTTAAAATGGTTATTTTCATCCTTATACTTTTAAACTTAGTTTATTTTTATGTTTTTAGTTTTATAATGTTTACATAAGTGATCACTTTTGCTCTCTCATTTTCATTTTTCCTTCGTTCTTGAACTATCAAAATTGTTACTTTTTAAAACTTCAATAACTAGGTGTCGTTGATGAGTCATTTTAAAAAATAGAAAAATATTAAAACTAAAAAAATGTTGAAACTATTATAAAAATAGAGTTTGTTTGCTATATTTACAAATAAGTCGTTGAGAGTTTAATGAGTTTTACCACATTTTGTAAATAGTTTCAATATTGTGTTATTTTTTAAATGGTAAATTTTGATAGTTATATTAAATACATATAAAAATATTTAGAATATAATATGATGTTATAAACACAATTTATTTCTTAATATAATATGTATTATATAATTTATTAGAAAGTAGATAATAAAAAATAAAATATTTGTCAAAATATTTATACTAATAAATTTTGTCTTTTAGTGATTTTGTTGTAAATAATTTGTTAATTTTTTTATTTAAAAAAAATAGTTATTATAAATTATATAATAATCAGTCTTTTGTAACTAGAATTTATTCATTTATTTTGCCGAAAGTTACTACAAGCTTATTAAATAATAAGGACTACATATAATACTTTATCAAACTATAGGTTAAAGTTTAATTTTCCCCAATCTCTCAAACAATATATATAAAATTACAATTTAACGAAAAATTTTAAAAATAAAATATATTTAAAAATAAATTAGCAATATAGTATATTGTCCTTTTAAATCGAATAAGTAAGACTTAATAAATTATTTACAAATATAGGAAGTATTTTTCATATAAAATACAACATTTTTTCTCCTTGAATCCTTTCATATCAAATGTGTGTTTTGAGATTATCCGCCAAACATCCTAAGCTCTTTCTAAATTTTACGAGACAAAACGGGTTAAACGGCGTGACAATTTACCTATAAATTCCCAATCGCTTTTCACTTTCCGCCATATCACAAACTTGACCTCTCAGTCATCCACTCCCCTTCATTTCCCCGGCCACCCGAAACCCAAGCAGATGAAGAGATCATCCAGTGCCTCCATAGTCTCAGATAATAGATTCGTATGTTCCTCGTCGTCTTTGTCCCTATCCTCAATCTTCAGATCTTCCAGTGTCAGTTCCCGCTTGGAATCAGAGCCTTACCTGCCAACGTTCAGTCCTTTCTCTCACGCTGCCGAGAAGAAACGTCGCCATCTTAAGCTCGCTAAGATTTTCATCCACTCCATCCCTTTCGTCATTCTCTTTTGCGCCATCGTTCTGTGGTTATTCTCCGATCCAGGTACTGAAATTACTCGAGTGAAAGATGCTCGTAGATCGAGATCGACTATTTGAATATTAAAGATCACAAATAGTTAATATATTTTATTAGTAATTGCCGCCGGACTTGTAAATATCTTTGTGGATACCAATGGATTATCGATTACACGTACAAGCAGAGTGCTTAAAATCATTGGGAATCCAGTCTGTAGACCTTGTTGTCGTTATGTATGCGCTTCTTATTTTGATACTGTAAACGTTTGATTGAATAGAGGGAACAAGGATTGGTGGGGATGTTGTTGTGAATCTGTGATGGCTTATTGAAACTGTTGAAAGACTTGAAAGTGTATACTGTACTATACAGATTCCAACTCCAAACTTCAGAATTACAAAGCGACTTGGAGTTGGAATCAATTGAAAACGATGTTGCTTTGAAGCTAAGAAATTTTTAAATGGAAGTGTATACTATACTCTTTGGATTAGGAGCTTTCTTGTGAATGTATTGCTTGATTTTCTCTTTTTATTATATGATATGTCATTTGACTCGGTATCAGTTTGATATTTTGCTCTCCGTGTCGTGTAATTCAAAACTTGAGAACTTGGTATCTCTTGAACATAAATGTTCAGATACCATATGTTGTTAAAGAAAAAGACACGAGAATGGAGTATTCCATGGTCTACTACTCTCGACTTCTCTTTTGTTCAAGTATAAATTCGTTTAAAGTTTTAAGGCTGAACGGTGAAGGTTAGTGAGTATTGTGATTTTTGGTGCTGCAAACTGCTTATTTCCATTCTATTATTGTTATTATTTTTTTTTATTAAGAATGGAAGCGTATATGCCTCAACAGAACCCAATAAAAATCGAAGGGCAATGGGTAGAGATTGCCCCTCCCCCACAAAACCAACCAAGAAAAGCCGTCCAATTGTTACTAACCACAAAAGGCCGTAACTACAAAAGAAATTTGTATGATTTGTAGACCATCAAGAGGCATTGTGTTGGAGTAAAACTCAGAAAGAACCACAAGAGAAAGATTTATTTTCAAACACCGGCTAATCCTTTTCCGCCAAAAACCCCATAGGAGGTATTTTGTAGCACATTTTCCAACGACTTTTTCCTTGCCACCGAAAAACCTACCATGGAGCGCCTCCATAGGCCAATCATCAATCTTCTCAGGTAAACAAAAAACGACCCCTAATGCTGTAAGAATTGCCAACCAGTCTTTTAACTGCAAAAGGACAATGCAAGAGCAAGTGATCAATGGATTCCTCCTCTTGAAGGTATAAACAACATATAGAAGGCGAGATCATCCAATTTTTGAACTTCTTTTGCAGCTTCTCATGGATATCCATTATTCAAGCTGCTATAGGCTAGCCACCATTATTAGACTTACCTTTTTCTTGCAGTGAAACTGTTTAGTTTTGCCATATATTTGAGCCGGTTTCTGATCTTGCTTATGCAGTCGTTGATTACATTCAAAGGTCTTCTTGTTAAGTTTAGTCAAATACCCAGAATGTCTTGCTCCCTCATGGATTGTAGATAATAGATACATGCATGTTCTGTTCTTATAGAATTTTTATATTCTACTACTTGTAACCTGAGTGATTGTATATTTAAGGGGCTATGTACTGATCTCACTTGTCATCATCAAATAAGTGAATATATCAGTAGATGTTGCTGTCTTTCTTCCTTTCTTTGTACTGCAAGTGCAGTATGCACAACAAAATTGTAACTTCTCTTTTTGTTGAATGTAAAAATCTAAATCTCCAGTACTCATCCTATGCACAGCTGTTCAAGATTTAGTCACGTAACAATGCCTAAAAGGTCTTAGAACTCAAGTGTGGCACTATACCGCAGGTAGCATCATTCTATTTTAGAATATTTTTCCTTCTTAGCTAGGATGGCAGGCAGTCAAGTCATCCTTTTATGAGATGTTCTTAGGCTTTAGACAAGTCACTATGATATGTGTTAGTGATGTTATTTATTCCATCTCCTAGCTTCTGCGTGGCAAGGTAAGAAGGTACTTGAAGAGTGAATCCATATTCTTTTATGACTTGAATGGTTGTTTTATTTTTGGAAAATAATTGGGAGTGTCGATAAGTGTCCAGGCCATGGTTGGTTACAATCTACTTAAGACTTAATATCTTAAGAATATCCATGACGACCAAATGTAGTGGTGGCAAATGATTGTTCTTACATAGTGGAAGTACATGCAAACTAGCCTAGACACTTACACATATAAGGAAAAAAAATAGGAGTGTCAATATAAGTTTATGTGGATACGTTCATGAACAGTTGAAAAATCTGATTTTGATATTCAATCCGTATTCGTTAACAGAGTTTGTTACTTTCAGGATTTGTTATGGTCTATGAATCTGTCCTCAATGTAGGACAACAGATATGGATGTTATTCTTACTTCCGAAACCTTACTCAACGGGTCACTTACTCAAATTATCTTGTTGGATATTGTAATTAACGGGGGGCAACTAAGCTCTGTTAGTTTCCAATAAATACATTTCATTAAAAGAAAGTATGAATTATTACGATGTATGTTATGTTTATTAAGTTTGTAAGCATGAGAATGCACTTTGAAATCTTTGATTATTTCCGTAAAAATTGACACCTCGGTGTATCAGTTTGTCATTCCCACATGCCTAACTGTTAAAAAGCTTTGTTTACTTATCTCAAAACTTGTGTTTTGTCTAAAAAACACCTCTGTACTTAAAAATTACACCATTACCCTTGACCTTTCATAAACGTTAAAATTTTGGACGGAAATTGAGACCTGCGGATTAATGTGGTGGTGAGTCTGCTGACATAAAATGAAAATTTGGACCACATTGTTTTAGGTCCTAATTTTGTCTGAAATGGTAAATGGTAAATGCTTGAAGGGTAGATTTGACACAGATATGAAAGGTCAATGGTAATATGACAATTTTTAAAAGGATAGGATACTTTTGAAACGCAAATTTCATAGATATTTTTTATAAGTATAACTTATATGTATCCTAGGTGATAGATAGACAGTGGACTAAAGAAGAGCCTATATTCAAAACTTCTATTCTCTGAATCAATGATATTGGTTCTGGTAGACTCAATAAGAGCCGAATCACTTCAATTATCTTATACTCTCTTTGCTTTGTCCTTATCCTTCATCTTTTCTTAGCCTGGCTAGTTCAAAATTCGAATTGTTTGTTCTTAGAACAACCTAGGTATTAAATTTGCCTCTGATTTTTTTTTTTTGTTGACATTTTTCTGTTGCACCCAGTAATTATGATGCTGGCGAAGTACCATATTTTAATAATCTGTCAGGTTTTATATGGATTTAGGACCCACAGACAAATTTCTGAAATCATGTTCTGTAATTTGTGAAGCATAAATTCCCCAGATCAATAAACAGAATGTTGTTTTCGACTTCTTGTTTCTCAATTGAATTGCTTTACGTGACCGTTTGATTCTTTAGAAACTGTCCTTCCCATTTGGAAGGGCGAAGCCAAAATAATCAAACACATATAAGAAACCAAGGTTTTCAGTATGTTCATTGCATGCATTTCTTATAATGATATTCATACTAACCGTTTATTTGTCCCATCACTTTGATTTGGCTTGTGCAGGTTTGGTCCAGAGTCTGTGAGTACCCTTAATTTACTTTCCTTTTTATGATGGCTCGATGTTATTTCTTTTTGTTGTGATGTCTGAAATCTGCCATTGTTTAATTTTGTTGTGCATCTGATGGGTAGGGCATAGTATGTTGGAAGGCCCCCACCCATTTCATTTCATTGGTTTCGTTCTATGAAAATATAGCTGTGCCTTTAAAGTCGAAACCAATAGTTTTTCTAGGGCTAAATTGCAATTAATAATCTTGAACTTTGTCCATTGTTTTAAAAATATCCTTGGAAATGTGTAATATTATTCGTGAACTTCCATAATTGTTTAAAAACTATTATTGGAGTAGAAATCAATTAAATTCATAATTGAATATGTCAATTAAGACTTGAACCCCACACTGTTTTAGGCCATTTCCGCACCTGTTTTGATTCCCAATTTTCATTCAAAATTGTAAAGGATTTTTCCTCCAAAGTAATGTTAGGTACTAGATTAGTTTGAGATTAAGGGTATAAGGGTAATTAGTTAAAGAGTTGGTAACTAATAGTGATTACTGAATGTTGTAATAAATAGGAGGGTGGGTAAGCAAAGGGAGGCTATTTTGTGGGATGATCTAGGGCTTGGGTGAGTACACTCACAAGGGAGGTTCCAGTCCCTTTATACTTGGGCTTATTTTGTATTTCTTAATCGATATATTTGTATCTTGTTTTTGTTAGGAAATATACTAACAAATAGTTTTCAACAATTATGAAATTTTAAAGGGTACTTATGCAACTTTTGAGTATTTTAATACGAGTGGCAGAGTTTAGAAGTTATATTTTTAGTTAGATTGCAAACTTGGTTCTTATACTTAGGAGAAGGTTGGTTTATCTCTATTGTGTTGATAGAATCCTCGTAAATAGTCCCTATAAATTTCATATAGGTGTTATTTATGATGAAGTTTATCGAACCATAGAAACTATTTAATGAGGTTTTATCAAATCACATGGCTTATTATAGCTTTTAAAACCCGGTTTTGTAGCATAATGGTTAAGAGTTTGGATTCAAATTTGAAAAGTTATAGCTTTTAAAGATTCACATATTAAATTTTAACTTTGTGCGAACCACATAAATTTTAACCTTTTCTTTTTTACAAACTAAACTTATTTCTTGTAACGTACATTCGTTCCACTAATGATCTATAAATGAGATGAGAGTTTTATTAGCCTTTAGTTTTTAGTTTTTACTTTTTGTATGGAAATTTGTCTTCTATTTCCTTTCATTTTTTCTATTGAGAATTTTGTCATCCTAGATGTTGGATAATGTATTTTGTTTTGTACTCATACGAACTAAAATAATTAATTAACTTCATAGTTGATATATATGTGTGCGCCTTATATGTTTTTTCATGGAGTATGTTAAATTTACATATATTCCTATTTTAATATTTTAGAAATCAGTGTATTTGTTCTCGTGCTTATCAATCACCTAGAGGAAAGGGAAAAACATTTCTTTTTGGATCTAAGCACTTGAAAAGTGATTTAATCGTAAGAAGTTTTATGATGGTTATATTAACGAATTCTAGGTTATGATGGTGTTGGCAGGTTTACTATTCAACTGAGGATGAAAAACTTCCCGTGATGGTTCTGTGGCATAAAACATTGGGCAACTGAGAGTAGTGGAAGATGAAAAGAATCCAATGAAAACAGGTGGATTAAATTGCCCCCACATAATGGCATTCACAGGAAGGGTTGTCGTGCAGCAGTCGTGGTTCTTCTAGATAAGCCATTTCTGTTCTCTTTACTCTTCTTTTTTCCATCATCATTATGACTCAACTGTTATTTCTATATATCATGCTTTAATTCCTATATTTTTATGTTGAATTTTCTTTACTAGATTGAATATAGTTTGGGCACAGGTTGGGGAGTCAAAAGAATGTTTAGGGGTCAACTTTTTAAATGAATAGATCATACACTTATTAAATGCTTTTATTTACTTTAATATTTTTGGAATTTTAAAAAGTCTTAGTAAACGTTTTAGAAACACCGTTGCACCAAACACACTAATTAACCAAATGTGCTATTGGATTCTTTTGGATATGATAATTTTACATAGTATAAAGTAAAAACTGTAAAATCTACCCTTTGGGCTGGCACAAAAGGAAGGAGTTTAAGAATTAAGCCACTTATATAGAATTTAATATCCTACAGGCTACAAGTTAGGATGCATGGAAAAACACAAAAAAAAAAAAAAAAAAAAAAAAAACTTAAACTAATCAAAATCAAAATTAACGAAAGGTGCTTTGACAACAAACTAAGCAGATTAACATGATCAAAATTAACGAAAGGTGCTATCGATATAGTTGGTTTCGAGATGAAACAACGATTCCTTATATCTTGAGTTTTAATACGTATGTGGTGAATTACCAAGACTGAATGAACGGTTGATTGGTCGATTCAATTATAAACCTTAAAGCAGCTTGGTTCAAATTTCATATAATTCCTAATAAATTTAGTAGTTCATTTTTAATTTGACACTCAATCGAACTAAAAAATAATAACACATTCCTACTAGAGTTAGTCTACAGTAGATTGTCCTGTGAAAATAAAAAATAGTAAAATAGTAAAGTGTGTCATGTGATGATTCTTTTAAGTTTGTTGTGACAGAAAGATTGTAATGATTACTTAGTGAGTTTTTAAGTATAGTTTATTTGATTTTAAAAAAACATTCATTCTTTATTTTTGTAGCTTTATGCCATTATCATATGCTATTCTAAAAAGGTAGGGGGGGGGGGGGGGGGGGGGAGGGGAAGGTGAAGAGAAAAGGATGACGTGATTCTTAATTTGTTAGAGAGAGCTTCTTTTGAAGGTGGAATGGAATCCAATGCCTTTATTCTTCCATCTTTTAAAATCAAATATTGAGTTGGACACTTTGGTCTATTGGTTCCTCAGTATCTAATCCCTCTTCTCTTTCACCATGGATTGGTCCTTTACCATTTGTATATATGTATATTGTGATTAATGTCTCATTATCTATATTCATGTTTTTTTTTTTTTTTGTCAAATGTCAAACTTTTAAGTTGGTGACTATAATCTTTAATTTTTTTCAATATTCGTAACCGTTCAGATCAAGTCATGCCATATCAATTAATCTTATGAATGACTAACTTGACCTTACAACATTTGAAATGTCTTGAACATCTATTATCCTAGGTAGGTGGTTACCTATATATTCATGGTTGATTTGAATTTTTGTCCAATATAAATCATTAACATATTTAAAATTTGTAAAAACTAGTTGGCTTAATAGATATACAATTGAATTATATGTTGAATAGGATTCAAAATTTTTGAATTTGTGTTTAATAAGGATGTGAATTCTAGAAAATGTTGACTAGGTTAATAATTTTTAACACGAAACTTTAGAGACGTAATAAATACAAAATTGAAGTTTAAGTATCTATGAGATTTAATAGACAAAGTTATTTTATGTTACTTATTTTTTAAGAACAAATCGATACAAACTTGAAATTAAAGAGTTATGTGTAGTGTAAACAAATTCTTTTTCCTTCCAATTAAATGGGCATGCTCTTGTGTTAGAAATACAATATATTGTGTGACAATAACTAGCAAAGTATACACTCTTTTACATCACCACTAGATGGAAAAGTTATTTAAAAAATCAATAGACTTAGATACTTTTAATAGTTTGAAATGTTTCTTTATTATTTTTAATTTGTTAATTTAACTTCTTTTTTTTACCTATGTCAGTGTCAAGATGGATTTGATTTTGAACTCAAGATTTTTTATTTTTATAATATGGTAAATGGAAAATTATGATAAACAACCAAAAAAAACAAAATTACTAAAATTATTTATAATTATAGCAAAATTTTATATTTGATCGACATAAATTTTTATCAATTTTTATCAATGTCATTATTTTTAAGAAAAGTTTCTTTTCTCTCATTTCTTTTATTTCATAGTCAACTGGTAGAATTGAATCTAGCCAGTTATAAAAAAAACTACCTAGTTCATTTACAAATTTGTCTTTCCTAGATATCATTTAAAAGGCTAGGCTATTTTATGCACACACATATAAAGTAGTTTTTAAAAAATCAATGTTGTTTATTAAATTTGACATGCATTGGAAAATTATTATTGAAGAACACAAAACAAGAAAAAAGAAAAGAAAAATATATATATTAATTAGTAAAATATTAATGAATCAGCTTTAACTACCACCAACTATGATTAAACAAAAGAAATAATGTCTTCTTGGATTTATTCATACAAAATAAAGAATCACCAAGTGAAGAAAAAAAAAAAAAAAAAACACTACCCATTCCTTTCTCTTATATATTTCCATATTCACCTCTTGATGTTGGATTTTGGTGTTTGTTTTGTTAAAAGCCCCCCATGTGAACATCCTTTTCCCACTCACCAATTTTCTTATAAATCATAGCCCCACCACCACTATTAACTTATTCTCTCTCTCAAAAATTATATATATTTACACCAATTTGAGCCATTGTTCAAGAGATATACAAGAGATGTCGATTTCGATCTTTAAAAGATTATGACTTAATCTCATCCTCTAATAGTTAAAGCCTAAGTGAGAAAAAAAAAAAAGAATGACCCATGATTTTTATATTGATGAACTTAATTAAAAGAGTTTAGATTTTGTTGAAATAAATTTATTGTTTTTAGAAATGACAATTGATATCTTATGTATGTTTAAATTGACGTATTTAAAAATAATGTGAAAATATGTACGTTGTAATTGGATACTTTTTTTTTTCCCTATCCCTTGTAGCTAAAAAGAGATTCAAGTGGACAAAATTCCCAAAACCAAAGGGGAATTTGGCTTCCACACAATGCTTATTTCAACAGCTGTCTCTTTAACTTTTTCTTCACCCCCTCATTCCCTTCCCCACCACAAAGCACCCATCCATTACCTCATTACTCCTTTCTCCTTCCCTACAACTCCTCCATCTACCCCTACCAACTAACCCTCTTTTTCTTTACTCGGAGATGAACATCGAAACCTTCAAAGAAGAAGGTCATACCAATTACGTTTGAACTTGACTCACTTTAAACATTAATAGGCTTTCTTTAATAACTAATTTTGAGGATGGAACATATCAACATGTAGAGAAGAAGAATAATGTTATATCGATTATCGTTGGACTCAACGAATTCATTTTTGGTTTGTATTCTCCTTAATAATTGCTTACAACTCTAACTCCACAATTAAATAGTTGAGAATTATGAATATCTATTTCATGTCCTTCACAATTCTTTTATCCTCTCTTTTTGTTTGCATTATTTCCCTATTGTCAAATTATTGCAACCCCCCTCCTTCTCTTATGGACAAACTAATTAATATCACTACCTCCATAATTCAAATTAGACATCTCTAACATAATTGAATAACCGAAACAATTAGAATTGAACCATAGGACAACTATAAGGAGAACAATTCAATTGACATTTATGATATATTAACAACTAGAATGTGGTTTAAGTCTTCCTATCCTATCCATAAACTTTAGGAAGTAATAATTTGTCTTACCCAAAATTGATTTTTTTGTTTTGTTCTGTCTATCAGAGCATAAAATGTATAATTGAGTAAATTATTATATGAAACCACGAACAAGAAACAAGTCTCTCTTATTCAACTAGCAAAAAGAAAAAATGAAAATGCTAACAAATCCCACAAATATCACTCACTCAAGGATGCTCTCAAGAGATGGAGATGGTGAAGAAATTAAAAGAAAATAAAAAAAGAATACACAAATGAGTATGGAGCTCATAATAATCTACAGCAAATTCAAGTACTAAGCTGTGTTAATTAAACCAATACGACGGCCAGGCCACCCAACACCGCCGCAACACCTGCCATGTACCCACCTTGATGGATAGAAAATCCCGCGCTGGGCGGCGGAGGCGACGGCAGGGATGGAGCTGGAGCCGGACCCGGTGGAGACATTGGGCTTGGGCTTGGAGGAGGCGACGGTGGGCCTTCGGGCATTGCTGGGCCTGGGGCTGGGGCTGTGCTTGGTTCCATTGGAGGCGGAGATGTCATCATCGGTGGGGTGGCGGTAGGAGCCGCTGCCGGTGGAGTTGAGATGCTAGGTGGCGGTGAGGCTGCAGGGGGAGGTGTGGTGGGGGGAGGTGCTACGGGGGGGGGGGTTGAGGGGGGGGGTGCAGCGGGGGAGGCGGGACCTGGAGAAGGGGAGGGAGATTGAGCAATGGAGGAGGAAGAGAGCGAAAGAAGAGAGAGGAGGAGCACGAGCATAGCACGTGCGGAAGCCATAGCTGGGAAGAAAGTGAAGCAGAAGAAGGAGAAAGATTGAAGCGAGGGAGAAGATGGGGGAAAATCATTAATATATAAAGGGGAAGAAGAAGAAGAAAAAGGAAAAAGGAAAAAGGAAAGTTCATAGAGCCGAATTTAATCTTACCTATAGGTGTATTCTTTTTTCCATGCTACCTACTCGTATCCTTTCCAAATTTCAACACGTCGTTTTACTTTCAGAGATTTTTGTACACATGATTCAATTACATTAGAGTAACGTTAATGTTGAGTAACTTAATTCTAAAACATCAATGAAAATTAACTTTCTACTTACATCCTAGAGCACTCCAAATCGAAGTCCTGGTGTGATTTTCGTTTTTAATCACCAGTTGGTTAGTTGTTGATTTTAAAAAGATACCGTTGATTTTAGAAAAATTATATTGTGTTAGAGCTTCGATTATTCTGTGATGAAGAGACATCGCTTACGTTGTAGTTGAGCTTTAACATCAACAAAATGTTGATTTTTTTTTTTTTTAAATTCAATTATTTTGCATTAACACCTTAGAGATTGGGACATCCGCAAAAAAAAAAAAAAAACTTAAATTTTATTTTGATTTTAAAATGTATTCATATAATATTTTATTGTATGGAAAATATATAATTATTTGCTCAATTTGAATTAAAAAATAAATTTAAAATTTATTAAAATATAAAAACAAAAATTATACGTTTGAAATATACGAAATAGTTTTTAACCTCATTTAGATATCAATATAGACTTTTCAATTAATACAATTAGATATTAAAAAATACAAATAAAAGGAAAGAAAAATAGTTTTTAACCACAAAAAAGTTATCTTTAAACACACAAAAGAAAGAAAAAAAAAGTGAAAGAAAAGTGTTATTATTATTTTTTTCTTTTTGGTATTAAATTTTTTTTATTTTATTTGTTGGTCCTATTACAATTTTGAATTCATTAAATTAATTTCTTTACCCAAATTGCCCTCATCCCCTATTGGCCTATTTCACATAAATTATTCATTTCTCATACAATTTCTTGTTATCCAATTATTAAAACCAATGCCGTTGTTTCACACAAATAATAATAATAATAATAATAATAATAATAATAATAATAATAATAATAAAATCAATTGGTCATGTTTGTCTAAAATGAACCAATCAAATTAATTTGTAAAAATGTAAGAAAACATATATATATATATATATACGAAAAATGCATGCATAGCCCACAAATGGCCTAGACTACTTTCTAAAAGGAATACTTTAAAGTATAATTCTATATATAAAAAAATTCTAAAACTTAGTGCCCTCCACTTGTAATATCATTTTCTTGTAAATTAAAAAAGAGAGAAAAAAAAAAAAGAACCATTGGGGACAAATGCAAATGAATAATGAAAAATAAAAAGTGTTATTTATATATATATATATATATTAAAGTGAATCAAAATATTTATAGATATATTTTGAGATAAATACTAGTAAATTGTTATCGTTTATTACTGATAGATATTGATAGACAATAACATTATGTTATATTAGACAAGATAGACAATATCATTTTGTCATATTTGAAAACATTTATAACAGTTTTTTTCATTTAAAACAAATATAAAAATAAAAAAATAAAATATCATTTTAGTTTTCGTACTTTCAAATTTGTTATATACTTTCCAATTTTACTTCTACACTTTTAAAAATCTTAAAGTTTAGCTCCTCAAACTAATTTCTTTTTATTGAAATTGGTTAAATAATAACATGTGAATATATTTTCAAAAGTTAAAAAAAATAATATGCAACCATTTAAAAATAACAATAAATGGTCAACAAGAGCTTTAACTCAAAGAAGAAATCAGTATATACTAAAGACCAATAAGGTTTGGATTCAAATTCTCCCACCCTCCAACTGTAACCAAAAAATAATAACAACAAATATGAAACGATAAAGACTGAAACTAATATTTATTCTAAATACAAAAAAGATGCAAGAACTAAAATTGAATAAACTTACTAATGATATCGTGTGAGAAATAGGACATTCCCACGCGAAAGCTAAAGTTTATTTACAAAGGTTAAAAAGAATTGTGGGGTTTGCAATAATAAGAATGAAAACCACTCAACAAAACTTGATGTATTGATATTATATAATGGTCTATATTGACCACTAAAAATAGTGACTTCAACCTTAAAAATCATCACATACAAACTAAAATTCCTTTTTGTCCATCCTCATTCATGATTTTATTTAGACATAATACCACAAACTTTCATAGTGTTTAATTATTTAGATCTTTTTTTTTTTTTTTTTGCACCTTCAACTTTCTCTCTATATATTTTAATACATTCATAACTTCTTAATAAATTGTATTAAATTCAGTTGAAATTATTTGTAAGTTTGATGCATTGTAGTGACGTCAACAAAAAGTTGCATATAAAAAAAATTCAAAAAAATAAAAAGCAAGTTTGGGCACCAATCATTTACTGTTAGCTTAATTGTTGTTATTGATGATGGTTTCATTTTATGTTTCGGTTTTTTTCTTGACTTGATGTGAAGTGAAAAAATCGAACTTCTGACCTCAAAGTCAATATTGTGAGTTTTATGTCGACTTTTTTTCTTTAAGCAATTATAGTTTATTTGATAGCATGTAACACGTTCGGTAAAGTTTCATCTTTTAAGTTAATTTTAATTTTGCTTTTAAAACTTCTTAAAATTGATTGATTGGTCTATTGTTTTTGTTTTTTTAAATAAAATTAAAGTGGGTCAAATTTTTTGTTTTATGCTCTACTTTTTCTATAAAATAAAAAAAGAATAAAAAGTTTTTTTAAAAAAATGTAAAAGTAGAACTATAACTCTTATTCTTTATATATAAAAATATAAAAGTGCTTTTTATTAGTGGGGAAAGTTTAGCCAAAGTATTGAAAAGTAAAAACTTAAAATTTGTGGTGATTGTATTCATTTGCCATTTAGCCATTGACTTTATAGAGTCATTAGTGGACCATACACACTTTATAATATATAATATATATAGAGGACCATATAAAGTTTGATAAAATGCACAACCACATGGAATAATCTAGAAAACCCCCCATACTTTAATTAATCCTCTATGTGCATCTACACCCACCTATATTCTACTCTTCTTTTTATTTGTCACGATCAATGTGATAAATTGAAAAATCGAGTCAATGGACTGCATCAAAGACAGTCAGGTGGAGAAAAAGAGAGGTACGTTGGTGTTGGTTTGGAAAAATCTAAACCTACAAATTTGAAATATATTTATTTAACATAATGAAATTGATTGTTGAAATATTTGAGTTTTGTTTAAATATTTACTAAATCGACCATAGTCGGTTTGATGGTGATTTGTTCAAAAAACTCACTCAGACCGATTGTTGCAAGTTTAATCCATTAAAATTTTTAGTAATGCCTATTTTTTTCCTAAAACTTAAATAGTGTCTAATATGTCTATGATTTTCAATCATTTTCGATAAGTTATTAATTTTTTAATAATGTACTGTGTTCATTAGGTTTAAGATCTATTTGACATTTTTAAAATTGTTCGAATCTATCTCGGATATAGAATTTCGAGTATTAGATATAAAATTAAAAGCTTAAGAGCTTATTAAGACTTTTTTATTTTTTGAAGTTTATGAATTGGTTAACCAGGTAGTTAAATGTTCAATATCCATTAAAATACTTTAGACATAAATTAAATATTTAGAGACTAAATTTATAATTTAATTTTAATATTTTTACATATATTTTAGCCTAACTCACAAACCTATAAATAAAACAATAAAATATTATTTAAAAAGAAATTATATTTATGGTATATTTATCTCATTCTCCATATCTATTCGAAAATCTTCTTTTATCAACTACTATTTTATAAAAACAAATCTAAATATAATTTAATTGATTTGAGACATATATCTTCTAACAAATTAGACGTTTAAACTAATTTGTACTACGACGTTTGAACTAAAAAGTACTTAATTGGTCAAGATATCAATATTGCATAATTAATGAATTAATATCATCTTTACACAAATAACAATCCTAAGAAAGCAGTTGAAGAATATCCAAAAAATTAAAACAATGACTAAAATTATCTCATTCTTTTATGGAATAGCCTATAAATCAATAACTATAATAAGAAATAGAAAAAATTACGTTCTTCTTCTCCAAATTTGAAAGGTGTTTGGTTTTTGAATTTTAAAAATATATCTTTTTAGTCTTCATGTTTATAAAAGTAAATTAATGTGATATTTAATTTTTCAAAATGTACTTTTTTAGTTTCTAAATTTTAAAAAATAGCTTTAAAATATCACTCAAATAACTTTATATTTTCAATTTAAGTAATTATATGACGTTTTAAATGATAAGAATAAATTTTAAAAATTATATACTTTCTTAAAGTATTTTTAGAAAGTTGAGGACAGACAATATATCTATTATTATAAATTATGGACTAAAAATATAATTTCTTCCTTTTTTTTTAAAAAAAAAAAGGTTCATTTAAGAAGTAGGATTTTTAAATTGAAATCTTTGAATACAAATAAATATATATCTATATATATATATATAAAAATTTGTAAGTTAGTTCATGTTCTATGGTTCTTGGTGTAGCCATGTGTGTGGCTAACATTCAAAATGCTGAAAGAGAGCATTTAGAGAGAGAATATAATCTCTCTTTCTCTCTTCCTCTAAACAATTCATGTGCTCGAAGACAAAGAGGGCCATGTCACACAAAAGCAAGTACCATTCCAGCCTAACATCCAATTTTCATAGACGTGACAATCTGGCTAAGTTACACACTTATCAAACTAAGAAGTCGAGATTTTACTTTAAATATACCAAAATGATCTAACTTTCTTTATAACATAATTTTACTTTTTTACATGTGGTAGACCAGTGATTTCTATCTAGTCTATGGTTATAAATAAAAAAAAAGTTTTAAATTGTTTAGACAATCGAGTCAATTAAATATAATTTGAAAAAAGAAATAGCTTTTGTAAACATCACATTTTAATGACATTTTAATAAATATGGAGTAGTAAAGTTTGGGTTTGTGTTAAAAGAAATGTAATGATAGAAAACTTTAGATTTTTAAAAAGAAAAGAAAATAAAATAAAATAAAGAGTACTTTAAATTTGGACTTTATGGAAAGGTGTAATCAAATGTGTTTAGACTAAAATGAGTATATAATAAAAGAAATAAATATGTGCTTTATTACTTTAAAAAGTGAGAGTATCATTTAATTGATATTTTTTAAGTTTCATTCAATACTAATTTTTATATTTTTATAATGTGCAATTTTAATCCATTCATCTTTGTAGATCTTAAAATTAGTCTCAAAATTTCTATAAAAAATAATGTAAATATGTTTCAAAATTACAGAAAGAAAACTAGTGAGCTTTAAAAAAAAGAAAAAGAAAAAAATAACAATAAACAAATTATTATTAAAGATTAATTCTAAAATTCATTAAAGGTATAAAGATTAAATTTAATACCAATTAATATTTTAACAGAAACATTTTTTAAAATAGTAAAATATTAAAATTATTTAAAATTTATCAAATTCTATACGCCTCATTTATTTATTTTTTTGTTATATTTTGTAAATAATTTCTTCTTTTTTACCATCTATAACAATCCTCTTTTTTTTTTTTTTTTACTATATCATATAAAGAGATTTTTTTCTTTAAATATCCCTCTTCAAATTTTGGTTTTGCAAAATACATTTAAAAGAGATTGAGATTAAGAATAATTAAAAAAAAAAAAAAACAATATACGACATATCTCTAATAAAAAATATTAAAGAAAAATTATAAAAAGAATAAAATATTTTAAAAAAATATTTACACTTCATAGAAAAAATCAAATGCAAACAAATTTTGTCTTTTAGTAATTTGATTTTATGGAGTGTTAATAGTTTGTTAATTTTTTCTTTTAAAAAAACTCAAATTTAAAATAGAAAATATACGTTAATAATAAGAAAAATTTACATAAATAAAAGAAAATGACAAGTATTTACATCCTAGAGAAAAAAAAAATGAATACTTTAAATTTTGGTTAAAATTTTAGTTATTCATTTTGAGCTTTGATTAAAGTTTTGCTATAAGCTATAAATAGTTTGCAAATTTTTCTATTTTTAAAAATTCTCTAAATAATTATATACATCAATTTGAGGTGTAACATAAATTTATTGAATAATTATTTAAAATTTGTAAGAAAATACTAAATTAGAACAATTAAAATAGAATATAAAGTATCTAGTCTCCCTTGTAAATATTGTCAAATATAAGAAAGATAAGTTGTTGTGATGTGATGTGTAACAAGTATAAGAATTTATACACAAATCATTAATATCTTATGTAATAATAATGAAATAATTATAAAAAGAAAATTACATATGCATAAAGTTTTGCTACTCTTGTGAATTTGGAAATTAATTGCTATCTTCAAAATGTTATATATATAATTTTTGCCATTTATGAAATTAACAATAAAATAAATAGTTTGATATAAATATGCATTTATGAATTGAGGTGCAACAAACAAATTAGTTAAATCAAATTGTCATGCCAATAAATGCCCACTTATAAATTAGATATTATGAGATTTTACTCAATTTTAAAAACAATAATAATTACACAACTTTTATAATTAGAAATAAATATATAATAGAAAGATAAAATATTTAAATGGATTTCTTTCAAAAGTAATATATATATATATATATATATATATATATATAAATATATATTAAATCCCTAAAAATAAAATTCATTATTTTTAATTTTGGGATATTTTAAAAATAACAAATAAATTAAAATATTTACAAGTGCTAACAAAATTTTGGATTCTATCAATGACTATCATTAATAGACTTCTATCACTTAGCATATAAGTGACTATTAACGATATAGTTTAAAATTTGTTGCTATAGGTTGTAAATATTTTATAAAATTTACTAATTTTAAAATTTTCTCATTTAATTTTTATATGAAATGTAAATATTTTATTAATGTCTTTTAAATTTAAGATGAGTACAAACAAAAAGAAATTAGTCGCTTTCAATAAAAGAAAATAAAAGGGTTGAACCATCTTATACACATGGCTAAAACTGAAGATCCAATTTAGGAGTTATATTGATTATAGCGATTTGTATAGAAATATCATTTTCTAGAAGAAAAAAGAAATCTTATGGTCAAGAAAATCATTATTTTTTAAAGAAAGATATGTATTTACTATTTAGAATTAAAATATCATTTTAATTCGATTAATTGTTAATCTTAATATATATATGCTAGGTAGATTTTTATAAAAATATTATTTTAATTCAATTTAATTTTAATGTTTTAATGTAAATATTCGGTGAAAATAATCTACAAACTAACGAGATTAAATTACAACCATCTACTTTTAAGTTGATCAATCAATCACCTCTCAAACTACAAAATTTGTTATCGTCAATTCCTTACGTAGTTTTAATATACGTTCAAGATCAGTGTCAATGATAACTCAAAATCAAGAATTAAAATATAAACACCAGTATCAATATAATTAAGTGTTTCAATATATAGATACACAACATCTCAATACTTATATAAGAACGTGATTACATCATTTAACAAATTAATAATAAGATCAATCACATCAAAAGTTAATGACTTATGAATTATCGTGTAATCAAGTTAAATGAATAAGTGAAAAATAAAAGTTTAGAAGTGAGTGATGGTTATGGTTGGAAATGGAAATATCTAAAGATCGAAGAAGGGGACACTCAAATACAAAAAGAATAGACATGTTTTTGGATGGATTTAATGATCACATGTGCTCTAACAATATCTCAATAACAAAACAACACTTCTCATACCTTCTTACAGCCTTGCTATCTTGTTGCCTTTCAAAGTAAGAATTTTTATTTAAAAAAAAAGCTTATAGACATTGGTTCATAGTTTTTTTTTTCTTAAAAAAAATTATAAAATTGAGGGGGAAAATGGTTGAGTTGACTTGAGTATTATGTATACACCTTTTGTGTTGTATATGTAAAGAGATGTGTAATTCAAGTTGATATACATGTTGTGACCCTACCGTTGTATGACCATTGGATAAAGTCAAACTATTTGCAAAATATAACAAAATTTCAAAGTCTATCAATGATAGACACTGATAGAAGTATAATGACAGTTCTCATTGTCTATTGCTATTTTTTTATATATATTTTGTAAATATTAGGTCATTTTGCTATATTTGAAAACTAACCTTAATAATTAAGTATAGAACAACATTTTTAAATAATTTCAAATATAACAAAATCTAGTGTATTAGACATATATCGTTGATACACACTTATACTAATAATGGACTCGAGAGTTAGATCTAAGTTTTGATATATTTATAAATTATGTAGATTGCTATATTTGCCATTGAAAAAAGGGATAACTAAGTATATAACAATATTTTTAAAAATTTACAAATATAGCAAAATATGTCAAAATTTATCAATAATAGAACTTATGAACCATTTTGTAGATATTGATCTATCACTAATAGACTATAAGAGTCCGCCAAGATAAAAATCTATCATTGATAGGGTTTGCTATATTTAATGATAGGGTTTGCTATATTTGCAATTTCTTAAAGATGTTATATACTTAATATTATTTATAGAATTGTAAAAAAAATATGTTTGGAATTTCGTATGGGCCATAGGTTTAAGAAATGGAAGCCAAGGCCCAATGGCCCATTTTGATTGTTGAAATCCATTTTGTTTATGGATCCAGCCGAGCCCACAAAATAAAAGAAGGCTTTTAACTATTCGAGTCGAAACCCGACCCGACTCGAAAACGATCTTCAAAACTTTCAACCCGAAAATTGATAGTGGATAAGAGTTCGTCTCCATCTTCTCCAAAGAGAGAAAGAAGAGGAAATACAGAAAAGTTCACTGCCATGATTCTCTCTCTTTATCTCTAATTCTCTTCCATTTCGAAGCTCCAATTCCTTCATCAATGGCCTCCAAGATTCTTCCTCAGGTACCTTCCTTCTCTCTTCTTTTCAACATTCTCACTGAATTCCCCATTCTCATCTTCATCACACTTCTTGTTTCAAGGCCGTTATTTCTATTCCAAGAAACCCCAATCAATGTGCTCCAAGAAGATTAGGGTTTAGTTCCGCAGTTTCTGGTACTCGTGTTTCGTTTTCTACTCTTTCCTCTAGTTCAATCGGCTCCCATTTTCATCATACTGTTGCGGCGCCGTTGAGACGGGCGTTTGTTGTGAGAGCTGAGGCGAATCCCGAAGCGGATTCGGCAGCTGAAGAAGCTCCTGAAGCTGAAATAGAAGCAGCAGTGGAGTCTGATGCTCAGCCCGAGGAGGAGAAGCCGTCGAGAAAGCCTCGTGTTAAGCTCGGAGATGTAATGGGGGTAATTATTCTATCCATTCTTCTCACTAAGGAGCACATTTTTTTTTTCAGTTTCGAAGCATTTCTGCAACCGGAAGTGTAGTTTTGTACTGATTCTTTTTAATTATTTTCAATTATTCCAAAGAATTGTGTAGGCTCTGTTCAATAGCCATTTGGTCTTTTAGTTTTTCAAAATTGTATTTGTTTGCTTTCAATTCTCTAACCATGGCTTTCAAAACTAAGGTTAAATTTTGAAACTGCTCCTAAACTGTAGAGAAATCAATAGGTGCAAGTCGTGTTTGTAAGGTTAATTTTCATGAACAAAATATCAAATGCCTATCAACGGAGGCAAAATAACTGCTCAGGAGTCGCAATTGATCTCTCTCCATAGAAACTCTTTGATAATTTCAATTTAGAAATTGTAGAATGTAGAAATTTTCTTATCTATCAGTCAGTGAGAATGTGACAGTTAAACATGTGATGTGATTATTTCATTTTAATTTTAGTTTTTTCATTCTTTTCTCTTTTGAATAGATACTTAATAAGCGGGCGATTGAAGCATCAGAGAAGGAGAGACCGATTCCAGACATTAGAACTGGTGACATTGTCGAACTTAAACTGGTAAATTTTATTCTTAACATCTATAGTCTAAACGCTTATTAAAGTGTGAGTGTTTCTTAAACTCATATTAATAAAAATGTTATTACTACTACAGGAAGTTCAAGAAAATAGGCGTAGGCTTTCTGTTTATAGAGGAATTGTCATATCAAAACAAAATGCTGGCATCCACACTACGATTAGAATTCGCCGAATTATTGCTGGTGTTGGTGTGGAAATTGTTTTTCCGCTGTAAGTATTGAGTTCATTTATTTCTTTCTAGTATCTAATATATACTGTCCGTAGAATATGAGTGTGCTTCATTTCAGTCTCACTTGCTGATGAACTCATTAAGCATGCATAAGATTTAGCTTATTTCTCTTTTCCCAATTTTTTGAAAAGAGTTGTGAAGAAACTATCTGGATTTGGATGACCTGAGAACGCTTAAACCTTTATATTACCTATTTTTGGTTCAAATTTCTAAAACTGAACTTATCTTCAGAATCTGTTCTCTATTTAAACATAAGATTGAGTGTCTCCAGAACAACCTCACTTGTTGATTTGGTGAAAAAGCAATAGTAGTTGGGGTTTGGATGACTTGAGGAATCTTGAACCTTGTTACATATTTTGGTCTTAAATTCCTCTTTCCATAGTAGTAAACCTCCCACCACATCCATCAAAATTAGATGAAATCCCTCACGATGAAATGATTAACATTTATTGCTATACCCTAAACAAATGTCACTTGGGGCTGAAGTTCTTGTTTGTCGTTATGAATGAAACAATATGAAAGGTTAGATGATGAATATTTTATTACCTGCTCGGTTACTAATCTCAAGATGTATTTTTATTGCAGATACTCACCAAACATCAGAGAGATAAGAGTGGTGAGCCACAGGAAGGTGAGGAGGGCAAGATTGTATTATTTGAGAGACAAACTTCCAAAACTCTCTACTTTCAAGTGAAACCCCCCCAATGCCTTTCCTTTTTTTCATCGACCGTCAATGGGTTGTATCTTGCTATGATTGAAAATTTCCTGTTTCTTTTTCATAGATGCGGACATTATTCTTCTGTATTTATATTATCCTCCCACATTAACAATTGCTAGTCTAATTACATATCTGAGCAACAGGGGTTTGATGAAGGTTACTGTCTTGGATTCAAAATGACGCAAGATTGCACCATGTTCCCAAGCGTTTTTTACCAATGCTCATTTGTTTTCCCTCACTTTTAACTTTAATTTTATGAAGTTGGGTGTCTCCAGATCTTTCAGCTTTGAACCAAATAGCGTGGGAAGGTTGGGTATTTGTATTTGTATCCTCCAGGCATCTTTACTTCTAGCTTTTCTTTTTATAGACTGGTTTTTATGTACTTGGTAGATTACTTGCATCCTTTGCGGAATGATGGCAAGTCAGAGCTTTTACTTTCTTCGCTTCAAGAAGAATTGGAGGCCACGCTACTGACACGATCAAAGGTCAGTTTCTATTTACACCTTTGTTCTTAGTGGTGGAGTTCTTAGAGAGGCAACAATCACTAACTGCTATGATGCACCTTCTTTGGTCTTTATTTGGAACAAGCATTTACAAAATTTCAGGAGTTGATTCCTTACTAACCTGACTATGGTCTTAGAGGGATGACTTTTGTATGGTGGTTTTCCAACTATCTTGTGTAACAATTGATGGGAAACAATTAAGAGCATATTTGTTGGTAATTTTTGTGAATGGGGTTCATCCGTAGGAAGAATAGAAGACATAAGAAGCGAACGTTTTTTTTTTCTTTCCTTTTTTGGAAAATTATTTTAAATGATAAAATTTCTAAAAATATAGCAAAATATCCATAGGAAACTAATTTCTAGGTAGGTGACTATCATGGATCAAAACTCATGACCTCTTAATTAGTTATTGATCTTTTTACTGTCACTGTAAATTTATTGGCTTATAGTCTTAATGAGTTAAAAGTTAAAATTATGTTTGTTGGCACCAAATTAGTTACAACTATGGTTCAATTTGGTAACCATTTAGACTTGTTTTTAGAATGAAAGTCAAATTTGGAAAAGTAACCAAAGTTGTTTTATAAAACTTGTTTTTGAGTTTGAAAATTGGCTAATACTTCAATAAACTTAGTAAGTTCAGAAACTATGAGTAACAAATTTGAAGAAAACCAGCGTATCTCTAAAAGCTAAATAATTATCAAATGAGGTTTTAGTGATATCTATACATAGAATAACCATTACTTTAACTATAGTTCTAGCTATTAGATTTTAATTAAATAGTTGAATGTAATTAATAAGATAATTGGTATTGGAATACCATCAATCATACTAAAAGGCAGGAGACATCTCGAGTTGTTATTACATAGTTTGTCCAACATCCGATGAAATTTTCGTGTGTATGTTCAATACCAAAGGTTTGTTAAGTTTATCAACATTTGATTGAGTGTTTGTATAACAATCCTTGGGCACCAAAGATTATTGAGAAATCTAACTAACTTGGGTGTTATTTGATTAAAAAACTTTTAGAAAGATTTAGATAAATGAACTAAATTTACTATGATTTTTCACAAATGTCCTAGAGTATAATTTATTTTCTTAATTAGGAATTCGTATAATTTTTGGACAATATTGACCTATTAATTATTATTAATTATATATTATATTTGTAATTATATTTAAATTCTTTTCTTGCTGACAGTACTTTCAATTTATTATGATTTTTGTAACTTCCTTATATAAATTTGTATCTTTATTATGATAATAAATTGAAAATATTATTTTAATGATATATTTGAGTGTCATCATAGAAAAATATTTGAGTACCATTATTATTTTTGTAATTTTTCTGTATAAATTTGTATCTTTATTATGGTAAATAATTTAAAATATTGTTTTAGTGAATTATAACACAAAATCTTTTCTAATATGGAATTTTATGTTAATTATAACCGTGAACAATCTGAAAAATTTCATCGTCGTTGGCAGCCCTTATACATATATACCACATTATATATACAATATGACATATATAATTATGTACAGTAAGAAGTCCGAATTTATATATTGTATTTAGTATATATACCTCATATTATATACAATAATAACTTATACATAATTCCTACCGAATTTGTGTTTAAATTTTTTTGTTTATATAGTAAATATTACTAAAACAGTAGTAAACGGCATGATCATACATACATATTTTTCCTTTATAAATGCATTTGATTACATTATACTTTAATATATCCGCAATCTATAATAGTTATGTTATGTGTTTTAGTGTATATATACCCCATATTATATACAATAATACTATATACTGACATATAGTTCTATTATTTTTTTATAGAATGGTCAAAATGTAGTTCTTCTTGACCGTTGAATTCTCAATAAACTCTAGAATGTATCACATTCAAAACTAGATTTTCGTTTGTTTGCCTAATCGAATATCTAAAATATACTTAATATATCAAATGTTTCATATGTTTTGAATATAATCTAAAATATACCTAATATACCAAATGTTTCAAATGTTTTGAATATATACAATATTAAGCACGAAATTTCTAGCTAGATTATGTCGGATAAGTTTTGTATTTTTCGGTCATCGAAAGTTTTCTTCTTCACCGTCGAAATCTCAATGAACCCTAAAATGTATCACATTCAAAACTACATTTTCATTTGATTGCCTAATATATCTAATATACCTAATGTTTCATATGTGTTGAATATATACAATACTAACCTCAAAATTTTTAACTAGATTATGTTCAAGAAGTTTTGTATTTGTCGGCTGTCGAATGTCTTCTTCTTCACCTCCCAACTCTCTAAAAAAATCGTAATCCACGTTGGAAGGAGTAGACAACCGTTGTTGTAGAAGGAAAACTTCTTTCCAAAATCGTATCCCATGATTTTTTCTATTTAGATATTTGTTATAAATCAATTAAATAATAGAAATTGATATTAAATTAATTTGGGCCCCACTTCTTTCTAAAACCGTATCCGACTATTTTTTCTATTTAGATATTTTTTATAAATTAATTAAATAATGGAATTGGTATTAAATTAATTTGGGCCTCACTTCTTTCCAAAACTATATACCACGATTTTTTTCATTTAGATATTTGTTATAAATCAATTAAATAATAGAAAATGGGTATTAAAGTAATTTGAGCCCTATATTTATGTAATATACTAGCCCATTTAGGATTTTTGTGAAATTTATTAGTAATTTGGGTCATTCATGTAATATCATATAGCAATTTAGGCTATATGAGTTAAAGATCCAAACTTTTATAATATGGAATTTCAGTTGATATCATCAATAATATCAATTATTTATCTAAAACATTTTTTTTATAGGGATGACCAAAGCAAATCCAAGTAAATTCTTCATCTATAGCTATAGAAAATATGTTGACACTATTATTGAGAAGATATACACACCTTTTTCCATGAATGGACATAACAGGGTTCAAAAGAATGAGCTTTATTATCATTTATCATTCCATTATACTTTAACTCATTTTCATTAAAGCTCAAGGTGATGACCAAATTGACAAAGATACATACAATTTGTAAATTTAATGAAAACCAACTCATCATTGTTACAAAATTTTAAATTTTATTGATAAGAGATGGTTGATGTGATTAATACATGTTATAAATTTAGTTGGTAAGGGTTATTTATTTTAAAATGTACCCACTAAATTATCAATTCACTTTAATATTTTTAATAATTGAAAATTTAAAAAAATTATTTAAAATAATAAAACTTAAATTATTTACAAATATAGTAAATATATACTATTATTTTATCATAAATAGTCTATCTTAATTTATCACAATTTGTAATACTTTACCATATTTTACTATATTTTATTGATGTTTTAGTTCGTTTTGCTATTTAAAAGATACTCGTAAAATATTGTTTTTAGATATTTTATAAAATAAGTGTTTTGAATTGAAAAATTATTTGGTTGTTCACTACCTTTAAAAGTAATTATGCTAATTATATAATAATCTATGTCTTAATTCAATCAATTGAAAGTTCTTTTATTATCTAAAATCACTTCAAAAAAGAATGATTAGCACGTTAAATTAGTAATTTTTTTAGCTGCTTTGCAAAACAAAAAAAGAATTGTTTAGAAATATATTTTCTTTTCCAAAGCTTGTCCAAAGTTATTAATAATATCATAAAAAATTGATCATTAGAGATATTATTACTTATATTCACATTTTAAAAAGAATAGAAAACATATAATTTTTACTTCTTATAGATCAAATTAAAACAAAATCCAAATTCCAAGAGTAAAATTGTAACAACTAAACTAAACTAATTCATATGTCAAATATGTACGTAATTTTGTTTAAAGAATGTTCTTAAGACTTACTCATCATCATTCTTCTAATTAATTTGTAATTATAATAAAACTTTAGGTTTGAAAACATTAAATATGAATGAAAAATGAATACAAAAGAAAAGGCATTAAAGAAAGGTCCCTTTTGAGGAGAGAAACCAGCAAAATTTGCTCCCTTCAATAACTACATCAATCATTATAGTGTATGGTTACAACTTTATATCATTAAAAATTCATATCACATAGAAATTTAATTTAATTTATTGCTTCAACTTTATTATTTTTCTTTATGATAAGTTTATAAAAAAAACTTTATTTTATTCACATCTAAGCTTGCATTAAAAAGAAAGTATATATAGTTTATGAAATTAAAAGTTTGAATTATATCATTAAAGTAAATATTAGATTATTAAAGAATATGAGTTGTTTAACTTTACAACTTTTTTTTTTTTCATAAATCAATCTCCATTTTATCATATCACCTTTTTTAAAAAAGTTGTTGTTTGTTATTTATTACGTAATTTTAGGTATCCAATTTAAGTTTTAGTTTGTTTTTGACCTTTATTGACTCAAATTGATTTAATGAATATTTAATAGAAAATATTTGAAGTAAAATTTTAAATTCTATCAATAATATATATTAATATGTTTCTATAATAAAAATTTGTAAATATTTTAGTTTATTTTTTTATATTTAAGGATGTGTCTATTTTTAATGGATGAATAATTAAGATGAGAGTTCATCTTAAACATTAACTAAAATCAGATAATAATGAAAATACATTCCAAAACGAAACAAATCTAAACTGAGCGAAAATGACATTATAACAAAAAAAAAGGAAATTATAAATTTGAAAATCTATCCATTATATATATATATAAATAAATAAAACACAATAATTAGGAAGAAGAGATGACACGTCAACATTCATATTGAATCAGGTGCCACGTCAGTGGGACCCTTGTACAGTCTGGACAACGAAAACCCTTTTCCTGTTGAACCCAAATACGTCATTTTCAAATTCTGAATTGCCACGTGTCCCACTCTCTCACTCCTCTCTTTCTCTCTCTAGTTTTCAGTGAAGCTCTGCAGTAGCCATCATCGGAGAGAGGTGTCCCAAAACAAGCTCTCTCTTTCTCTCTCTTCACTCTTCCTTCTTCTTTGCCTAAATTTTCGAACCCCCTCTTGTTTTTTCTTTCGATTGAATTTCAAGTTGGACCGAGCAATCCGTATTCTTCTTTCCCCCCCTTTCCCTTCGCTTCACCACTAATTCTTCTTTCAATTTCTTAATTCATATCCCAATCCTCTTTTTTCTATT
Organism: Cucumis hystrix; assembly: GCA_025688845.1. NCBI lineage: Eukaryota > Viridiplantae > Streptophyta > Magnoliopsida > Cucurbitales > Cucurbitaceae > Cucumis > Cucumis hystrix. Next base: position 25,059,330 of record CM046888.1, read on the forward strand.
TCATTCTCTCTGTTTTGTGGCACTGGCATTCCGCTGTTTTGGGATTTTTTCTGTCTTCTCTGTTGTTCTGTTTCTGGGTTGTTTTTGTTTTTTAATGCTTGCCTTCTGCAGTGGAAATCGATAACTGGGTCGGCTTTTGTTTTGGTTTTTTTTTTTTTTTTTTCTTTTAAATTTTGATCTGGGTTTCTGCCGTCATGAGTGCTGGAGGTGGAAATCGCTTAATCTCCGTTCAACCGGATGAACTCAAGTTTCAGAGTATGTCCTTTTTTGTATCTTCTTGTTTTTATCTACATTTGATTGAATTTGCAGTTGTTTTTCGTTTAATTCTTGTATTTATTTTGGGAGGAGAAAAATGGAATGATTAGGTGAAGTTTTGTGATAGTTGTTGAGGATTAGAGTTGACGTCGATGATTTCGTAGGAATTGTGAGAAACTTCGAATGTTTTACTCTGAGCAATTTGCAGTTCCTTTCCTTGTTATTTTATATAAGAGTTGATGATTTCGTAGGAGGAAATTGCTTTTTGGAACCTACCCTAAATACTCAATAATTCAGTCAAACTTTCAATTTCCTCGCATTGAGTGTTGAGGATTACAGTATTTGTACCTTTTACCTACTATAATTCAATTATATCCTACCCCTTCTCCTGTAATTACTGTTCATCTCGTCCACATTCAGTCTCTCTCTTTTTTTTTTTTTGACAAGGACTTCAAGCTGCTAGGTTTTTTCATGGAGGTGGAAGCCTTTTCTATTAGAGGCATAAGCCTCTTGTTAAGGAAAAAGACTGAGCCCTGCTGATAACATTTGTATGTAGACTTGAGGCGAGTGTCGATGATTGTTCGGTAGCATTTATCATGTTTTTGTGATGAGCGTGGATGATTGTTCGATTCGCATTATCATATTTTTGTGATGAAAATTTTGGAGCTGGTTGACTGGGTCTAAAATAAGATTGGACACAGTTATCATGCTCAGCTTTTGGTGTTTTGTTATTGAACTCAAATGATTCTCTGTTGTGTTTCATACATTATGGTTGAACCCTAGGAATTTAAAGCTATTTACTGGTTGAAGCTTAGTCCTTTTCTTTGTGTGTGTGAAATTTTTATACCACCACTATTATCCATGACTTCCCTCGATCCATGGAATCTTAGGAAAGAGAAGTAAAGAACGCTTACATATCCTTGCATGTATTGTATCAAAGAAAGATAAAGGATGTTCATTCAGTGCTTTTATTCGTTCGTTTGCGAGTAAAGTTTTGTTGTAGTCTTATATGTGGACTTCGTTACATCTGTTTTCTGGGTGGACTCTTTTGCATTTGCATTTTAACTTACGAATGTGGGGCCTATATCATCAGTTGAGTTGGACAAGCAGAGCTTTTGTGATCTTAAAGTTGCAAACAACACAGAACATCATGTTGCCTTTAAGGTAATAGTTTGATTATTTTAAAAATGCATACATAACTAACATTGAGAATCCATTTTGGAAAGCATTTTAATTAATTGGTTGACTTGATATTTATTTCTTTATCACTCATGGTAGGTCAAAACGACCTCGCCTAAGAAGTACTTTGTGCGTCCCAACACTGGTGTTGTACAGCCTTGGGATTCTTGCATCATAAGAGGTTTTTACTTTTTATATAAGCATTCTATGTTTATGCTTTGCACTGATCATTAACACATAATATCTTTGAAAAGATTGAGGATGCAATTGCAATTCTTTCAAGCTTGAAAGAAAAATAATGTTGGTTCATTTGTAATTGGAAAATCTTGAAGTGGTTTTCTTGATACCACATCATCGAAAACTATTAAGTGGCCTTGACAAACAAGATTCTCTTTGCACTAGCAGATGTTAAACTTCTCTCTTACTTTTGTGTTGGTTTATTTTTAAATGTTAAACTAAAGTCGAAGTTGTTGCTGGTTTCACAGTGACTCTCCAAGCCATGCGAGAGTATCCTGCAGATATGCAATGCAAAGATAAGTTTCTCTTACAAAGCACGATAGTCCCACCAAATACTGATGTAGATGAGCTTCCTTCTGATGCTGTAAGAATTTTACTTGCACCTTAATACGAATGGATATACCGCTTCATTCTAATAAGTTTCATTCGAAATATTACTTTCTTATTTCCAGTTCAATAAGGACAGTGGAAGGACAATAGAGGAATGCAAGCTTAAGGTTATATATATTTCTCCTACATCAGCCTTGGGGAACTCAGAAGATGAAAAGAATTCATCTCAAAGCTCCTCGGTAAGTGCTGAAATTCTCCATTTAGTCCCTTAAATATATATATTTTGAACCTTCCCTGTTTAACCATGTTATGGTGTAGGAATTAGAAATATCACTGCTATTCTATGCTATCATCCTCATATTATATATATTTTTTTGACATTTGTTGTCCAGTAGCTGTCTGCACATTAAGCTAAGCCTCTATTGTTCGTAAATTTTAAACACGGTTTGTTCTTCCTTATCTCATATACCATTGGTGCTAACACCTGCAGGCTGTACACCGTCTGAGGGAAGAAAGAGACATGGCGATAAGGCAAACCCATCAATTACAACAGGAACTGGTGAGTCACTCATCTCTGCTCTATTATGCTTTTTTACTACTATAGGAATTGTAATAACCGAAAGTCTTTAAACTTGTTGAATCCATAGTTCATATAATAATAAGTTGAATCAGAATGAAGGACCTAAAATAAATTCAAAATGTGTTGGAATCTAAAATTTTGTGACTCAATTAATAGCATTGGATTCTGAGAGAGACTGTATAAAGGAATTTGAACAAGATAGGGTCTGATATGATCTCTCTTTTTTGTTCTTTTTTTTTTTCTTGGTAAGAACAAAACTTTCATGGAGCAACTTGAGAGGATATATAGATAGGGTCTGATATAATCTCTCTCTTTTTTTTCTTTTTTTTTTTTTTTTTTTTGGTAAGAACAAAACTTTCATGGAGCAAAATGAGAGGATATATAAGCATACAAAAAACCAACAATAAGCCCAATAAAAGGGAGACCCAAAGCACAACTTTACAAGAATGGGCTTCAATTTAAAAAAAAATCAAACCAAAATCATAATTACAAACATGTAGTCGGTTCCGTTTTAAGAAATGGTTGTTTGTTAAATCCACTTGCAACACAACTTTTCTTTTGGAGGGGAGAGTTTGGGAGTTGCCCACAAACTTTTCTTTTTTTCAATGACAAACCAATCTTTTATTGCGAAAAATGGAGTACAGGGAGAGGGAGGGAAAAATTGCCTACAAAAGGATTAATTGGAGAAACCTAGAGAGATAATAGAGCCTAACAAGAGACCAAACTTCACTAGAATCTCTCTCCATTTCTTTAAAGACTGTTAATCCTCTCCATCCAAAGATCTCACTACAAAACACACTCGAACTTACCACAAAAGCCTCCCCTTTTCTCTAAATGGGTGGATGGAGGTTGAACTTCTTAATAATCATGCTGAAATCTCTACAACAAGCTAACTGAATGCCAAACACTCCAAAAAACAAGTCATTCCAAATAGAGCGCGCAAAATTGCAACTCCAAAAAATATGGTCTAGACCTTCCTCTACAAAGAATCTCCTATAAACTTAGAACACAAATTCCATATTTCCTTGAGAGCCCAATTGTTATAACTTATGATGGGAGTATCCCCACTCGCACTATGTTCAGAGAGGTTTATAAAAGTTATGTTTATAGCATTAACCTGTTAGAAGCTGATTGCTACCAAAAAAAGAAAAAAGAAAAAACATTTTCATTGTCATCTGTACACAAACCAATGTAGAACATTATGTCTGATCACAACTTAATACATTATACCGATTATTACTCTCAATAGGACATGATGAAGAGACGAAAATTTCGGAAAGGCGATCCTGGCTTCTCATTTACTTTCGCAATCTTCGTGGGGTTCGTCGGGATCATGGCAGGTTTCCTCTTGAATCTCACATTATCTTCACCATCTACAGAATGACTTGGATCATGTTTCAGATCCTGAGAAGACAATTTTCTAGTGAATTTCATTGTATAATTTCTACTTCCCAATTATTGTACATTAAGAAACGCTGCAAATTTGTGGTCTTGATGATAACCTTAATTTTTCGAAAATGTTGATTTTTGTGTCAATTGACTGTGAATGTTGCTGGCGATCAATCTCTTTTTGAATCCTCCTTCAAAACAGAGGTTCAGAGAAGTTAAGTTTTAGTTCATATCTTTTATATAACTATGATGTTTTTTTTAAAATGTAATTTCTGTATGTAATATGAATTTGAATATATATTGATGAAGATGGAGGTTTGATCCTAAAGTGCTCAGGGTAAATTATTCAATTAGTTAACTTATGTTCTGGTGAACAATGTTAAGAATTTTTTTTTTGTTATTATTTCTCAAATTGTGGTAATTTATTATTGAAAAAAAATGATTAATAAATAAACTAAATTATTTATTATTGAACAAACAACTAATAATATGTTATTTTATACACCGTCTAGTCTAGAATAATTAAGATCTTTCTCCTACCATTAAACAATTATGAGATTTCTTGGTCTATTTATATATATTTTTTCATTTATTTTTTTTTAATTAAGTTATTCTAAAAAAAAATCCAATAATTTATTCATTTACAAAACATGTATACAACAACACTATTTTTAATATAGTTTTTTGTTTGAAAATTATGATATCAATTAATTAAACAAGTTTCTATTTATATATATATATATATAACATTAATTTTTTTTAATCTTTTAAAACAGAAAAATGTGGAGGGGATAACATCTTAATAGTAATCATATTTAAAAAAAATATATATGGGAAAAAAGGGTCCTTTTAATAATATTCCAAAAATGGGAAATTGCTATTTTAATTAATAGAAATTGGAAGGTTAGTGGGTGAGGTGGGATGCATGCACATAGAGTAGAAATGGCCAAAAGGCAAATATTTTGAAAGAAGAGACAATCACATGGCAATGAGTTATTAGGTTTTTAATTTAGGGTTTTGTGTCCAACCAACCACTCCTTTTGCTTATGCTTATGCTTATGCTTATGCTCTTTGGACCTAAAATAATAAAGATTGTGAGTCATCAACCCACCTCATTCTTCATGCCTACAAAACTTCCTCATGTAAAAGCTTTCCATTGTATTAAGAGATAAGAGTGTTACTTTTTATATGATATCTTAGAGTTTTTTTTTTGTAAAAAAAGTAAAATGTATATTTTTGTCTAGTTGGAAAGATCGAACCATCTATATTTTAGGTTTTGATCAACACGCATATTATAACCTATCAGGTTTATGTTTTTTAATTAATTGGTCATTTAATAACTCATGTTTTTAATAATAAACTAACATCTTCTAGTTTCTGTTGGATGGCATCCTCCTCCTTACGATGCTTAAAAGCTTAATATTGATGACGCTTGGAGCGTTGATCAACGTGCAGATGGGTGGTCTTAAATGGGTGCTATTACTCCTTGACCATTTTGGTCATGCTCATTTGATTGGACTTAATTTTATTCCTCGATGTTATGAGATTAAGTTCTTATAAGTCATGACCATATTGTTAAGGGGGTTGCATATATCTCAACAGATTTTTCATTAGAATGTTTTTGTGAAATTATTTGACTACCTATAAGCGATCAGCCTTTTCAATGGTATGAACTAGTGACCTATCAAATGTGTCTTTTCGTATTGAGCAAGTAAGTTAAAGAGCCATTATGTCGAGGATGTTGCTTTCGTACATGTCTTTCCTCGCTTACAACTTCATGGTGTATTCTCCCGTGAGAAAGGTTTTAGAAGAGTTACGTTGAATGTCTTCTCTTTTCTTTACTCTTTATTTCCAATGGTTGTCTTTTATGTTTGATGTATATCTAGTTTCTTTTGCTTGTTTTTCCTTAAAAGATAATAACAAATAACTAAATTCCACAAGCAAAAAAAAAGTATTTCCGATACATGTAAATGTTTAAAATACATACCTATCAACTTAAACTTTAAAAATTACTTATTGTAATAGTTGCCTTGAATATCGTTTAAGTATATCATTGTCAGGTCATATGATTTTTACTTAAGAATTAAGAATCTTAAGAATTACATGATATATGAGCATTTTTTATAAACTATCTATTATTCCACTACCATTTATGTGCTCTCATGTAATCTAATGAAAATTTGGTAGATAAGATGTTAAAGAGTTCTCTTTGTGCTACTTTTTTTTTTATCTCTCTTTTATAAAATCACTTTTAGAGTGGTGGCTCCTATAATGGCTTAAGTTAACATTTCCACTCACCATTTGAGTTGTGGAGATATTTGATTATCCCTTTCTTTGTCATCTTTTTCTATTTACCTTTTTTCTTTCATTAAAACTAAATTTATGAAGGTTAAATTTGTTAGGACGTTTAATGTGCTAAGACCACACATGTGATTAATTATTAAATGTGCTTTGCTATTTTAATTGAGTAAAGGGAAATGGTCTAATATATATATAATTGTAGGTTTTGGCAAATGAAAATTTTGTGGTTGATTAGTGATTTATTTTTAATTTGTCACTTGCTAGTATAGGGTTTTGCTTTTAGGGGAATATGGTCCATAATGTCTTGGCCTTTTCCTTTCTTTTTTGGAAAAAAAAATTACCAAATTTAGTTTCTACTTGATCTTTAGATTTCAAAATGTTACACTTTTAGATCGTAAGTTTTAAGATTGATATCAATTTGGTTTCTATGTTTCAAAAATGTTATAATAATTCTCTTGAGGTTTAAATTTTGTTTCAATTTTGGTACCTACGATTCAAGATTAACACTTTTAACTTTGATTTTGCACTAAATATACTTGCTTTAATGTTAATTTCTATTAATTAATTTATAAAATTGATAAAGAATTGTAATGATTTAAGTTTCATTATTTTCTTCGTCATGACTATTAAAATTAAAGAAATTGTTATAAATGATAGAACTGCTTCATTTTCTATCTTTTAAAATTAATTTAGTTTAATATTTTATTCTTATGCTTTATTAAATATAATTTTTGTTTCATCAAAATTGAATTTAAAGCTTTGTTTTATTGTTATTAATTTTTTAAATGATAAAAGTGATTTTATCGATTTGAAAATAGAAAAGAAAAATATTAAAAGGAAGGTTAAAGATTTCATAATTTGCACCAATTGGAAAATGGTAAACAATATCACATAGTTTGATCTCTTTCACATCTACATATAACAACCCAATAAGATAAAATCATAATTAGATTGGGAACTTGTGCTCTTGTGGGACATTAAGATGCTTCTTCAACTTCATAAGTGTAAATAAAATAAAACCCAAATAAATTCAAATTTTTTAACCTAAAATTTAAAAATATTTATAATATATGTAATAACTTTTTAAATTCTATCATTGATAAATAAAAAATAAAAAAAAATAAAAAAAAACTTTTATCAGTTTTTATCGATGTTAGAGATCAATGTGGCAGTGTCTACTATTAGTATTTATGGTTGATAGAATCTCAAAATTTTGTTATATATTTAATATTGGTCTAATTTCCTTAATACTTCAACTATTTATTTTATTTTTTTAAAAAAAGAACTTATTTGGATTATTCTCTATTGTTTTACCTTAATTATGTTTGACTAATAAATGATGTAATGTTACCTTATATTTTTTAACATTTTAACAAGAACATGTATATAGAAGTTACATAAATTGAATGAAAGCAATATTAATATTATATTTTATCAAGAAGACTTTCTTGGCTTAAAAATAAATGAAATTGGAACAATAAAAAATAAATAAGTTATAAAAAAAGAATACCCATCAAAAGTATTTGCCATTATATAGATTTTTGACTAAAACTAAATCCACTTCATTGAATATATTGTTTAAGATGACTTTTCTCCATTATTTATTTATTTATTTTATATTTTTACCTTTTAATCCTTCTATAATATATTTTCAATTTTCAATTGATAATGATTATATATATGGAAAATTTTCAAAAATAGAAAGAAAAAAAAACTATTTACGCTTTGTAGAAAAAAAAACCACTAAAAGATAAAATTAATAAATATTTTGCCATTTTTTCTATTTTTAACAACTTTTCTTTCCAAAAACAATCTAACAAGAATTGTTTTTGTCTTTTGGGTGGCAAATTAGTTTAACTGTTTTTCAAAAATAATCAAATTAATACTTTTATATGTGTGGGTTGAGTTTTATTTTTTGCCATTTTTATAAATAATAAAGTATGTGTGCTATAGACTTAATTATTATAACTTGTTTTTGTCATTTTTGCAAGTGCCCCTAAATTGAATATGCAAACAATGTTAATGAACTTCTAAGTGAAAATATTTAAGGGAAAAATTAGTTGTTATAATTTTTTTTAGTAAGAGATTGAGAGATTCGAATATTATATTCTACCTCTGCCAATTATTACCACTAAACTAAGATCGTTATAATTTATTATTTATATCCTTACACTTTGAGTTACATTAATCAAAATCTAAACTAATGATTATATTAATTAGAACGCTCCAAACTTACCTGAGTGAATAATCAATTTAGAACTCTTGTTAGAATTTTTTTTAATAGTCCTAATGCATAATTGTCACGCATGTGTGTATAAGACTTGGATTAACCAAATATTAAAGATTAAGTGAAGTCGGCTCGGTTATATAATGATATTTGTCTCTAGGGTTTGAAGTTCAATCTCCCACTCAATTTTCATAGTATACATGTTTTTTTTTTTTTGCCTTTTTTTCATTCTATATCTTTCTCTAACATAGCTCATAACATGTGTGATACATATGAAATTTATTTTATTTTAGTACATCATGTTGTATATTGTTTGACTTGAATAGTTAGTAACTATTTGATGAGAACAACAAAACAGAAATGTAAGAAATTCTTAAAAGTATAGGATTTGATTTTCGGTTTAAACATATTTTCATCGTTAGATCATGAGATTCCATATTCATGGTTTGGTTAAATTACACCCATACAAGAAAGAATACACCACTTACATAAAAGAAAACACATAATTTAACGTTAATCACCTTAATCTTAGCAGTTGTAATCTAACGAAAAACAAAATAGGAATAATTACCAAAATTACACTCGCAAATTAAATAGGAACCATAATGATTATCCTACCCCTTTTATATGCATAGTGTGAATTATTTAAGAAAATTTGTGTTATTTTTTCAACTATTAATTGAATTTTGCAAGAAAAATAATTTTATTTAAGATAATGGACTAAAGTGAAGATAATAATAAATTACAAATAGGTGGTCTAAATTATATAAATATTTAAAATATAGAGAGGAAATAGTTTTAAAATTACATTACACTTAATTTTTTTATAAATCGTAATTATTTTGTACTTTTTTTTGCAATTTTCAAAGACGAAACGAGGATAAATTCAAAATAAATAGGCAAAACAAAATCAGTTAAACCAAAATTTACTCAACCATTCTTTCTTCCTTTCTTTTTCTTTTATTCAATAGAAAGAGTAGGGAGAATGGGTCAAGAATATTGTGAAATTAAAGTTAATAAAAAGTCCAAAGTTTGTACTCTAAAAAAAGTGTAGGTTCTATTAAATACGCCATCTTCTTATATTTATATTATTCTTTAAGTTTGTTGATGACAAGTCTATCCTCGTTTAATATAAACCGTTTGATAATAGTTTCGTTCTTATTTTCTAGTTTTTTTTTTAAGTTTGGCCTGTTCTTTTCTTGTTTTTTACAATAATTTGCATCTTTCTTAAATATGATGATTGAATTTTGTCAATTTCTAAAAACAAAAACAAGATTTTTTTGAAACTATTTACAAAATATTCCAAAATCATTAAATTCTTTATATATATATATTTTATAAATAATTTTAATTTCTTTTTTTTTTTTTTTTTTTGCTATTTATAATATTTTCATTTTTAAAAGCTACTTAGATTGGTTTTTAAAGGAAAATTTTTTAAAATAAAAGAATTTATAAACTATTTACTGTCCATAGCAAAATTTTAATACAAACTCAAAATAGATAACCAAAATTTTAACTCAAATCAAAGTATCAATTTTTTTTTTTTTTTTTTATTTTTTTTTTTTGCTATAGAATGTGAATACTTTATATTTTCTGCTATTTATGTAAATTCTAAAATGTTTTTATAGGATTAATTTTTTAAAAACAAAAATAAAAACCAAATTGTTACTAAATAAAGCCTCAGTTTTTTTAACTCTCAAGTTTGTGTCGCACATATTTTTAATATTTTTAAAAGATTTAAAAATCATTGGACCTATCAAACATAAAATTAAAATTTACTCAAATTAAACTCTATACTTAAAGATCTATTAAACATTCTAATAGGTTGAGAATCAATTGAAACAAAAGTCCATTATTGATAAATCATATATTGTAAATATTGATCTATCATTGATAGATCATAAGAATCTGTTAACAATGATCGATAGATTTTATTATATTTATAATTTTTTAAAAGATTCATTATTATCATCTCTAAAATTATCATCTATCATAATTAATCTAAAATGAAACTTGTTCTCAAACCACAATCTTAAATATATATATATAAAAGTAGAAATGAGAGGCTAAAAGACAAAAAAGTTGAAGACAAAACCAAAGCTGTGGGATAAAATCTAAATGTAGAACAAAAATAAATTTCAAGTGGTGGCACTTTTTTAAAGAATTTTGGGTTAAGTTATAGCTTGAAGTCTTTGGTAAAAATTTGTTATACTAAAATTTTGTAAAATGTTATTATTTTACATTCTCCCAAATCAACATTCTTTCATTTCTTTTTTTCGTCGACCACGACGACTCTAATGATGCAAAAATTCAAATCTAAAATAGAGAATGATTGATGGTTTACATTTAAAAAGTTAGGCCAATCAGAATAACAAAATTTTCATATATAAAGTTGAAAATTTACCGATCACTAATTTACCATACAACTTTTTTCAATATTGTACCCATGCATTTGTAGTTTATTTATATTTTTATTTATGAAAAAAAACTTGAAGTCTATGGTTGATAGAACATATATATATATATATTTACGATTGTACCTCTACTATTTTTGGGAGGACTTCTTATATATTTTTTTAGAAATAAATAAACAAATACCATTGAAAAAAAAATGATTCAAAAGATATAAATGTTAACCAATTGAGATGTAATCTAAAATTAAAAAAATGCTTAGAGTAAATAAAAGAAAATTTGTAAAAAAAATAACAAAATTATAAAATATTTACACTTCTCATTATTTTTGTTATTAATATTTTTAGAAAAGTGTATCTATTATCATTCCAAATAAGTTAAACGATTGCAATGGTAAGAGGCTAAATAAATATATCTAAAAATAAGTGTTTAGTATTTCATTACTCTATTATAGTGCATATTATTCACGAGTCTTACAACTACATACTCTTAGTGTATAATCGGTGTCACATATTAGTTGTCAAATTGCCGACAAACAGTGATATATTATCGATTTTGAAAAGATCGCCATTTTCGTGCATTAAAGTGAGAGTTATAATATCACTTTAAAATTCCTACATTTCATATTTCCAATTTTGTTGTTTTATATATTTTATTTATCTAAATGTTATAATTTTTCAATATTTATGTTTTTGTGGGAACTTGTTTTGTTCTTCCATTTTCTTTTACACGTATCTACACGAACTTTTGTTGTAAAGAATATTATTGTTTTTATTTAATTCGTTTCAATATTATTTAGCTATAAGAAACTAAAATTAAGTGTTGATGGTGAATGAATTCTACAAAATACTTTTAAATTTTCAAAATTTAAAAACAGTCTTTAAACTTTTAAAATGAATTAAAAATAGAGATGATTTAAAAAATAATAAAATATTAAAACTATTTATAAAATATAGCAAAATTCATCGATCTCTATAGTTTTTTTTAAGTTTTTTTTCTAAGTTTTGTAAATAGTTTTTTTTTTTTTTTTTTTCTATTCATAATTATACCATTACACGACTTTTAGTTTTAAATGAAAACCATTTGTGTTTTATGTAAAAAATACTCTCAAAAGTGACTTTAAAAGTTAACTATTGTCTTACTTTTATATTATCTCTTCTTTTCCAACATTTTCTTCTTTAATACCCTCTTACTCTCTTTTTAGTTGGTTTACATTTTTTATCTCAAAAATAAAAAATGAGGTTTTTTAAAAATAGAAAAAATAAACTATTTACTCTCGATAAAAAATAAATCATTAAAGACAAAATTCATTACACGAAGTGTAAATAATTTATCAATTTTTATATTTTTGAGAATTTTCCAAATAAAATTGCACATATCGTTTAATATATAAGGACAAATAATAAGAATAAAGATAATAATGGAGCACCAAGGGATTATAGAATCAAGAAAGTTGTATGTGAGTAATTAAGTGTTTATTAATAGCCAAACACAATCTTTTATTCGACTATCATTGTTTTGATATATTTTCGAGGTAGATTTAGAACTTAAGATATGTTTTAGATTGAATAAAAAAAAATGTTTTTCAAGAAACTCATTTTTGTTTAAACTATTTTTTGTAAAAATTATTTAAAATACACTTAATAATATATTTTGTGACTTTAAAATATATATATATATTTTTTTAAAATAACTTATTTTCTAAATTAAACATTTGAAAATATAATCCAAACACGTCATCAAATTTTTAGTTTACATGTTTGTTTTGAAGAAAATTAGTGTAAGAACTGAAAAAATGGATAGGAGAAACATGTATGAAAAAAAATGATGATATTGATATATATATTTTTTAAATGGTTGTAATATCCTACAAATTTACAATCATACTAACCGCAGAAGTATTTTTAACACTTTTATTAAATACTGTAATTTAAAAAAAAAATTATTAATAATTTATTATGTTCATATCCTAATATCGAAGGATACTTTTAAACTATAAACTATCTTCGAACACAAAATAAAATATAAAGTTTAAGAGTATTTTTTATAATTTAGGAAAATATAAAATTGTGGTTGACATTTTGATACATTTCACTAACAAAAAATGGTGATATTTTCAAAATAAAATTACACGTGGCAATATAATTTGATGATACTTTTGGTTTTGGGCACAACCAACAATCAAAATCACCTTTGCTTTACAAAGTGGGTTAAAGGGTTGAATAATTACAATGATGAAGTGTCCAAGTATAAGTGGTCCAGTAAATAAGTAGTACGATCTGAGAGAACAGGTGATCATTTCCCTCGTCAACTGCACTTTCCCCTCTCGACTTTTCCTATGAAATTTGTGGGCTCCACGCTTTCAATTATTTTCTCTTTTTTCTTTTCTTCTTATTCCTTTTTATTTTTATTTATTTTTGTAATTAGGTTAAATTATATTTTTTAAAAATTGGTGAATCAAATATATGCCATTTTACAACTCATTAGGAGAATGAATAATACGTCAGTTTACTTGTAATTTTTTTAAAAAATAACAGCATTTGTTTAACATGCAAGATTCAACATAACCTCAACTACGTTATTTGTTTTAAGTATGTTAGTTTACGAATCATTAAGAACATGAATGATATATTTTCTTAAAAAAAGAAAGAAAAAACTTAAAAGTATTTTCAACGGTTGAGACAATTAGTTTTTATTTAAGTTGGAGAATATAAAATAAATTGTTTCTATTAATCTCACCTTCTAAAGCTTTTTTAATAGGTCACTTGATCGATTATGATGGGTATAGATACAAATTATATTCTTCTATATTTTTAAACAAAAGAACATGCAATCCAATTTCTCTATTGAATTTCACTCAGTTATACCATCATGTTTAATTAAAGATGTGAACACCCAATTAAAAAAAAAAAATCGATTGTAAAATTAATTTTAAAACTTTTTAACATTTTCAAAACGTTTTAAAAGAGAGAATTTTGTTGGTAGCACACAAAAATTGAAACTATTTATAAATAATTTAATAGATTTTATAATCATTCTTTTTAAAATTGAAAAATAAAATTCAATTAAGTAAATTCTGGGAATGAGAATTAATGTATAAGCTTTCTTTATACCAATCTCTTTTATTCTCTCTCTCTTTTATCCCTTCTTCTTTTTGAGATAGTTTCTTTGAAAGCTTTAAAAAACCTTAATGGCAAAAATTCTTTGCTTTTGTTTTTTGATTGTTATTTTCTTTTTCTTTTTTTAAGCTTTTATTAATTTATAATGATATATCAAACACATAAACACCATTGGATGTATTAGACATAAATTGAATTTGGTTTCGAATAAAGTCATAAGACTTAAATTTGTATAATAGAGGTATAAATCTTTAAAATATCAAATAAATCAAAGATTTATTAAAATACAAAATTGAAAGTCTATGAGTATATATGAAAGTTCGTGTCTCCCCTACCATTTTCAATGGTCACATACAAATTGATATATGTAGACAATTTTATTAAGTTAATTTTTTTAAATATATTATTCATATGTGATTGAAGATAATACATGAAACTAAACGTCATTGGTCAAAGTTGCACAGAATTATTGCTCTTATAAACATTTTACCCGGATTTAAGAGATATATATACAAAATTGAAAGCTCGGTCTACTAAATCCTATAAATATACAAAAATATATCGATATATAAGTTAAGTGACAAATATAGTCCTTCAGCTTTTGAGATAAAGTTTACAAATCCATAAACTTTCTTTTATATGACTTATAGTATATAAACTCTTAATTTTGTAATTAAATACGTTCGAGTTTGAAACTATCTAACATCTCCAACATTTTAATTTTCTTTTCATGAGCATGCATTATAAAAAAATTGTCTCAACACAAAATTTAAATTATAATTAAAACCAACTCTAGGATAATTTATTTTTAAAGTATGAATCTATTATGTATTTGTAATATTTAAATCCTAGTTAATATAAAGTCTACAAATAGTTTGATGTTTGATTTAAGTTTAAATACTACTTTAAGTCTTGTTCATCGTAATTGGTCCATATAATTTTAATTCAGTTCATTTTGATATATGTACTTTTAAGTTTTTCAATTTGATTCTATTTTTGTTTTAAAATTATTAAAATAACCTTTTAAAAATATATAAACTAAAATGTGTAGTATTTAAATCTTTAATTATACGAAGAATTAGAAGCGGAGATGATCACGTAATGAAACAAAAATGGAGGGTTGAGATTAGAAGAGAATGAGAGCTAAAAGAAAGTATAAAAATAAATATCCAAAGAAGATAACATGACATCTAGAAGTAGGAGAAAAAATAATATTGCTTTGCTTGGCAATGTATGATGACTATTCGTAGGGCCCAAATTTAATACTTAATTACCAAAAATAAAAAAATAATTTAACAAATAAATGAAGGGTTAATTTTCAGCCGTTGGATTTGAACAACATGTGAATGTGTAGAATGGGTTAGATTTCATTGTTGTGATGAACTAACAAATCCAACGGCTGGAAATGGCACCAGTGTTGTTTGACCTTACGATCAGGCTCTTTTTATCTATGTGGTAGACAGATCTGGGAAAATAATAATAATAATGATAATAATGATAATGATAAATAAATAAAAACCAAAAGAGTCAAACTCATGGGATTCCCACTTTGTATTATAGACAAAAATAGATTGGTCTTCTTATTACAAAATATTTTCCATTTTTAAGAAAAATTTTATTTTTGTTTAAGAGGGAGGTTTAATGGGATTTTGGAAGGTATTTATTACTTTTTTGCAATTTCATAAAATCAATAACAATAATAAAAAAGCGGTGTCATGCTTATTCAATCAAAACTCATCACATAAAAATATTCCAAATATTGAAAAAAAATTAAAATATAGCAAAATGTATCAAATTCTCTGCGGGGTATTTAAGTTTTTTTCAGTATTTTTTAAATAGTTTAATTTCTTTTCATAAGAATTGATCCTTAATTTAATTGATTTATAAAAATTAATGTTATATTATAAATAGAAAAATTGTCAAAAATATAAAATATCTACTTTCGTAGAAAAATCAAGTTTAATAAATTTTGATAGTTTGTTATAACTTTTTATTTTTATTTTTTATACAAACTCTTTTTACTAGTAAGTGTTTTTGTTTTACTATATATTTTTTCCTCGTATTCTTTTAAATCAAGCGTTGTTTTGAAATCTAGAAAATAGTCGATTTTGTTATTGAGATGTTGAAATTATTGACGGTCACCAATTTAGCGTATCTAACAATTCTTTATTTTTATCTCATAAGCTCAACTCTAACTCTAAGGCGAAAGAAATGTAGTTTGAAGGTTTGATCTTCAACTCTACTATTGTTGTACTAGAAAGAAGTTTAATTCAAATACTTTTGATTTCATTTGTTAGAAATTATATAATAACTATTATTCTATATTGTTATCATCTTAATTTCTTTGATCTTTTACGAGTTCTAGTTAAGTTATTTCTTAAAAGAATAGTTTGCTAATAGATTTTTTTTTTTAACATGTTTTTGGCATACAAACACGTAAAAATATATTTTACTAGTGAATCGGTTGAATTTCATGTCTCAAGATAAACCAAAGTTGCATTTTTATATATTCAAACATATTAATATAAAAAATATAATTATGCTACACACTTTTTTTTCTTTCAAATTTTTATAATTTATTTTAATGAAACTGTGAAATTGAAAATAATACATATGTATGTATATATATATTTGATCAATAATAGAATGAAATATCTATTTTTATATTAGTTGAACTATGTTTAATTTAATTTAAAAAGTAAAAATTCATTAATACAGTGTTTCGTAATTAAATCTATTTAACCTAACTAACGTGTTTTGTTTCAAACATTTGTCTAGGTAAAAAGCATCCATAGGCATGTGAAAAGGAAAAAGAAGTGGTTTTATGAAAAGTGTGTACTTTTATTTAAAATGCAAGAGAAAAATACCAAAATGATCTTGAATCCAAGGATGAACTACTAACACATCTAATTTGAGAATTCAATTACTAAAATCTAAATAATAGAGAGATTTAAAGATAAAATTAATTGAGATTTAAAGATAAAATTGATCGATTTAAATTAGATTAAAATTTTGGTTTTACATTTGTATCTTAGAAGGTCGTTAGATTTTAGCTTTTTATACTGAAAATAATTCACCACAATCTATATAAAAAATGCAACATGTGAATATGTTTTTAAAGGTATTATTTAAACGTTCGTGAATAATTAATTATTTTAAAATAAAAAATCAACAACAAAATAACGGTGTAAAATAAAAACTTAGGTAATCACAAATTAGTCCAATTAAAATACATGAATTAAAATTGAATGAAGCAAACATTTGTTTTAATATTTAACTTTAATGTTTATTTTGAGATTTAAAATATTAGTTAATTTTAATTAAAATAACAAATTTAAAATTAAAACGATAATATTTTTTAACTCGATCAATCTTTTAGGTAATAGATTTGAACATATATTAAAAAATCAAATTTGTATAAGAAAAAAAATTAAATTTGCACCCAATATTTAGAGGCCTAATTTTATTGAAATTTTTA
Source organism: Cucumis hystrix (assembly GCA_025688845.1). Lineage (NCBI taxonomy): Eukaryota > Viridiplantae > Streptophyta > Magnoliopsida > Cucurbitales > Cucurbitaceae > Cucumis > Cucumis hystrix. Next base: position 25,076,837 of record CM046888.1, read on the forward strand.
TTAATAATGATAAAATATCGATTTCCACAAATATTTTGAGAAAAATATCATAAAAGCAAGAAATTCAAAACGTAATTTTAAATTAGTGAATAAACATTTTATAATTTTCAAACAGCCTAGTATTTATATTACATTTTATACTAATAATATTTTATATTTCACATATATTTATATAATTCGAGCGCATTTGAATTATCTATATAAAAAAAATTCAATGATACATTTTTGTTTAAATACTTTCTTTAAAATAAGTTTAATGTTTTAAACACTTTTTGGTTATATTTTTTTATAAGTATTTATATACAATTTTATTTAAAATCCTTTTTTTTTTTTAAATTCGACTTTGAGTATTTTCTTTAAAATTGATTATTTGTCAATCTCATTTTTAAAAAACCATTTTGAAAAGTTACCCATATCTCAAATATTTAAAAATATATTTTTTTAATTTAAACACTTTAAAAATTAATCCAATCACGTCGATTTAAACTCATAAAAACAGAAATATGATGGATGAAAAATTTAATACAATCCTTATGTCTATGTTGTCATTGAAGAACTATATATATATATAAAAAGAAAAGTAGCACCTCATATTGACATTTTTCTTTTTTTAATTTGAAGACATTTAAGAAAGAAAGAAATTACTTAAAAGCAATTTATGATTTAAAATCTTCCTTAATCAACGGTGATAAATGAGGCTGTGTAACTTGGATCCGGTGAACGCCTGGTGACATTAATTTGATCCCACTTTCTTTAATATAGTTTTTAATATATATATATATATATATATATATAAAAAAAAAAAAAAAAAAAAAAAAACCAATCAATCTAATTCTTATAGAAAGGAGAAAATAGAAAAATAGAAAAATAAAAATAAAAAACACTAAGTATGACAAAGCCATGAAAGTGAAAATTAAAAGTGGGAAAGAAGTTAGAAGGAAGAAGCCAATCACTCTATTCCTTTTCTTCTTTTTTCTCTCTCTTTTTACTTTCTCTTTCTTGTTTTTTAGCCATATCATTCTATTTCCATCAAAAATAAAATAATCTAAAAAATAAAAATTCACAATATTCTCTGTCATTTTTTTCATAGGACTTAAATAATTTTAATCTAGAAAAATTATCAACTATGACAAAAAAAAAAAAATTATCTACCAAATATAGAAAATCGTAAATATACTATGGAAAGTTCAGTCAATTATGATATATTTTATAAAGGGGTATTTTAAAAAAATAACAAAATAAATTAAAATATTTACAAGTTATAACAAAATTTTGGATTCTTTTATCACTATAGCATATCAATGACTATCAGTGATTGAATTTGCTATAACTTGTAAATATTTTGTAAAATCAATTATTTTTAAAAATTCTTCTTTTATTAAATAGTTTCAATATTTTTTTATTAAATAGTTTCAATATTTTGTTATTTTAAAACTGTATTATATTATATTTAATTTATGTGAGAATATATATATTTTATAAGAAGAGTCTAATCATATTTTTTTTAATTATGTTTAATTTTATAAGAATAATTGTATTTTGAGTTGCAAGTATGTATCAAATATTAAAATCAATAGTATATATTTAGGTTAATACCTTTTTGTTTCAAATGAAAAACTTAGAAACTAAGATAATCTCAAAAATAAAATAAAATTGATAGTGGTACCTTTCTTAAAATAACCAAATTAAATATCTTTTGCACACTAAAGTTTATTTTATTCAATGGTTATTTTTTTTTCCTTTGTATTTTGAAAATTACTAAATACATATTTCATCTACCTCTAAATTTGTTGCATGGAATGTTTTAGAAAACCAGCCAATGTTTGAAATTTTAAACATTGTTTTAAAAATTTGTGTTTTGTTTTTTTAATCAAATTAATAAATCATTTTCTTAAACTATGAGAAAATAAAATTAATTTTAAAAAATCAAACATTTTTATTTACTTATTTATTTATATAATACCAAATGAGTGCTTAATTACACACAAAAATAGAAGTTTGGTTAATCTTTCAATTACGTGACTAATTTCAGCTTGTAAGTCCTTAAATCATAAACTTTACATTCATGAATTTCTAATTTCGTGTTTAATATGTTCCTTTGGTTATTGATTTAGGTAGTTTTATTGTTTGATTATAATAATTAGATATTATAAAGTAGAACAATGACAACTTAAAAGTGTTAGGTCAATTATTTCATGTTTAGCCAATCAAACTTTTCTTTTAGTTCAACAATTTTAGAAGGGTAGATCGAGTCATAAATCTTTTAAATGATAATTAATATCTTATCTACTAAATTATACTTTAACTGATGCAAATAATTAACTGGTTAACTTAAGATTAGACTACTTAGCAATCTTTTGTTGATACATTGGTAACATATTTCAAATTTATATACTCAACATATAATTAAAATGTTAACCTAGTATATACAAATATGTTACTACTAAACAAATCAAAATATTTACAAATATAACTAAATTTAAGATATAACATCGATAAAATCTATAATTTTGACAGTTTTACTATTTACAATAAATTTCTAAAAAATAATTAGAGGTTGGATTCCTTCTATATACAAAAATAAAGTAAGACGAGGTACATTGAATAAAATATAAATTACCACTTTCAAAAGTTTTCAATTTTTTAAGTAAAAAAATAAATTTATCTTTATGATGGAAAAACATTGAACAAGACAAATCTAAATCCAATAGGATAATATACATTATATGAACTAATTGCAATTTTAAATGCTTAGAAAACTAGCATCCAAATCTTATGTAATATCACAATTAATCTTCTCAATTTTTTTTATTATATATAATTCTTAAATTGGGTTTGAAAATTTTGTGGTGTGTTAGGAAAATAGAGAAAAAGACGTAAAATGGAGAAAATCTATAGTCAACAAGTACATACTCAATATTAATAAGTGATAATAATAATATTCCTCCACACCTCAGTTGCCATTATAAGCTTAAAAAAATAATTTTTTTTTCTTTTTATTGATTGAGATTATGTATATGTATATATATATATATATTTTAAAAAAATTAAATTTAGGTGAAAAAAAGAAATTAAAAAAAAAAGAAGAAGATGTTTTTAATAACCCACCAAAATTAAATAAAGGAAAGGAAAGTTGAGCATTTACTTCATATACAATACAACAAGGAAGAGGTCACACACAGACACCCACAACTCTCCCACCATTTCACCTTCCTTTGCCTTTTTTTCTTCTTCTTTTTTTTCTTTACTTCTTTCCACACCCATTTGTGAGATTCTTGCAGTGGTCTTTTCTCTTCCACTGGATTGTACAGATTCCCAATTAATAACCCATCTTAATCCTTTCACTTCTGAATTCTGATTGATTTTGGGATTTTGATTTCCCCTTTTTCTTCTTGTTCTTATGTTTTCATTTCTCTTTTTTTGGGTTTTTTGAGACTTTTTGAGGAAAAACTCTTCTGGGTCTTTGAGCTATTGCTTGTTTCTGCAATTTCCCTTTTCTGGGTTTTTTCAGAAAAGGGTTTTATGTCCAATAGCTTGAAGGAAAAAAAAAACCAATCATATATATATATATTCCCATTTTTGTATAATTTTTGTGAATAAATTAGTTTTTTACCCAGTTTTTTTGTTTTGTAATTTGCTTTATCTACTTGAGGAGAAATTTTTAAAAGGAAGAGAAGGATATGGGCAAGCAAGGGCCTTGTTATCACTGTGGAGTTACAAGTGAGTTCTTGTTTCTCCAGTTTTGGTTTTCCTTTTTGCCCTGTTCTATTTACAAGGAAGGATTGAAACTGGATTCTAATGATACTGTTTATTTCATAGACGTTTTGTAAAATTGTTTCACGTGTTGTTTTATATGTAATTTGGTAATGGAAGGAACACAACGTTGAACCACCTGAATAACAGACTCCTTTAATCAGCAATGAAATTCAAATTTGTGCTTACCTTCTAATTTTTCTATACATATGTGAAGGTTTTTCAATATAATTGTTTCTCATTTTGATATCGAAAACAGTTGAAATATTAGGTACCCGTGATATTTGATGATTTCTTCCTCTCCAAACAGCTCATATGATGATTGTTGTCCTTTTTCTTCCTTTGATGATACCTTTTCATGTTCTAACCTCTGTTACAGCTGCAAAATTTTGAAACTATAATGGACAACATATTGAGTCTAATTTTTATTTCCATCATCTTCCCATTTCTGTTGAGGTTTTAATGAACCCAAATATGAAGTTCGAGACTATGTTATGTTTGTATTAATTCCCCAATGACATCAAAGAAAACTATCTTTTAGTGAAGCCCACATTGTATTCCCTTGTAATGCTGGCATGTTTTGGTTCTGAATTACTGTCTCCATGAGAAGTTTTGTACTTGAATTTTTGTCAGTTGTCTCCACTCGGCGTCTCCCATGGGAGTATCTGTCAGTGATGCAATTTTTACATTGGATACTTTTAAGCTATCCATTTTGATGCCATGATTAATTGGAGTGTCAATTTGAAAGCACAGATGAAAGCTTACCTTAGCTTAAACCTTTTAAATAATCAATGCAAGACACGAATTAACTTCTATGCTTTTGTATCACTGATAGGCTGTCAAGCTGTTAAATATGCACCCCTACCCTCCTGGATTGCAGCATGTTTTAGAATTTATAATTCATTTGCACAAGCACAATCCTCAACGTGTGGAGATCGTCATTATATTGCTAATAGCAGCAAGCAAGGATTTTTCCAATAAGTTTCAGATGCCTAAAAGCATTGAGGTTGCTTGTATAGAAAGATGAAACTCGGCCTATAAGAGTTGAGGATGACTGTTCTTGCCGAAGTTTGAGCACATTGATGGTTATTTTCTTTAATTGAAGTTTAGTTCCAGCAAGAGCTTCGTTTTGATTTTATAGTTGATAGTTCATGTCAAGCTTGCCTAACTTTTTGAAGAGTGAATTGGCAATGAAGAAGACAGAGGACTGATCAGCGGAATTGTTTCTTTCATCAAGGTTTTCTTGACTATCAAAGTATGAACACGAGGACATTTTCATTGGCTTGGAAACAAACAAGTTTCACAAAAGGACATGAATGACAAGTTCTGATTCTGTATATTCTACTTAGAGTTTCAGTTGAACGTTGCATCATCTTCATCAGAGTCATTATCTTTTGGATCCTTCATCCCTTATTTTGAGACTACAAACCTAGCCTAAGCATGCATCAAAATTTAGCTTCAGTAACTCAATTGAACTGTGGTTTATTTGAGAGGTTTGAATTATGCCATTCTAATGGCCACAAGCCATTTGCATATTTTGGAGCTTCTCCTAGGCCGTTCTTTCTGACATAGAACTTATTAGTGACTGGTGTAACTGTAACACTAGTCCTCAAAGTTCAATTCTACTTGACTGTAATGTTTTCTGGATAAAATCCAAATGCAGTTGAAATGCACATTTTCCTTCGAAGTTGAATTGGCAAGCTACTAAAAGCACTTTATATCCATTAAATTTTATGGTGATAAAACTTCTGTGCCATGGATAGTCATTGATTCTTCATTGATTTTATAGATTTGCTCCAAGCCCGATTGTGTTGCCTTGACTGTAGTTGGCATGATTTGTTTCAAAATTTCCATGTTTCCTTTGTTGCATTAGTTATTTCTTTAATAGTAGATCCTAAAGGCAAGAATTGAAACAGGCACACCACTCTGGCGTAATGGGCCTCCTGACAAGCCAGTATTGTGCAATGCCTGTGGGTCTCGATGGAGGACAAAGGGAACTTTAGCAAACTATACCCCTCTTCATGCACGGGCGGATCCTGATGAGTTTGAGGATAAAAGGATCTCTCGGTGGAAGAACTTGTCAATGTGTAAGAACAAAGAAGTGAAACTGCTTAAAAGAAAACAGTATCAAGATAATGGACTTGTGGTTGGGGTTCTTCCTGATCATGCTCAGAGCTTTCACAAGGTAGTGGATGAAGATACAAGTAATAGATCAAGTTCTGGATCAGCCATATCGAACTCTGAGAGCTGTGCACAATTTGGTGGCGCAGATGCTAGTGATCTGACAGGTTGGTCAATTATACAATTGAGAAATAATAAAAGATAGAATATCGAGAATTTAAAATACCAGCATTGCTCAAATCACAAAGCAATGCTTCTGTTAGAAACTAAATTTGATGGAAGATTCTGATTGAAGATGAGATGAGAAATGTTTTAATTACTGTTCTTTGCACAACTAGTTTGTGCGTTGGCTGAAGTTAGGGTAGAACAGTCAGAAAGGAATAGAAATTTAATAGTTTTATTCAGACACTTATTGCTAGAACATTTAATATTTTTTCTTTGTGCAATAACTTCTTTTGTCCCGTATAAAATCTTCATTGCAGAAATTTTATCTGAACAAAACGTTTAAGTCTGCTTTTTTTTTTTTTCTTTTTCTTTTTCCATTTGCTTATTTCTATTTTTTCTCCAGGTCCCTCACAATCAACAGCGTGGGAGGCAATGGTGCCTTCTAGAAAGAGGACCTGTGTCGGTCGTCCAAAGTCTACTGCAGTTGAGAAACTCACTAAAGATCTATACACCATTTTACGCGAACAACAGTCTTACTTTTCTGGATCTTCCGAGGAGGATTTGCTTTTCGAGAATGAAACTCCGATGGTCTCCGTAGAGATAGGACATGGAAGCGTTCTCATGAGGCATCCGAGTTCAATTGCTCGAGAAGAGGAATCAGAAGCAAGCTCAATTTCAGTTGATAATAAACAATTCTCTTTAAATGAGGTTCATTCAGAGTCGTCCATCCTTCCTGTACATTATGAAACTCAGAACAAGTTTGTAAATTTTTCTACTCTTGGAATTGGGAGAAAGCACTCTACTGGACAAGGGTTCTTGAATGAGCAAATTAAAAGGTAAACTTTGGACCAAACTGAGTTCAAGGTTATTGGCTGGTTTATTACATGAAAGATAGTTCAAATTGATTGTGTAGCTTGGATTTTAAACGCAAGTTGATCAAGGATAAAGTGAAGCTTCTGATTTGTATATGTGTGATTTTGTCAGAGAACAAGATTACTTGTTTATCTCTGCCACAGTCGGCTGGTTGTGGCAGCAAATTCAATCACTGTTAAACCTAGTTTGCTCATCAATATATGATATGAATTTAGCACGAGGATATTGGATTATAGTTATAAATTAGAGTACTTGTTAGAAAAAAAATTTACATCTCCACTTTAGAGGAGAACTTTTGAGTTTTTTATCTAAGATTTTTAGAACTAATATTTTTCCTGCCTGTAATCCCAGGGACAGGCCTCAATCGGAAAGAATGCAAGCACTTGGAAATCGCAATTCCCCTCTCTGTAATATAGATCTAACTGTAAGTTGCATGCTTATGTTCTGAACTTGCATTAACTCAAAAGGCTACCTTATCGTATATCTATTTAATGCAAAATTGAAAAATCTTGAAATATGGTCAAAATGACCATCTTATTAATCTGCTGATCATGAAGAAATATATGCATGTATGAGGTGCTTGGTTTACTGTTTGGTACATGCATTTGTTGAAATATAGACCATCTCCATTTTTTAAATCTCTTTTATTCATGTCATAATTGTGGCCCATGTTTGGTATAGGACATTCTAAACTTCAGAGAGTTTACGAAACAATTGACGAGTGAAAATCAGCAAGAATTGATGAAGTTTCTGCCTTCTGTTGATACTGAAGAGCTTCCAGACAGGTTAATCTTCTCTGATCAGGAAATATTGGATTTCCTTTAATCCTGTGTTTTTGTCTGCTGTGAATGGGGTGATTCAGGAGACAGATTCGTCCAAAGCTTACCATTTATATTCTTTGGTATTGCAGCTTGAATAGCATGTTTGAAAGTCCTCAGTTCAAGGAGAATTTGAATTCTTTTAAGCAGCTGCTCACTGAAGGAGTCTTTGATTTCTCCTTTCCGGGTGCAAAAAGAGAAGACTGCAAGATTTTGAGTAGGCTGGTGTTGTTGGATTTGTCAAAATCAAAATGGGTGGAACGATATAATTTACTCAAGGTAAAAAATCGTATGGGGAATCATGGCTATCTCCTGATGAACTTATTCTGAAGACTGATACTATATAGTGACTAAACTTTTCTATGGGCTGCAGAAATGCAGTAGTGGAGAGTCTGTCCAAGGTTTTGCTGCTGCATCAAGTAGCCTTACGAATGGCAAGAGAGTGCTTGATGGCCAGAACAAAAAGCTTTCAGGTTGGTGAATACTTTCCATGTGGTCTCTTCACTAGTATCAAGCACATGCTTCCAATATCAGAATAGAGTCTTGTATGTTTCTAGATCTCTAGAGGCTTCCTTGTGTTACTATGAGCCACTATTGTGTGATCGGCTTATAATTTATTCCCGCTTCATCGACGTCTACTGCTTGATCTAATCAACATAAGTCCCAAATTTCTTCTGTATTCTCAACTATCCAGTCCTTGTTCTGCCCATCTTGGACAATCCATGGTTCCCTTACAAACACCTTTAGTTCTTCCGTTAAAGAAGTGAATTGTGATGACTTTTCAACTCTAACCTCAGTTTACTTTTCTCCCTATTTTGAATTCATCTAAATTGAATTCTTTCCAGATAATGAATCGCTTTTCAACTGCTCTGAAACAATCTCGATTAAGATATTCTGTAGAAGTATGAAATCATCTTTATAGTTGGTCTATTACGGTGACCTAAGACTAAGAGTTCAGGATAAAGCCAACAAACCTTTGAAAGAAGAATTGCATTGTTCATCAAATTACGATAGAAACGAGGTGCCTGTGAAACATAACGCATTGTTTAGTGACTCTCTGTGTAATTAACTCTAAAAATAATGAAACCTTCCAGCAATTTTCTTAATGTCTGCAAGAACCAATTTAGGTCGAAAGAGATCTCTCTTCATCCATCATTGGCTTTTTGTCAATAATCTATATAAATTTAATGTATTTTTTTTGCTTAAATCAATAGCTAGCGACCTTCTTTGCTAAAGCTTCAGGAACAGAGCATTTCGATCCAACCTCTTTAGGACTCGCTAAAATCTACAATCTACGTAAATTGCTTTTTTAACAATGGCGCTCATGTTTCTTTTGAACAAGAGTAAAATTTTTCATTTTTGGTATAACACTCAATGTTAAAAGTTGAGGGAAAACAAAAGGCAGTACAAAGAACCCAAGAGAACAAAATAAGCATTACACACACTCTTCTTGCGATAGTTTCCAACTGAATCTTTTAAAAACCATTTTGGTCCAGAAGTCAACAACCTTGATTAACTTTTACTCCATAATCTTTTGAATGTTTGCACAAGCTTTCATTATTTGTTTTTGAAACTAGTTAGAAACATATTTGTCTTCAGAAACCAGGACAACAATGAAGAGTCCCAAAAGGGTGATAACGAAGACAAGCACGGAAAGCAAGGAACTTGTTGACAGTGATGGTTCTTGCTTCAGTCCAAGAAGTTTATTTGCTTTGCCTTCTGATGGAGGTTCCTTCACACTGGAAGCGCTGCATTTTGATGAGGATAGTTCTGACCAAGATCTCCTACTGGATGTGAGGTCAAACAGTTCCTTTCCACAAGCAGAGCTTCTTCATCCAGCCCTGAGTTTTGTTGCTCAACAGGCAAGCAATAGTAGTAGCTCGGTAAATCTTCGACTTATGCATCGCTGACAATTTCATATAACCATCACAGTTTCATAACTTAAAAAAGAAGTATTTTTCTCTCTTGCTTGATGAAACTGAAAATGAAAAGTCTCAATATGGGTTATGGTTGATTTCTCTTCCTTACCCTTTCAATCACTCTTATAAACTTGCAGCTATAAGGGGGGATTTGGGTAGGCTTTTTTTTTGTAAATGCTACAGCTGACTGTAATAGATAGCTCCCATCTCAGAAGTTATAAGGTTTAGATTTTTGTACATGGCTAGTACATTTTTTACTTGCATAATAATGTTTTGTTTTTCTTCTGGCATGAAATTGCACAACACTTTTTCTCAGAGGTAACAATGATATCATTAATCAAACATTTATTTGTTAAAAAGTGGAAAAAGTTGGAGTTTAATATATATGAGCTTAATCCTTTGACCCTTTGGATGTATCCTAGTAAAAAGAGCTGAAGATACTAAGTTGAATTTCTTATTTATTTGATATCATTAAAATCAAGATTGATAGACCTAGATGTGAGTGGAATTACTTAAGTAGCAATGTTCTAACTTTCTCAAATACTCTGAAAAATCCCTTAGTTGGAGGGAGCTAAACCCATACCTATTACAATTTTTTTTTTTTTTTTTTTTATATTCACCTGTGTTCCGACCAACTTACCTATTACATGATTTTCAAAGCTTTACCTAGAAATATATCAAGAAATCTACTATGAACAAAAGCATGGATTTTCTTTTGTTTTTGCTTTCTATTACATACATATCTCATTTTGTTAGTTAAAAAATTGTGCCATAAAGTAGAATGTTAAAGGAATATGTAGATTGGAAACATTAGGATAGATAAGAGTCTAGAGATTAAGAGAAATTTAAATAATGTTCGAGATTCTGAAAAATAAGAATCCACAGAGGATAGACAAATCCTGCTATATATGAATATACTTTATTTATCATTTCCAACATCTAATGTTAGAAGGAATATGCTGATAATAGGAAAGAACATTGAAAAGGAAAAGCATTAAGAGAGAAGGGATCCATTTTGTAGATGCTTCGATCAGAGGCAAAGAAGATACCAAGCCCAATTGAGTTGCAAGGCTGCCCATGAAAGTTTTCAAATTTGCCTAACTTATTAAGCAATTTGCTCGTTAAAGTATAGGGCTTTCTATCATCAACTAAAATCTTCACTTCTGCATATAGTTTGACTTCTAAAAAAGTATTGAACAATTTTAAGGAACTTGGAGAGGGCATATGACCTAACGGTATTAGTCAATCATAGTTAAAGTTTTGAAATATTGTTGGAGGTAAGTAATACGACAATGTCTAAGATGGATAGAGGTGAAAAAAGATAAAAGAATCATCAGTAAATAATAAAAGTAGAAAGGACTACTTACTTAAGATTTAATATACTAGAAGTTACGCTCGTAAACTAATGTATGAGGATCGGGCACTTGTCTTAACTATGATAGGCCGAACTTTGTGACTAACTTTGCACTCACAGGTCACAAGTAAAAAAGAAAAGAAAATACAGGACCAATAAAACATCTATCACTTCCTATTTTTTGCAATGATCTATTGTGCATCACTCCCTTCTAGCGTTGTGCCAAAATTGTAGAAAGAATTTCCATACTATTTGGAAGAATGTTGTGAGGCCATGAAATAAAATAATGTCATTCATCCAATAAGAAATTTCCCACTTTGTACATAACTTCTATAGTAGTTCCAAATTTGCCACAATATGACAAGCCTGCAAACAACAAACAAATAAATTACCAGAAAAAGAGCACACTAAAGACCTTCGCAAGCCATTATTAATGGCAAAGGCAAAATCCATACAAAAAGTGAGAAAGGCAAAAGGTTACTCCTTTTTCTGTTTCTACAACAACAGTAATGGATGATGATCATCTAACAAAAAATCAATACACCATGTGTAGATTTTCCAAAAGCTTTTCCCAATTCCCCTAATCACTAATCTCTTCATAGTTCATATTAGGTTTAATAACTCAATTACCAATGGTGTGCAGGAAGAAGACATCTTCCTTTCAGCAGTTCAATGCTGCTCATCTATCTCCATTGTTTCATTATTCTACACATTCTCCTCTCTCTGCTGCTCAGTACTCCGGTGGCCACCACTCCGGCCGAGGAAATGTCATTCCACGAAGCTGGGCGATTTCTAAAATGCTGAGCTTCGACAAAGTCTCGTCGTCGAATTCGAACGTGTTGTCTTGTCCTCCTTTGAGAATCATTAAGATTTTCAAAAGTGTGACCTCTATAGGTTGATCTTCAGAGGTGTTGGACCTCTCCTCAGCTGCATTGTTCTTCACTCCACTGATTGAAGGTGGAAGCACTCTACAACAGGATTGATGGGCATTGGCAATTTCTTCTTGAAACTTGTTCTGCTGATGAGATTCAATGTTTTTCACACTCTCCTTCACTTCCTTCTCTGCAGATCTCTCTATGTAATTGCATTGATTTTCGTCATTTTCGTCATTGGAAACCTTCCCATCATCCGTTCCTTTTAATTTATATTTTCCACTGCAGTCATCGTCGTTATGACTTCCACCAGAGCTCAAACCCAAAGCTTCCGCAGATAACCTCAACTTTTTCGATGAAAATTCACCCAACGAGATCACCGATTCTTCAAACAAAATTCCTGATTTCTTCGGTTCAGAACTATGGCTTCCAGAAACACCAATAACTTCGATTGATTTACCCTTCTCGCCTGTTTCCGTCGTTGATTGAACTTCCGAGTACAACCCTACATCCGTATCCCTCCCCAAATCAACAGCCTTCCCAACGTCAACATATTCAAAGCTCACCTCCACACCAGTGGAGTCCGCCGCTAAAGACCGCCGTCCATCGGAACCGGTCGGCGCCAACTCTTCCGGTGCGGTCTGGAACGAATGAGGGAGACTATCATCTTTCTCTTCCATGCTATCAGGGAGGGATAGCATGAAAATGCCGGTGGACTCCACGGGGAACGCTTCGGAATCGGAAGAATCAGAGTCAGAATAGACGTTACCGGTGAAGGGGCAGCGACGGAGGACATTTACCGGCGAGCCTGTCACAATGTGATCGCCGTCATCATGTGCATTCATTGTGAGGTGAAAGATGGCGATCAACAGAAACAGTAAATTCCCCTTTGATAAATTTAGAAACAGCGGCCTCGGTAAAATTAAGGGTTTCGATTTTGAATATTTGAATATATTAAGTAAGATGTATCTTTTTATCAATAAGCCCGTCTAGCTCAGTTGGTAGAGCGCAAGGCTCTTAACCTTGTGGTCGTGGGTTCGAGCCCCACGGTGGGCGTATTTGTTTTTACTTTTTTTGACAACCTAATTATTGTATGGAATTGATGAACTAATTGGTTAATCTCTAAATTTTTATGAACCTAATAATTTAGTCCTTAATTTTATGATGTTGACTCTTTATAGTCTTTAATTAGTTTATGAACTTATTTATACATAAATTCTCATTAAACTTTAACACTAATTTCTAAATTAGTAACTAAATCATTATAAATTTTAAATATATAAAAACAAAATGGTAGCATAGAAACATTTAGAGAATAAATTGATAAAAGAAAAAGTGCACAAACATTAAACGGTTACTTCAATGAAAGGTTAGGGACTAAAAATGACTTTTAACATAAAGTTACATTTATCCAAGGTGATCTAAATTAGAATGATGGGCTAACATGATCTAAATTATTCTATTCGCTTAAATCCAATACTATGTAGATGTTGATTAATATAAAATATTTGTCGAGCAAATTGTTGTAATTAGAGTGGTAAAAAAGATTAGTTGCTTGTACCAAAAAAAAGAAAAAAAAAAGAAAAAAGGTGCAAAAGCCACCCTTAAACTATGAGATTTGTCCCATTTATACCAAATTTCAATATGCTCATTTACCCATGCATGGATTTTTAATGGTTGCAATCAACCCTTTTTATTATATTACTTTTTATGTAAAAACAACTCACAAAAATAGACAAAAGAGGGTAAAGTTGTCATATGAAAAAGAGAGGAGGAAAGTTTTGAAACGTAGTTGGCTAACACCATTGCTTGAAATCCGTGCAACTTAGAAGAAGGGGGAGAGAGGTGAAGCAAAGCTTTTGACAAAATCGATTGCGCTTGAGAATGAGAATTATTATTCTTCGAGTGTTTATCCCTCTTCCTGTTGTAAGTTTAGAAAAATACTTCTCTAACGATTGTGTTAATTAGCTGGTGAAAATTTTAGTGGTGACAAATTTTTATTTGTTGATGAAAATCTTTAAAGATGTCGTTATTTAAAATACTCATCCAAATGTGATTTTGGAGAGGAGGAGGATAAGTAAATAAGTTGTGTGATACCATCGTAAACAAGATGGCTGGCTAGACGATTATATTCACTAATCTCCACACGCAATATGCCATTCTAGGTGATATGATGTAATAGTGAAACATATTTGTATCTTTAATACAAGAATAAAGTGTTTTAATTACGTTTATACGTAATTTCCAACGTTATCTTATCTTAAATACAAAATTTTCCATAATTAATTTTTCCAATTAATTCTCCGTCTCAATCTCTCCTCATCCTTTAGAACACATTTCATTCTTCAATTTGTGGGTATGAGAAAAACAATAAATTTTTTCTTTAAAACTTTATGTGTGATACTTCAGAGTAAAATGTGTCTATTTGAGTGTTGGGATTCCAATTAGTTTCCAGTGTAAAAACCAATTAAATAAGGACGGGCCTACAACACTGTTTTCATCTAAATTTCTTGGATTTAAGGTGGTGGTATTATTGTTACCCCATAGCATTTAAAAAACATCCATCCTCTTTTTTATTCGTCAACTTTACTCTCTTTATTTGTTAGTAAGTTATTGGTAAATAAACGGTTTAATAAAAATCGTTGATTGTAATTATTAAAAAACCATATCCATAAATTTATGAACGTGACAACTAAGCTCGTAGTTGAACCGTCGTTTTTGTAATTTTTTCGAAAAAAGAAAAAAAAAAAATGAAAAGAAAAACCGCCAGTAACCGGGAAATGGTCGACCCGACTCGATTTGTGTTGGTAACTGAAAATTCGCGACTCCCCTCGGAGAGATAAAAGTAGTAGAATGATGAAATCCCAGCACCGTTCAGGCTTCAATATGTATTCTTTTTGATTGAATTGGGTTTTCGAGTCACAGGGAAACAGAGAGCGAGATCGTCTGACACCCCTATAGGAGAGGAACTTGGAATTAATTTTCGCAAAACCCACAAGTAGAGGAGTTGAGTATTGCGGCAGTGTTCTTTTGCTTGCTGGGTTTCTTCGTTCGTGCCTCGTGGTGTGTAATTTTGGTAATAATCTCTGTTTTTTTTTTTTTTGTTCGGGGTTGTTCTAATTCTAACCTCTTGGCCGTATTCTTGAAGTTCTTTTCTTCTAACCGAATGTTGCATTTCTGCGATGAAAGTAGTGTTTGAATTTATGAATTAATTCTTCTCGTAGCAACGGCGACATTCTCCTTGTAGACTAATATAAAAGTCGAACCACATGCATTCATAGAAGCCTTTGCCAGCTTTTGAAAGGTTGGAGCACATTCAAAAAACGATTTTTTTTTGGGGGGTACGGATGACCCGTTCACAGGCACGATGACCCTACCAAAAAATGTATCAAATCCAACATTCTACTTACCTCAAAGAGTACGATCACGTTGGGATCACCATGTCTATTGTAGCCTGATGGTCATCCATTCCTAACACAATGTGTTAGTTTCGGTGAAAGACTGAAGATTGCGATAGAGATGATCATCGCATTAGGATTAGGGTTACAATATGCATGCTTATTGCGTTAGTGCGTTCTGATGTAAGCTAAAGATAAGGTTTCATACGTTTGTGGGGTGTGTCATTAATCATAGAGGTGCTTGTGAAAACACCAAATCTCTAGAAAAATGTTGATGGAAAAGAACAAATAGAGATTTTTTTTCTTTTTCTTTTGATTATTTTTTTTTACTTCACCTCTTATTTTTAACTAAGAACGGACCAATGGGGTGATAAGATCATGAAAGCCAATGGTCATTCATGTAGATGCCCCATTGTTGGGATGTCATATGTTCACGAGCTATGTTTTTCCCGATGTTCTTCCATGGTTAATGGGCTATATTTAGGGTCAAAGTTCCATTTTTATTTCATCTTTTTAGCGGAGAGGTTCCGTTCATTGCATCAACAATGGCCTCCTCCATAATGTGACTTCAACACCACATTTTTCCTCTTTTTTATTTTTTATCTATTTCTTTTTAAAATATTTCAAAGCTTTAACCACTTTGCTAGGTATATGAAAGAGAGAAGTAGTAAGAAGGGTAGTTGAAGTGGCCTCAATAAGAGCAAGCCTTTTGTGTATGCATCTTCCTCTTAATCATCTTTATGGTTGGATCCTTAAAGATAAGATCGAAGCTAACCATTCAAAGGGAGGTCAAGGTAGTAGTAAGTAGGATAATATCCATTTTTCCACCATGTCCAAGATCCAATTTACAGCAATATGTTTTTGCAGTGATATCTACCAAATTCCTAGTACATGCTTTTGTAAATTGGATCTTGGGCGAGAGGTCATTTACCTTACAACAGGTGAAAGGATGGTGTCGTTTGCAGATATTTTCCATAGTCTATTCTTCACAAGTGGTGAAAAGGATAATGTCATTTGTGAATTGAAAATGATGAATATTTATGATATTCTTCCCATCTCAATGCCCTTTATCAAACTTTTGTAAGCTTTTTATGCCATAAGCCTACTCAAGCAGACAACCACAACAAAGGTTAGAGAGCTCACCTTACCTACGTCCTTTAGAGGGGTGATGATTTAAAAGATAATGAAGCATTAAAGGTGGTTTAACAATTTTTTGTAGCAAGTATGAATCAATCCACTTACTCCTGATGTGATTTTAATGTTTAAGTCACAATTGCTTCTTTTTTATACTATCATCATGTTTTTAGTCATGTCTTTTATTTTTTCCTCTTTAACATTCTTTATTGATTATTTTTTCTATTATGAACAAGGCTCATGCCATGCTTTAGCTCGGGACTTCTGGATTTCCTCTTCAAGACAAAGCCCTCCATGTGCCGTCAGTTGTTATAGACGTTCATAACACCGAACGTTAGTTCCAAATCCAACTAATTTCACATCTCCAAGAGCAACTATGTCACTCACATGTAATGATTCCACGGAGAGGATTCAAAAGTTGAATATTGAAAATGGTGATTCTTTTTCACATCCAGAGCTACTTAAATATAAAAGACGTAAAGTTTCTGTTGTTCGAGATTTCCCTCCTGGCTGTGGTCGAAGTCTTTTGCTAAACAGTTCCACTGCAACAAAAGATGTGATAGGTGATGTAATTGAGAGTCCTCTCTCAGTGCATCATGAAGTGTTGGGAAGTGTGGATATGTCAAATGCAAATACCACTTTAGAAGCTACTACAAAAAAAACTAATATCTCGTGTCTAGAAGATGGGCACAATACAGTGAATGTTGAATTATCATTGTTGAATGAGGATTTGGAAGGCAAAGATGAATCGTTTAAAAATATAAAAAATTCTATTGGGGATGAACCTTCTTTGAAAGATTTGCATGGAGTGGTTGTTTTTGGCATAGGGGAAGAGGTACTTGAGCCTAGTAAGTTGAGACCATGCTCACTACCTGATGACACTACCTTTGTTTCTAATGGCAAGGACGTGAAAAAAGTGGCAAGGAAATACCCTCCTAGAAGAAAAGTTTCGGCTATTAGAGATTTCCCTCCCTTTTGTGGCCAAAATGCCCCTCCTTTATCCAAAGAGGAGGGTTCCCCCGTGATTATCTCTCAAAATAATTTTGAGCATCAGAATAAGCTATCGAAATTAGATAAGAATGATGAATGTGTGGGAGATAATGTTCGCAAAGAAGAACGCAATATTGAATTGGTAGAGGATGTGACCAAGTTAACCATGGATAAAATTTGTAGTGATTTGATGGTGGAACCTATTAAAGCAACAAAGATGGACGATAAATGTGGTTCAAAAATCAAATGTACATCAGAACGGACGCAAACTTCTTGTAGTGATCAATTCAAGTTTGGTAAGAAGCGTAAGAGTACGGTAAATGAAGTGAAAGAAACTATGGAGAAGGAAATAGAGGTTGACGCAGGAGAGGCGCCTTCGGAAGAAAATATTTCAAATATTCCCTCCCATCAGAAGCTATTGAAACTTGTACCTTGCGAGCAAACTCTTGCAGTTGAGAGACCTGTTGTGTTAGGTCTTATGGCTTCATCGACTTGTCCTTGGAGGCAAGGCAAATTGAACCTCAAGCCCTCCCCAGGAGGTGGCTCAAATGGGAAAAAGGTGAAGAAGCGTGACTTGAGGCAACTAGAGAAAACAAAATCAATTTTAAAAAAGGAGGATAGAAAAGAGTATCAAACAAATTCTTCAACGAAGACCTCTGTTGTTGAGAAAGATGTTAATGGGGATATGCATCAGCTAGTTGTTGCGGGTAGCATGGACACAAGTATCAATGATGATGAAAATATCGATTCAAATGTGAATCATAGATCCAATAATGATGCTAATGTGAGCCTTATTCCATTTTCTCAAATTAATGAAAGTGGAAGTGAGCAAGGGACTGATTCTAAAGGTACTAGGACTAGAGTAAGGGAGACATTGCGACTTTTCCATGCTGTATGTAGGAAGCTCTTGCAAGAAGAAGAAGCTGGAAAGAAGGCCCAAGGAAGTGCACCTAGGAGGATTGATTTTATAGCAGCAAAAATTCTTAAGGATAAAGGAAAATATGTTAATGTGTGCAAACAAATTTTAGGACAAGTCCCAGGAGTTGAAGTTGGTGATGAGTTCCGATATAGGATAGAACTCAATATTATAGGACTCCATCGCCAAACTCAGGGTGGGATAGATTATGTGAAGTGCGGTCAAAAGATCCTTGCTACTAGTATTGTTGCTTCGGGGGGCTACGCTAATAACCTCGATAACTCAGATGTCTTGATTTACACAGGACAAGGAGGAAATTTGATGCATTCAGACAAAAAACCTGAAGACCAAAAGCTTGAACGAGGAAATCTTGCATTGAAGAATAGTTTTGATGAAAAGAGTCCGGTTAGAGTGATTCGTGGTTCTGAGTCATCTGATGGAAGAACGTATGTCTATGATGGGCTATATTTGGTGGAGAAATGGTGGCAAGATATGGGTCCTCATGGTAAGCTTATATTCAAGTTTCAGTTGTGTCGAATTCCAGGTCAACCTGAACTTGCTTGGAAAGAAATAAAGAGGTCTAAAAAGTTCAAAGTAAGAGAAGGTCTTTGTGTTGACGATATTTCTCAGGGGAAAGAATCAACTCCTATTTCTGCAGTGAACATCATAGATAATGAGAAGCCACCACCATTTAATTACATCACCAATATGATATATCCTGATTGGTGTCGCCCACTTCCTCTTAAGGGTTGTAATTGTACAAACGGATGCTCAGATTCAGAGAGATGTTATTGTGCTGTCCTAAATGGAGGAGAGATCCCATTTAATTATAATGGGGCAATTGTTGAGGCAAAGGCTCTTGTCTATGAGTGTGGTCCTTCATGCAAGTGTCCTCCTTCTTGTCATAATCGAGTTAGTCAACATGGTATCAAATTTCAACTGGAAATTTTTAAAACCAAATCAAGGGGATGGGGTGTGAGATCCCTAAATTCAATCCCCTCAGGAAGCTTTATTTGCGAGTATATAGGGGAGCTTCTCGAGGATAAGGAAGCAGACCAGAGAACCGGTAATGATGAGTACTTGTTCGATATTGGGAATAACTATAGTGACAATTCTCTTTGGGATGGACTTTCAACCCTCTTGCCCGATGCACAAGCGAATGCTTGTGATATCGTGGAGGATGGGAGTTTTACCATTGACGCGGCAAGCTATGGGAATATTGGGAGATTTATCAACCATAGTTGCACACCCAATCTTTATGCCCAAAATGTGCTTTATGATCATGAGGATAAGAGAATTCCGCATATTATGTTCTTTGCCGCCGAGAATATTCCTCCTTTACAAGAATTGTCTTACCATTACAACTATATGATGGATCAAGTTCGCGATTCCGAAGGAAATATTAAAAAGAAGAGATGTCATTGTGGTTCGGCAGAATGTACTGGTTGGATGTATTGAGTTTTAACCAAGATGTTTCAATCTATCAACAGGGCTGCATGTTTCTTCTTAGGTAAGTTTTGATTTCGATAAATCCCTTTGTTCTATAATCCATCTTTTCTTCATAACTATGTTTTATTTCTATGGTCTTGGTATATATGCATACATGGCTCATTAGCTCAATTGAGAGTTGTCTCAAGCTATTGACATGATTCCATTGATATTAAATTTAGATTTTATATATGTTCTGTCATCTGTGGGAATTTTTCTTGAGGTCCCCCATCATCTCCCTTGGTTAGTTGCCCTAATTTGGTCTTCTTTGTTTCAAATCAATCTGTTTCTCACAACTCACAAGATTACATATTTTTTTATAGAATACCAAAACATCCTAGTTATTAATGCAAATGGGTGGAGCATAGTGAACAACAAATGGAAAGAATTTTGATATGTTCTGGTTCATGCTCCATAAAGAGGGAAAGCAATTATTCCCAATTGTTTTCGAAATACTTTAGGCATTGGGAATGACTAGAAATTCTGGGAATGTATGTTAAGGAAGGGAAGTTGATCACTTTTACTATGCATCTGGACTTTCAAGAAGAATCATATGGTTGTATAAGATTTGACTTTGAAGATTTTATGAGGTATTTAGTACCCTAAGTAGGAGATTCTACTGTTTGAACCTTGAATCTAAAGACACTGAGGTGAAATATCTTATCTCGCGACGTGTCATGGAGTCCTTTTGCACTTCATTTCATTGGCCTTCCCTTAGTGCAACTCTATTTTTCCTACTTGGATAACTTTTCTTTACTCAATTTTAGCATCTTTATATTGTTCTACCTAATTAACCCCTATTCTTCTTACATTGTTCTACTACTCCAAAAAGAAAACATTTTCTCGAGTTTTAAAAAGAAAAAAGTTATGAAGCAAACACGGAATGAACTAAATTTGTTTAACGAATCAATGGAGTATGGCGAAACCAACCTCCTATATTTTGGACAAAATATTATGATCAAAGCGATAAATTCAAGACAAAATGTCCAATATTGCCATCAAAATATAAACCTCTTCATCAGCCGTAAACCTGAAAAAGATATTTCCTTCAAGCTCATTCAAAACAGTATTCAAAGGATCAATGGCAAAAGAGTTAGCTTTTGAAGAAAACCCTTTAAAAATCACACTGTCTTCATCATTTGCTTCAAGTTCTTGACGTTGTGGTAATTGAGTTCCAACACAACTAGTGTGTCATTCTTGGTCGATTTTTGATTTCCACCTCGATGTTTAGAATTTTGATGTTCAATACTTCTTTTCCATTTTCTTCTTTGGATTTTTCTTTTCCACTCGAGACTACTTTCGAATCAACATTTTCAAATTCTTCTTTTCGATTACTTCGTTGGAGTGAATTTTCCCTAATCACCCCTGACAACTATATCGGTCCCAATTCTAATGAAAAAGGCTTCTTTCTTGTTCAAAAAAAAAAAAAAAAAAACTACATGGGTGTAAACTAGATTTTTTCTAAATTTATCTTCTTAGATTTTCTAATTGATTTTCCTTTGTTTCTTCTTCAGTATACAAAGCCGATTCTTTTTTGTACCCTTCAATATGATAGAGTCATTTTCACCGATGAATGTTGGATTTCTTTTGTTGTTTTCTTGATTTTCTCCAATGCTACTGGATCAAAATTGTCATTTTGTTGGATTCTTAAATATGTTTCAATCCGATAGTGAGTATAGGACTTCTCATTTTCTTAAATCAACCTTTCTTGATCAATTTTTAGAACCAAAAGAAAGAGTAATTGAGTTTTGAATGTTCTTTTTGGGTTGTAAGAATCCATTTTGTAAGAATCTAATTTGCAATCTTTACATTGATTTCTTGAAAAATGGGTTTGATTAGATCGTTGGGCCCTTTTTCGATATTGCTGCCTTCTCTCACCGTCCCAAACTGCCTTAGAACGTCATTGGAGCCACTAGAATCACTAGAATCAAATTTTCAATGTGGACAATGATAGGTTCTTTGAGAAAGTCGAACATGGGCAAAATTAGCATGTTGGAATTCTTCTTCGAACATGGGCAAGAAGATTTTGGCTAAACGATCCTTAAAAGCCAGATATTTGAAGATCAAGTACCTGATTTGTTTGAGGAAAAACATGTCTATTCTCAATCATTAGTTCATTCTAGCAAATCCAAGTTGTCTTTAGAGGCTAATCCAGATGTATGGGAGGTTAGTTGCACCCAAATTCAAGCCCCAACCCGTTTTTCTAATTCGGTTTCTCATCATTCTCACCCTATCTAGTTTAAGTACTTTGAGTTCTCTATGTCCAACTCGAAGGTAAATTTTTTGAGGGGGCTCTTCGAGCAAAACCCCACTCAATCACTCTAGCAAGAAGGTTGAGTCTTCTTTTGACTCTCCTTTCATCGTTAGCAATGAGGAAGTGGAGCATTTGGATAGGTCAACTGAGCATGAGAGCAAAAAATGCTTTGAGCCTCTAGAAACAAATTTTAATGCCTTGTTTCAATGTGAGGAAGAACCAAATTCTTCAACTTGCACTTGTCCCCGGTCTTGCAGAATACCAGATCATCCAAAGTCAATAGTTGTTGATTGTGGACTTATTCTAATTTGATTCAGCCGTTAAATGTATTCCTCCCGATGTTGGACCAACTTCAGTCTTTCTTGGATTTCTCTTCATGTGGGTGGCAAGTAAAGCCTCTCTGCTGATGCTAATGGTTTGCAAGACATTCTTCGAGCTTCCTTTGGATTTTGGATTATTTTGGCAAGACAACTTCGAGGTAGTCGGTTGCTTCTTCTTGCAAGTTTTTAGATTCGAATGGGTTCCTTATAAGATAGATTTTACATTGCTTTGTATTTTAGCTTTCTACAGCTGTGGTTTTGAATTTTGCTTAGCTAGATTATTTTCTGCTGGAATTCGTTTTTTAGATTGCCATCTCCTTTGTTGCCTAAGTTTAGCTTTTGTTGTAGCCGTTGATTGAATTCTTGTCTATTCTCTTGCTCTTAGTATAATACTCTTGTACTTTGAGCTTAAGTCTCATTTATTAATAATAAATAAAGAGGCTTGTCTCTGTTTAAAAAAAAAAAACTTAATGGAGTGATTTTCTTGTGACGATAGATCGATGATATCTACGTGAGAAGTATCTACAATTCTACCTCCCTCTCAAAACTTTATGAAAAGTGGGTAAAGCCAAACCAAGGCTGTACAAAATTTGTTCTTTAAGGTTGCAAAACTATCATCTTGTTTATTAGTCTAAGTTGTCTGACAAAACTTACTATGCTCGAAACATTCTGTTAAAGGGGCGAGAATGGTGCTAACGTCCTTTGTTAAGATCCACATAAACCATGTTACTACCAATTATAAAACCTAAAACATGCAACTATGATCTTTAAAAATAGCATTTTGTAAGGTTGATGTATAGTTGTAGTTAGTATTGTCTGTTTTTTGTTCTTTGTATAGGCTGAGTTCTAGTCTTGGTCTTTTACATTGAGTTAGTTTACTCGAAAATGATGAGGGTGCCAAGAGGATGTCAACCTAATTGAGATGCGTTGGTGCGCCTTGGGCTTATTCGTTTTTTTCTCTTTGTATAATTGGTGTAATATCAATGTCTCCTTTTTGTTTGAATGAATTCCATACCTCAATGTGAAGGAGTTTATTTATAGAGGAAAACTTAATACAAAGTTAGTTTTTATGTAACTAACTAATCATTCTGACAAACTAACAGCCAATCAACTAATTAGTTACTAAGTAGTTTTTGTTACATCATAAACCACCCCCTAGCCTTAAACTTGTCCTCGAGTTGGGTCAGCAAGTTGGGAATCATCTGGGGCATGAAATTTCTTTAAGTCAACCATATTGAAAACTGCAATACAAGCCATTCAAAAAGGCCTTCATTGTGCTGAATATTATGTAAAGGAGGGAGTTTGGATGGTTCTTCCTTGATGCTTGGATATTGATCCAACAAATCTTGGATTTTTGAAGGCATGTGTTTGGAGGATTCAATTGAGGGATGGCCCGCTATAACAAGACCTAAAATATCAGTTCCCTTCTCTTTAACAAACTGTTTTCCACTTACAGTGGAAAAGGTGGTTATTGGACAGCTTTGAGTGATACCTTCTTCATTCTTCTTGTTAAGTGGCAATAGGATTATCTTCTTATTCATCCATTGGAATTCATAAGTTTTTTCCCTTCCTTTATGAATTGCTTGAATGTCATATTGCCATGGCCTCCCAAGCAAGATATGGCAGACATCCATATCAAGTACATCACAAACAATTTGGTCTTTATAGCTCCCTCCAATGGACAAAGGAACTGAACATATTTTAGTTATCTGCGTATCTCCTCCCTTTTTTTATCCATCCTATTTTGTAAGGATTGGGATGAGGTTCTGTCTTAAGGTTAAGAGCAGAAACCAGCTTCTTAGATACAAAATTTTGGCTGCTGCCACTGTCAATGATCATGCCATTTCAGTAGTTTTCCCTTTTGAAGCTCCCATGAGTTGTTATTTTTGTTTCTTTTACTTTTACTTTGTGTTCCCTCCCAAGTGGAATTTGTGTCTTTGTTTGGTATTTGTAAAAACAAGGATAGATGTGGGCTAACACTCAATTGGATCCCTTATGTAGGAGTTTTGGAAGGTTTTTATACTGCTTTGTTTCCTCCTAGGTAGAACTTGGAGTGAGGATGTATTTACTTTTGAGCACTAGTCAATAAGAGTTTAGCTCAACTGGTGTAAGTGTACATTGAGGACCAAAAGATCCGTGGTTCAAGTTCCATCCCCAATTTGTACTAAAAATAATTATTTCATCGATTTTAAAAAAAAACAATAAAAAAAGTAGAACATGGAATGAATCAATTTGGTGTGTTATTTTTCATTGCAGAAGTAGAATGTTTGGGTCCTTTGCTAAATTTGGAAAGGATGGAAAGATCTCATCAATAAATGCCCCACAGTTTATGCCTCTCTATCCTAAGCTCCACAATAACCCAAGTTTCCTAGCCAATGCGCCAAATTCTTTAGGCCCTAAAACATTAAACAAGTGGAACAAGAACTATCCTCTTGTCCACTCAAAGGAATCTCATTAAGTATTCTCTAGCCCTATGTGAAGAGCTTCGTACATTGTAGCTCGATAATTCTTCCATATAGATAAAGGAATGATGCAAACCTGATTGATTTGGGCTTTCCCACCCTTTTGGATTGAACTTGCTTTCTAGAGGTTTCAAGGCAACAAAGATTGGTTTTCAAATGAAGATTTTAGACGGCCTTGTGTGAGATAATGTTCTCAATACTCTCATTGTCAACTATTATGTTAAAATGTTACCATCGATAGTGCATCACCATGTTCTAAAGAGGGCATGTCATTGTGGATTGCA
This sequence comes from Cucumis hystrix, assembly GCA_025688845.1. NCBI lineage: Eukaryota > Viridiplantae > Streptophyta > Magnoliopsida > Cucurbitales > Cucurbitaceae > Cucumis > Cucumis hystrix. The sequence goes on from CM046888.1 coordinate 25,101,958, forward strand.
AAGGAGTGACATTTGAATGACACAAGATAAATGCTCTCCATCATTGGTCTTCACACCATTTTAAAAAGCCCTCCAAGGTGAGTGCACCTTTTGTGAAGCCCAAGCCCAAAGCTCTGAGCCTTGGGGATTTTTCATTATTTTCAAAATTACACTGAGAGTGCTCTTAATTGTTCAAATTCAATTTACTATGAAAGTTGTGTTTAGTGTAAAATTAGATGTTGAATTGATTTTAAGTGTGTTTCAATGTGCTTTTGAACAATGATTAAAATGTGTTTCAATGTGATTTTGAATAGTAAGTTTAACCTTGTGCTTTTGAATAGTAAGTTTAACCTTGTGATTTTGAATAGTAAGTTTAACCTTTTAAAATGACTCCTGCAGTCATATGTCAACAATTCCACATTTTTGTCTCTCTGAGTATTGGTGTGACCTAAAAAGGACTCCGCTTCTTTGATCCAATCTTGTGTTTCAGCATCAAACTTCCCATTGAATGTCATGAAGTCTACTTTCTTTTTGTAGTCATAATTTTTCTGGGGTTGATAATGTTACCCTCTTTCCCTTAAAAATCACTTTGTGTCTGAGGTTCTTACGTGGATAGGGAGCTTTTGTTCTTCTTCCTTCAAGGTTCAGTTGTGCCCCTTCCAAAGAGAAACAGTTGATGTGGTTGCGCTCCTTTCTTTTCTTGAGACCACCCTTTTCGTCTTAGGAAGAGAGATGTGAGAGTCTAGAGCTTCAATCCCTAGGATGGCTTCTCGTGTAAGTCCTACTTCCTGTGTTTGGTGAACTCTTCTCCTGGGGTGAGACTGTTTTCTCATCGTTGTGGAGGATAAAGATCCCTGGAAAGATGATATTCTTTACTTGGCAGGTTTTCCACAGCCGTATTAGCACGTTGGATAGTGAAGGAAGACTTGGATCATATTCTTATCGTCGGTTGGGCCTTTTTGTTGCATTTTGTGCAGAATGGTGAAGGAAGACTTGGATCATATTATCTGGTACTGTGATTTTGCCAAATGTGTCTGGGATTCCTTTTTTTAGTCGTTTGGCTTTATATGCGTTCGTCAGATATGGAGATTGCTTGAGGAGTTCCTCCTCAATCCGCCTTTTAGGAAGAAAGGTTGTTTTCTTTGGCTTACTTGTGTGTGTGCCATTGTTTGGGTTTTGTGGGATGAAAGAAATAGAAGAGTGTTTAGGGGCCTTGATAAGGATGGTAGAGAAACTTGGCTTTGATTCGCTTTCATGTTTCTCGGTGGGCTTCGATTTCCAAGTTGTTTTGTAATTATCATTTGGCCTTGATTTTGTATAGTTGGAGTTCCTTCTTGTAGAGGGCTCCCTTTCTTTTGTGAGCTTGGTTTTTTGTACGCCCGTGCATTCTTTCGTTTGTTCTCTATGAAAGTTGTTATTCTTATAAAAATGTGTTAGCTTCTTCCCCTTTGTTCGGTTTCCCCTCAAATTTGGATCTTCGTCCTCACTTGAGCTATTGGAACCTTGAAATCTTGGATTGTCAAATCAAGGTCTGGAAATTCAATAGCGGGAATGCATTTTCTGGGAGCTTGAGGTCCTCTTGCCAATTTCTGAAGTGGTTTTGAATGAAACTTGAGCTCCTCCCAGCAGTATATTAGTATTCTAGACTTTGGTTGTTAGCAGGTGGAGGGAAGTTTATTGCATGGAAGGGTTCCATCGAGTTTTTTCCTTGCTGCGATTTGTGAATGGATAGCCCAAATCAAAGGAGTGACAATGGACTTCTCCAATTGGTCAAAAGGGATGTTGGACTATATGAGCTATGGAAAGATTTACATTTGAACCAAGCCATAGCAAGAAATCTAATATGATAAAAAATAACCTATCAGACAGCTTCCCTTATTGTTTTTTTTTTTTTGGATGAAAACGTCTTTCATTGAGGAAAAATGAAAGCATACAAGGGCATTAAAAAAAAACCAGCCCAACAAAACACCCCATTAAAAGAAGGGGGTCCAACTAAGTAAAATGTTTCATGATTACATAAGCTCTTCAAAATCGAAGCCCAAATAGACATGAAATCTAACCGAAGACAAAATGCACCCTCTCCATACCCCGAAACACCCCATCTTTCCTCTCACCCTAAATGTCCTAAATAACCGCACACACCTCGACAAGCCATAAAACCCCCTTTTATCTTTAAAGGGTAGATGGAGGAGGAACTTTTTGATCGTCGCTCTGCACTCTGCAATCCAGCTAAGTTAGCACCGAACTTTTGGAGGAAAGAGCTCCACGCAGCATGGGCATACTGGCAATCTCAAAAAAGATATGATCAAGATCTTCCTTCGCCTTCCAACAAAGCATGTAACCAAAAGGCCCAACAAGTGAAGAACTCCTCCTAACAAGCCTGTCAACGGTATTAACCTAACCAAGCAAGACTTGCCAGATAAGGAACCTAACTTTCTTAAGAACCTTAGTCCTTCAGACCACATAAAAGAACCGACTCCTTGGGGGATCCAACAACATAACTCCAACTAATGGCTTCTCTTATTGTTGAAGAGGCAATTGTTCCATTTGTTCCATATGCATAAAAAGGCCTTAATAAGGTGCATCCACGTTGATCTTTTAACATTGGTGAGCAGGTGGCTTGTGAAGGTGTAGGTGAGGAGGTTGATAATCTGTTCGGAAGGAGAGTAATTTCTTTCCAGAATCTATCTATCAAAATGCATCTCATGAACGAATGGCTGTCTTTCATGAGCGTACATGAAGTGGAACAATGATGGGAAAGAATCAGAATCATGTGTGGGAAACCAACCCTGTTAGTTATCCCAGAAACTCTATGTACAAATTTATGTTAATACCCCATGCAAAGAGGCGAGGAAATTGTTAAGCTAGAGAAGTCCCTCTCAGCCACCGGTCATACCAAAGGGAGTGTGGCTCCATTCGTATCTTTAACAGTAACTCTATCATGAAAAAGGTTTGAGGCAGTGCATCAATATGGCTCGCCACGGTCTTGGTGAATTTTAATTGATTACTTTGTAACTCTTCCAAGGATTCATCCACACTAAGGAAGTGTTGAGAGACTGCCCCAGAATGCCAACCCCATCGATCATTAGAGCTTGTGTATTATTGGAGCATGCAGGTTTTTTGCCTAGCCATTTCAAATTGCCTCTGCGGGAGCTCTGATATGTAATATACCAAAACTGATGTAGCCAAGTTTTGGAGACTTAAAAGAATCTTTATCCAATGTTTTGTTAATTACAATGTAGGGATTTCTATTTAAAAGCTACAAATCAGTCTTTGAACATCTAAACCCTAAACCCTATTTGGCCCCTTCAAGCGTTTGAATTTTTCAGCAAAATCCATCCAGCTTCAATATCATGATTTCTTAGCTTCCGCCAGAACAGGAAGGGGAAATCTGTCTTCTACAGCCTCTTAATTTTGTATGCTGATTGTTTCTCGGTTTGCATCTTTTATCTCTTATTTTTTAATGATTTGTTTTGAATGACCTTTTGATTTTTATGGCAGAAATTTACGTTAAAAGCATTGAATGCTCGTCACAAGTCAAAATATGCACATATTAGTGACTTTGTTCTTGTTCACCTACAGGATGTTATTGTGCATGTATCTCCATGTGATGACTGAGATGTAATATTCTTTTCTTCACGTACTTAAAAAGAATATTCTCTTCGCAGGCAGAAGAATGGCGTGGAAGCTCTCCATTTTTTTTTTTTGAGTAGCTGTTGTGCAGCCTACTTTTGATCAGAATAGAGATGTCTTTGAGGCAGAAGTTGCTACGTTGTGCTATTTCGAGTTGAAGTTACATTCAGATGGCAATGTGATGAAAAGAATGGCTTTACTTGACACAACAGGCGTGGCTGTGATGCAGGGTCAGGGCGGCACTCCGGTCTCATTGAGGATGTATCTAACTTAACTCTTTCATGGATTTTACAATTTTCAGGTTGCAAAACATGAGTTTGAATTTTTTTTGTTTTAAATGGAGATACTTTGGGCTTTTTGTGTAAGTTTTGTGCCAATTCAATATATCTAACTATGTTTTGTTTGGAGGAGAAAGGTTATCCAAGTATACACTTGGCATGTATGAAAAGAAGAAGTTTCTCTCTTTAATATCAATATTAGAGGAAATGCACAAAATGCTAGTTGCTGACATTCAATTGATTAATGTAATACTATTGAATAAAAGAAAAACAAATGTTTACTTGTCAATTTAAATATTTTTCATGAATTTAAAACCATAATTTTATTTCAAGAACTATCAATGAGTATTTTAATGCTAAAATATAATGAAGCAATAGTTAGATATTGAATACATTTTCAAAAACTTATTTTAAAGATATCTAATTTGGAGATATATTTTCATTAATGGGATATAATGTGATTTTCGACCGAAAAAACCCTCAGGTTGAATAATATTTTCCATAATTACGAGATATTTCGAATGTTGAGAGAATATATATTTATTATAATTGCAATAAATTAGTTGAGATTTAATCTTTGTTGGTTGTGCTTTTAGATTCGTTTTTATTTCAAATATACATAAAATAGCTAATTAATATATGAAATACATCACTAAATCACTTATAATGTAATATATAAAATATACCGCGAAATATAAATCATATATTGACTTAATGTATAAATTTCATATGGTCATAAACCCCAACAAATCAAAATTGTATATATCACAGTACATAAACACTAAACAAAAAAATACTCTCAAATATAATATAGGGCTAAGGCCATATGCGTTGTTATCCTCTATAATTAACTTTGGAAAATGCAATCATACCTCAGTTTATGTGGAAGATATTCTATTGAATTTTAAAGTAGAATCTGGTAGTTATAACTATTATAAATTGAATACATGTAAAATTTAAGAACATTTTTTAAAAATAATGTGATTTTAGAAAGTATGGTAAAAAATAGGTTTAGGTCAAAACTATTAACAAAATTAGGTGAGTTTGGGCAAAGTCCACGACTTCAGTGAGGTGATCATGTGGGTCCAACGCCTTCTTTTTTCTTTCATTATTTATATATAATATACATTATATGTGGGTCTCATGCCTTATTATTTTTCATTATTTTATATATATGTTAATTCATATACCTCTCAATTATAAAAATATCTTTACTTATCAAAATTAATATCAACTTTTCAATTTTAATTTATTCTTTTTTTAATCTTTTATTTTTTATTTTTTGTATATATTAAATATCTCAATATTCAATTTTTCTTATTAAATTCACCTTTCATAATTTAATTGGATTATTTCAAGTAAGAAAGGCTGTCCTGTTCTGTTGGCCATTCTGAAAATCTCAATTGTAATTTTAATAATTGGAGCACTATAGCTGCAATAATTGAATTTCATTATAAATAGCAGTGACATTCGACCCAAAAAAATAAACAATGAAGTATAATTAATGCTGATATAATAAGATGAGAAATGTTTGAACTTGTTCACAAAAGTATAGAATATTTATTTACTTTTTTCTCATTTATGTTTTTTAAAAAAATTCACACGCATCCATAGTCAATTTATCGATATTTTAGTTAAATTGAGATTCAACATGTTCGTCACCATCTGACTTTTCAAACCTTGCCTGTAACAATGACTGATATATATTCATTGTAGAAACCATGTGGTCTAAGTTATTAGATTTGAAAAGATTGTTCCTCTACACGGTAAGGAAGAATTTTCACTGCACATTGGGAAAATTTGAAGATACAACGTATCACATAAAGGCAAGAGTTTTTTGGTTGAAGATGAGCAGAACAGAATGCTTCAATTTTCTTGGTTAAAGTTGAACATCAATCAACCAGTTTTCCTTTTTGTAACATTGTTCTAGAATTGTAATATAATTCAGAAAGTTCCTCAGATACTGGAAGTCGATAAGCTTGCAATAAACTCGCAGATCGTTTCCTGTGTCCGATCAATACTGCTTGAGGATTCCAAATTTCAGTTCTCAGATGCTACCCAGTATTTGTGCAAACTTCAATCTGAGAAAGTAGGAATAGTGTATTAGATGGCCGTGAAACCCCAAATGAAAGATTTTGACAATTTTACAATTGAAAGGCTAGAACAGTAGACAGTCGCCAACGTTTTTCTATATGATTTGGTTTATAGGACCACCATTCATGTCCTCAATTAACGACCAGCCCATGAACAAGAACAAGCAATGTCTTAAATGACCGAATATTCAAAAGCATTAAGTAAAGATATTTAATATTATATCATCTAACATTTCTCCTCATGTGTAGGCTTGAAATATGTAGTAACTCAACAAACCTAAATAAATATTAAATAAGACAAAATAACGCTGCAGAGATTTGAACACAGGGCTCCATAGACTATCTGTTTTGATATCATCTTAAATGACTGAGTGACACAAAAGTTCAAACCGATAAGTGAAGGTAAATTTGATATTATATCATCTAACATGATACAAGGTGCATAATCATAATCATAATGTAGTACTTCCAGTATATCTATGAAATGATTTGTAGTTGAACTTTACCTTGGTACTGTTTTACCAATCCACATTTTTCTATACTAAATAAGTTGTGCCTTTTTCAGGTCAGATACAACTCCCCGGTCCTCAGTTGCTCTTTCGTTGTATAGAACCTGATGAAAGTAAATGATATTCAATTTCATGCACATTCACAATAAAATATGATAAATTAGTTTACTTTGCAATTCAGGTACCTTATCTATGATACCATATTCAACTGCTTCGCTGGGGCTAAAATATTTTGGCCGCCTGATATCAGCTTCAATCTCCTCAGTTGACTTTCCAATATGCTTGGCATAAAGCTTAACCTTCAATATCGATTGTAAAAAGGAAAGAACTGTGATTTCACTCACCTGTGCTTGTCTCGAGGGAACAATGTAAAATTTAAACTTTCTAAAAGTAATCCTATACACAAATAGTGACTTCTGTTTAAATTTCGAAGGCATTGATGGTATCCTACTGAACCAAGCTGCTGTTCTTAGGTTGAATGTTAGTGTCATGGAGTTTATGGCTAGAAATAGTATAAATTTTCAACACTATTTTAGAAGTTGAGAGGATTTTTTGGATTGTCCACTTTTTTAGCCACTTCTTGTACCTATCTTAACAGCATTTTTGTAACTAACCCTTCTTGGTAATCTAAATAGGGAATTTCCAGGCCTAATTTGAGCTAGGGGCATACTTCCCTGTCCTTTCCCTTTCTATAACCAGGCTTTATTTCTTTTTTAAAAAATTACGTGATGTGTCTGAGCCAACTTCGATAATTCTCACAAGACAACCACTAACTCTACTACATTTGGTTGCTAAGGTAACTCATGGATAGACTGCCACCATATCTTGAAGTTGAACCCAGCCAATTGAACTCCAGTGGTTACCACCTCTATCTTACTTTTGGTTTCTTATCCAAAGATAAATCCCAGCCAATCGAACTCCAGTGTACTATAGAGCACATGCACATCCCTACCTCTCATTTCAGGAAGGAAAAAAACAAGGACGAGTATGGGAATGAAGAGAAAGCAAACCCAAAGCACAAACTTCAACCATGATCTTACCAGTTCTGCCTTCACATTCCGTACTTCTTTTCTAGCAATCTCAACGTCTGTCGCTTGACCTTGAAACCTTGCAATTGGCTGCAGATTGCAAGAGAAAAACAAAAAAAAAAAATTCTAAAACTACAAAAGTATACCAAAAGACCACCTAGCCGGTAGTGACACAAGCCTACTCAAGATACAAACACCTTTCTGAAGTTCAAAAATGAGCAGAAGAATAAGAATGAAAAAAGGAATGAAAAGATATCCGTTGATGATGAATACCTCCTTAATCATTATTGTTGATGAGGGCAATGCAGAACGGTTTCCCGGAGCACCAGCTGCCAAAAGAAGTGCTGCTTCTCCCCAGGCATTACCAACGCATAATGTGAATATAGGAGGCTTAACATAACTGCAGTGAAAAGGAATACTAAGTCATGAACATTAAACAATTTTCGTCGGCTCCTAAACATGTCTTAAATGCCAATAAAAGAAAAATTAAAAAAAACAGAATACCAAACAGACTATAAATAAAAATTCACATCACAACCTCATAACATCATATACTGCAAATGCTTCGGTCTCATAGCCCAACTTCTCGCCACCCTAGAAAATACAAGCACTTCATTATGATCCACTATCACATGGAAAAGGTCACAAGGTTAATAATCGTTTCTCTGCAGGACTTGAAGTTGACAAACATTTTCTTATAAAATAGTAGGCTTCATCAAACTTTTAGATGTTTCACTTTTAAAGGCCATGAAAATTGTACGTGATTAACACAACAAAGACCTCTACCAGTTGCTTGCATCACAATCATTAAAAAACCAAGGTTAAAGGTATTCCCACAAAGTTTAAGCTAGATAAAAGAGATCAAAACGACATAAAACTTTAGAACATAGTTAACCTTTGTTGTCCCCGTGGAGTTAACGTAAAGATAAATAGGCTTTGTTTCATCCTCATACTGAAGGTAAAGAAATTCAGCCAGTATCAACTCTGTGACAGAAGGGACAAGAGACATGCCCAAGTATACAATTCGATTCTTGTATAAATAAGATGCCAAATCTGGAGGAGGTTGCTCCCATGCACTTCCCCTTGCAAATGGAATAACCTGTTCAATGAAATCAGGTAGATATGATACAAGAAGCCAGAAAGAATAGATAGTGGTTCTGAAAAGAACATTTACAATTTAAGGAAGGCCGTTAACAGTAAGAATTATCGTTTAAATTTAAAAAAGAGTAAGTTCAATCGATCCCCCATATACATCAATAGGTAGTTAAGGTCACAAGTAAATTTGCCAACAGAGTACTTTTTAGTCTCCCCTATAATCTCCCGACCTATTTGAGATTGAGAGTCTTTCATTTGCAGGTATTTGAGCATACCACTAAGTAAACAGCTGTCTAATTTCAAAGCATAGCACAAATCCTCCAAAAGAGGACCAGTAAACCACAATATAGTAAACCGAAGTAATAGGAGAACAAATAGGCAACATTTTTTTCAAACAAATTCAATTGATGTATGAAAGTTACAAAAGAAGGGCATGTGCCCAAACTAAAGAAGTTACAAAAGAATCGATTAACACAAAGAAATATCAAGAGTCGTACATCATAAGGGAAGAACTCTTCAGTCTTCAGAGTTTAATTTAATTCCATTTCAAGAAATAAGCAACAAAATTTCAAACCAATATCGAAAAATTTCACCTAAACGAACTCATAAACTACAATTTAGTTAACCCCCAAGTAGTTGAAAGAACAAATAAGCAACAAAACTTCAAACCAATATCCAAATAACACCGGAAGAGCAAAAAAGTTCAGGCATTCACCATAGTAACAACACCCCGTTTGCCCTTGGATCCAGGGGAATAATTCGGATTAAGCGAAGAAGGCCGGAGCTTCACGCCGGAAAATTCCCCGGAGACGCTGCCACCGGCGAATGGGATGAGAAAATTAGTCGAAAGCGGAGCCATTCTGACAGATGATGACGACATGGACAAGGTCCGGTTCGATTTTCCAATATGGGAAGAAGTAATCAATGGGGATATTCGCTTGGTAAGGGCGAAGCTGGAGGCAGTAGTGGCGACCTCCATGGCTCGGGAAACCTTGAAGAGTGATAATCCGAAACGAAGAACAGAAGAAAAGCCGAAGATAGAGAAGAGCAAAAGTTGAAGATTTGTGGGCTTTTAAAGGTATTGGGTTAGGCCCAGCCCAAATCATTTGTTTTCCAAATGGAGATTTTGTGTATATATTTTTAAAGGGAAATTATCAAAAACATTTTTGACAAAATATTTATGAAAAATGAAATGAAATAAATTTTGATTTTCGTAAATAATTTTTCAATTTTTTCAATTTTTAGAAAAATTCAAATTTTAAAATTATATAAAGAATATCGATTTAAGTATAATAATTAACCAACATTTTTTAGAAAAATATATATAAATATAGCAAATTTATCGGTAATAAACTTCTATTGTTAATATATTCTAATCAATTTTAGATACATGTCTTTTTAAAAAATATTTGTACTTTATCGGAGCAATTTTGTGATTCCAAAATTTGGAATCTAACTCTTGTTTTGATTTTAGATACAAGTTTTGAGTGTTTTTATTTCATGATTAGATTCTTAAATGTTATTATTATTTAATTTTTTGTTTCTTTATTTTTAGTGGTTTGGATTTCAATATTTAATGTTAATTGAGATAAGTGGTATTATCATAAAAAAATAAAATTATTATAAATAATAAAATTATCGAAAATATTAGCAAAAAATTCAAATACGGTTAATATAAGACATGTATGATTTGGTTATATAGTTATTTTTCAATATGTTTCAAATTAGATTATATAATATGATTGGATCAATTTAGAGTATGAATCAAATTTTGGGTTAAAAAATAGAATTTTGCATTTGCACGAGATTCAATAAACAATTTAATTACAATTAAATATTAATAAGACCTAATTAAAGTTTATTCAAGGAACTAGTAGGTAAAGAGAGAGATATAAATGTTTGCTTTTTGTAGATTAGTTCATATTCTTATGAATTTTGATTTCTAATTAAAACCAAATAAAAAAGGTTAATTCACAATGGTAAGATTCTAGCCCTTCATTTTATTTAAAGTAATTGAATTAAATTATTACCAGCTAAAGTTTTTTTTTACGAAAGTTTAGAGACGAAATCCATCTTTTCTTCTTCTTTGAGTTATTAAACTTTAAACCTTAAATATCAACACATGACAATTACTATCAAGTTGTGCTCATTTTGATGTCCATGAGTAAGTTCAGGCATTAACACATGACACCTAATACTAATCCATGTTTATTTTGATATCCACAATCAAATTTAGATATTAAAGGTATGTTTGATCTAAAAAGTTGAAAAGTAGAAGTATGAAAGGAAGAGTCGTGAACTTCATTCATTATTTGACTTCAGAAGTGTGTATTTCACTATTAAAAAACATCAATTTTATATCTTATCAACTATTTTAATGAACTCTCTAAATTTCGTAACTTTCTTATTTCACTCGTTTAATAAACTGAAAAGTTGACGAAGTAAAGATTGTTTTTGAGCTATAATAAGAGAAGATATATGGTTAGGGACAAAATGGTATTTTAAGAGAAGTATATATTATCATTATATTATAGTAGAAAAATGACAAGTAAATGTAGAAAGTGCAATAAAATGACAAGTAAATGTAGAAAGTGCAAAGCTTCCCCATCCATCATAATTACAAGGCTGAGGATAGAGCTTAGAGCAGAAGCTCTCTCCCTCCCTTCTCCATAACAACAATGTCGTCCATGGCTTTGTTTTCTCCTTCATCCCATCTTTCTACTCTCTCTCCTTCTTCACACCACATAACCCATTTCACCTTCAGACCCTTTTCTTCTCTCAGAACCAGAAACCCTTCTTCTTCTTCTTCCTCTCTCTTCACTATCAGGGCCACAGCTGACAATGGTGCCGGAATTTCAGGTGGTTCAGCCACTGTTGCTGTAGAAACCCCCATCGAGCAGAAGGATCCGGAGCCGGCCAAGGTTGTACCCGAAGAGCAGGAGAGCCTCGCCGGAACCAATGGGTCGGTGGCGGCTGCTGAAGAAGTTGTCGAGGTGGTTAGCAAATTTGAAGACCCTAAATGGGTTAATGGAACTTGGGATTTGAATCAGTTCCAGAAAAATGGAAGTACTGATTGGGATGCTGTTATTGATGCTGGTAACCTTCGTTATGAGAAATGAAACATTAAACTATTTTGTTCTTTAAGGGGGGGAACCCTAAATTATCTGTTTATTTTGCTTCTAATTGCATAGCTAAATCTAGGTGTATAATCGGGGTACATTGGAAATTGACAAATAAATACATGCAATGCCTGAAATGCTTTTTTTGGGGAAATCTGGAGTCTGCAAGTTTTGATGATGTTCAAATTGTAATGTTATTTCTTGGTCATGCTCGAGAATTTACTTGATCTTTTCATCAGAGGCTAGGAGGAGGAAGTGGTTGGAAAACAATCCAGAATCATCAAGTAATGAGGACCCTGTGGTGTTTGACACATCCATAGTTCCTTGGTGGGCTTGGATCAAGCGCTACCATCTGCCAGAGGCTGAGCTACTCAATGGTATAATATTAACATGTTTGCATGATTCTTTTGTCATGCTTTCTTAAAGCTTGTGTGAGTGAAATAAGGTCAAGACATTGTGTATGCATCTTTTTCAAAACGATCTTAGCTAAGTAGTTTGATATTGAGATTGGAGGTTGAAATCCCCTCCCTCCACCTGTACTAAAAAAGCGGTCTGCTTTGAGAGTGATTTTGTAATGATTAAATCACTCCAAAAACATCCTTTTAATGATTCAAAACCAATCTGATTGTATGAAAATTGTGCTTAAAAGTGTGATTAAGGACATGTTTTAGAGTGATTTTAACTATTTCAAAATTCTCTCATTCATGTCTGTGAATCATGATTTCAGTGTAGGTCAGTCATAACATTGGTTTCTCTTCATTTTTATCATAATTCTTTTAAACAATTTTGAAACAAGTAAAGTGATTTGGATAGAGCTTTTCCCTTTCAAGACAAGTCCATGGTTTTTATATCATATTTTCAAATTTCTATTTGCACTTAATTTAGTGTTGAAAAATTCACTGAGCTTTGAACGCACTAGTCACAAGTAATATAGTGATAAACAAAGTATCATATCATATCTAACATATTGAAGTAAATTTGAGCTGTACAATGGTTTTCGATGCAGGGCGTGCAGCCATGGTGGGGTTCTTCATGGCTTACTTCGTCGATAGCTTGACAGGGGTAGGACTAGTAGGTCAAATGGGCAACTTCTTCTGCAAAACATTGCTATTTGTTGCTGTGGTGGGAGTTCTTTTGATAAGAAAGAATGAAGATATAGAGACTCTAAAGAAGTTGATTGATGAAACAACATTTTACGACAAGCAATGGCAAGCAACTTGGCAGGATGAAACCTCAGGCTCAGGCAAAATGTAATATCGGAAAAGTTGCCTGTTTCTCGTTTTGAATCAACTATGTTTGTATCTTTAAAGATTTGAGCTAAGTAGAGAAAAGATAATGTGAGCTCTGAAAGATACTAAATCTTTAGGCCTCAGTTTAATGCTTCTTGAAGTTAACGCTTCTTGAGGGTTTCAAAGAAGATCTCTCCAAAACAGCCTTGGTTTATCTGGAAATATGGGTTTGAGGGTTAAGCTATTTTGATGGATTTATTATCAGATTTAGCTCAATCAGTTTCCCAAAATTCTATTTTTGTTGTGCAAGAAGTCATGTGGGGAAATTTTGGTTTGGTTTATAGGGGCCTTTTATTAAAAGATGCATTTATATATACATATGCCTAAAGAGTCTTGAAGATTAGTCATCCACCCAAGATTTGAGCATTTATTTTACTTAAAAGGGGGCGTGATATACAAACAATTTTTTTGAGAAATCACTTTTGCTACTGGTCAAATTCTTTTTCATTTCCAACTTTGATATTTTGTAAATAATATAATAGGATGTTTTCAAATATAACAAAATTTAATTTTGATAGATGTCTGACCAGAGGTGGATTCTAACATTGAGGTGTTTCTTGGTAAGGTGATTTGAATCACCTAAAGAAAGTAACCCACATTTTATTCATTATTGAAATACTAAATTTGCCTAACCATTTAAGAATAATTTTTCTTATGGCCATATTTAGTTTAATAACTTTTCTGAAATAAAATATTTTCTTTTTATTCTTATCACTTGATCATTCTAAAGTCACTTTTAAATCAAAACATAATAATTCAAAAGTACTTTTTTTTATTATTATTATCCTTGAGGATAAGGATATTTAAATCACATACCTAGTCAAAATAGCATATTTGTATATCAATTAAGTTGCTTAGACAATTTAAAATCACTCTAAGAAGCTTAAATCCAAACAATAATATGATTATATGAAAATCAATTCTACAAAATTAATTGTACACGCCCTTTTTCTAAAACCACTACAACCATTACTTCCAAACATCAATTTTGTGCCTAATCACTTGTTCCATCCTTTCCCTGTTTGGTGGAGAAATGAAAAAACTGCAAATTAAAAGTTGAAGAATGGAAGATGAATTTACCATCTTGTGTATTATCACATTGTATGTATCACCACCGTAAAATATTGTATATTATCACTTTGTAGGTATCACCACAAATCTTTATACACATAAAATATACACACGCAAGGTGACACAAACAAGGTGATATAGGAAGATACATATATAGTAATATATCCATCCATCCGTAGCTATCTACATCCATTTATACAAGTTATATAATTTCATTATCTCGTAAATATATCCAGGGAAAGAAGACTTACAGATCATAATCCCATCTCCTTGTCAACTTAAATGGTGAACTCTCTCCCTCTATTACTCTGAAACTCAAGGTTTGTGTTCTGACATGGTGTGATGATATTTGTGAATTTTAGGCCACAGTATCAAAAGAGAATAAAGTGTTGGTGACTGTGTATTCAGAGAAGCAAGAACCAAGACTACCAGTCAATCGCTATCAACGCGATAACGTGAATAAAGTAGTCAGAAATCAATGGAAGCAAGACACAGCTAATAAAGGATACAATAGGAGAACTGAACTCCTCAAGTACTCTCAACGCCTTCGTAAGTCTGCACGGTCACCCGCATCTCCATATATCCGAACACCAGAGCCAATTCCTTTGAAGAACAAACAACCAATTGCAAGAAGCATAGCAATTAATCTTGTATGCACTTCCTTTTCTGTAAGTTTGCATATTGATTCACAAAGCAATCACATTTATGTTCTTGTCCTAGCAAGATAGTATGATATCTAAATTCTAACCCACACAATTTGCACACATCAAATTCATCTAAACTCAAATTGAATGAATATAGCAGTAAAATTTGGTAAAGCAAAGTAGTCAAGTTTAGGAGGTGTAAATGGAAGCCCTCCATGGTCCTTGTTCCATAATTTTAAGCCAGAAAAGATCATGACAACTTGATTTAGTCATTAGTGTTAGAATATTGGAGATAATCTCAAACCCATTCATCTCTTATTTTGCATATAATATACTGTTCTGGAAGGATATAGCTTCTAGCTTGATAAAGAATTAAAATTTGCCTTTTTGATAGCTCGTCAATCTTTGTGGAAAGCCCAAGGGTCCCAGATTTACAAGTTGTTTCGGCAACCTGATTCAAAGGTCTTACAAAGCTTTGACAAGTTTTCAACCAAAGAAAGATAGACAAAAGCAGAACCAAAGCAGTGGATCTACCAAGAATGTTAATGAAGTAAAAAACAGTGAATCAAAGAGCAAGAATACCATGGATAAAGTAAAGGGCAGTAGGATAAGACTACTGACATTTACATGCACCTGATTTTATAGATCTCCATTAAATTTATCTGGATGTATGCCCCAGATTCCTCACTTGACTTTCTTTCAAAGGCAATAGAAGTGAGGTCACCCCCTCTTCTCGTTCAATATTTAAATGATCCACTAATTGCTATTTTAAACACACAAAAAAAAGGGGGTTTTAAAAACTAATCTATCATAGTCTGAGAAACTACAGGTATTCTACTTCTCAAGAAAAACCAACAAACTTGTAAAATATAATTTGTAGATTAGTATCTACAACTAATCTTTCAATTTGAATATCGGTAGGATTAAGCCAAAATTAGATTGTGGCAATCTAGGATCTTTAAAAGGGTATGTAATGCCAAAACGAGCATAGTTCTGTTGCCACAGTACTTTACCATCAACCTTGAGGTCAGAGATTTGATTCCCCCATCCTTCGTATTAATCCAATAACTTCACAAAAAAAATGGGTAGGTAAATTTGCCATTACCTGAACATTCATGTTTCAAGAAAGATCCATTTATCAGAGTTCTGTGTTCAATCCTAAACAATTCAGCTAACATCATTTTAGATCTTCTCTCGAAAGAGACGGGACATAAAAAGATTGGCGTTGCATGTTCCCATGACAAGAAGTACAACTTTCAAACTCGATAATGAAGATGTGGCAGCAGCTCAGGCTACAACTGAGAATGAGATTAAGATAAATGAATTGCGGTAAGAAAAACAATGGCACTGATGCTTACAAAATTTCTACAAGTGAACATGTAATTTGACAACACTACACCGACTCTTTCATACAAATTATGATTCACTTGTTTACAGTTCCACCGTCCTTCGCATATGAAATCCATTTCTAATTTCTTTACATAACCACGATCTGACAGTTGTCCAAGATGATAAATTACTCATAACCTGAAAATTTAGCAAGTATACCTTGATGTTTGAAACTTCCCACCAAAAGTAATTGGTAAAATCATGAAAATGATGGCGGCTTACTAGTGTCTCTGTTGTCGAGTATACTCCCAGAGTGCAATAGCACCACTAACATGAACATTAAGAGATCTGACAACTCCCAACTGAGGAATCTCAACACATGCATCAAGTACATGGATTATATCAACGGGTATACCCTCCTTTTCACGTCCAAGGACCAATACCTACCAGGGTGATTGAAGAATTATAAGTGAAATTTAAAGTAAAGAATAAATAATGATTAACCCTCAATCTTGCAATTCTCATGAATAGCTAACTAGTGTAACTATCATTTGTTCTAGTCCATTGCAGCATTAGAAATATATATGTCATCAACACAGAAAAGAAAAGAAGTTATTTCATATTCAGAAAAATGATCCATATGGCGTATCCCTATCCTTTTTTTCATGTTGTATTTAGCATGTGTGCTTTCTACTGAAAGAATATTCAAATCCATGCAAAACCATCAAATTTAATTAAATCCTATATAATTGAATATCTACACACATGTTGTGTCCAATGTTTGAACTTTTTAAAGGATGACATACATCAGGAACGTTCATACTTAACTGAGATTTGAGAATTGATAAAGATTATTCTAAGAAAAAGAAAATGTACTATCTGTATAACTAATATTCCTATTCAACCTTAATCCATCTCAAAACACAGGCTCAATTAATCTAACAAGCCATTCCAGAAAACCAACATGATGGTTTCTCACATTCTTGATTCATTTTTTTTTTCTTTTTTCTTGACCCAATCACTTTTCAACTGAAGAACCAGGAAAAATACTAAGAAGAAGATATTAAGAAGGAACACTTTCAAGAATATCTTACTGTCTTCTTAGGAAATGCATACTGATCAAGAGGTACACTGTTAGCAGTTTGTTCCAAACCCAAAATAGAGAAGCCTTCTCGTTTCTTTTTCTCTAGGAAAAGCTTCATACTGTTCACCGGGACCTCAACAATTGGGACCCACTTCTCTGCTGTAACACTGAAAAAAGGCCAACGATGGTCAAAGAAGTCAACGGAGACACTGGAATTCATTCCATGCGATACAATTACGAGAAAAACATATGTAACTTCAAGAACTTCCTACAGTATGATTTTACTTAAGATTTGCCTTCAGCACATGATTTTGACAAAAACTTTGGGAAGAGATGTTGGCTTTTGACTTGCTCCTTTAATGGTAATTCTCTAGTTAGAACCGGAGCATATATTTAATAAAACCAAGTAAGAAGTTGGTCATGGTTTTTATGTAGTAAATTTATCAATCATTTTAGCCAACATCATCAGACTGTACAGTCTTTGAATTCAAATTGTTAATCTAAAATAACTGACATATAGCATCAATACAAGCCAAGTTCAATTGAATTTCCCTTGGCATTCATTAGTCTCCAATATAATCTTTTTTATGTTCAATCTCGTTAACTTCATTGGTCTATACAAAATACATGCACAACAGTACAAAATGGGAAAAGGGAAATCCCCTATTTTTAGTTAAAATAACACACTACCATGAATTAGGTAGGAAAAAAATTCAACAATAGAGGAACAATACGGACAATTTAAAAGAAATGTTTTCTTAAAAAATCTACATTTTCTCTTCATTTTAATAGTTCGAGCATTTTCAAATACTTCACACCTAGCATTGGTCATAAAATAGTAGTGTTACTTGCTATTATGGAGCATGCTGCAAAAGAAACAATAGAGGAACTTCTTTTCTAAATACTAAATACTTGATTTAGTTTACCAGAAAAAATACTACACTCAAAATAAGGAATATGAAAGCAGGTGTGCGGGTAGTGTATCCTCTATCAGTGATCTCATTAACATTATGTCAATAGAAGTAATGAGAGATTAGTCGGTAGATTATGTAAATTCTTGATTTAGCACATAATTTTTATGTAGAAGCAGATAGCAAAGATCTACTTTAACGGTATCTCAATCAGACAATTTACTACTGAACCTGATGAGTTGAAACTGTTTGTCATTTAGAACATTCAAGTCTGCAATAGCCAATCCTGCAGCCTTAAAAACCTGTTGAGAACAAAGTTTAGTGTAAAAAGAATATTGATCTGACTAGAACATAAGACGTAAAACACTTCATCCCAAGGCTTAAAAATTTTGTGAGGATCTACAAACCACCTCACAAGTCCTAGCCAAACCAGCCAAATTCGGTATGCGATCAAGCAGAGATGCTACAAGGATAATGTCTTGTCGATTTGTTCTTAAATTTTCCATCGACAAACTTCTGGAATGCAGTAGTTGGTTAAGAAGCTGATCCTCCCCCTCCAATTCTGCATTTAAAAAGTAAAACAAACTAAGTGACATACTATCAAGTTTGATGGATCATATTGAGGCTGATAGGAATGGGTAAAAAAACTGTAGAAGAAAGATTTGTCTAAGATAAAATTAATTAAACATATAGGAAAAAAAATAGGATGCCCAAACGTCACTCAAAACTTCAAATAAGGGATTCAATACTCTCGTCATTTAGAGGAAAAAAACTTCAAGAAACAAATAATAACTGAGAAAATTAGAACACGAAGTGGAATAAAAAAGAAAGAAAGAAAGAAGAAGAGCCCTACTCCTTTTCCCTTCAAACCAAAAAGTTGAGAAGAAATTACCAAAACTTGCAATATAAGAAAACAAAACAACCAGAAGTTTGACAATACAAAACAACCCATAAAATCCAGAAGCTAACAATAAAGACCAAGCAAAAAAATCATGAAAGGTGTGGACGTGAACATTCTCAAGAAATCATGGATAAGAAGACATAATTCTGAAAGGCTGGAACATGAATTCAACAGACTTAATTATAATAAATAAAGAAATAATATACAATTGGACACTCCAAATCCTTCGTTCCAAAGCATGTAAACTTCACTGTATCCTATGACGACACTACTAAATAATGACCATGTTTCATAGTTTAGGATCAAGTCTAGTTTGATCAAAACTTTTGGACGGCTTAAATTCTTGAGAAATTCTCTAAATCCCTCATCCTTCCTTACTCAAACCTCACATAAGTCAACTATTATTTCATCGGATCCACACTATAATTATAAGCTTAATACTCTTCTTGCTCTTCACAAATCGTATGACTAATTTATGTTTTCTACTGACAATTAACTGTTAGTTTTTTATTGAGGGTCAGTCATTTCAAATTGCAAAAGAATGAGTTAAAAACTATATAAAATATAGCATCAATAATCTACTTAAAATGGATACAGAGAATTATTCAAATCGGTATCATATACTTGCTTTGTTTAATTTCTGGTCATATAATTTTTCTAGGAGACTCGTTAGTAAACAAGTACAAACATAAAAAAACAATAAATCGTACCATGAAGGAACTTGTAAGCTTCTTTGCTGCCCGAGTAGGAACTAGTCTCGGTGTCTTTCTTCTCATGTTTTGAGAGAGTAACCTTTTTCTGAAAATCCAAAGAAGTTGCCACAGGCAGTTTGGAAGTAGAATTTTCTTCATTTATGTCAGATGATATGCCGATAAGGTTGTGACCTTCATTGGTTTTAAAGCTCTCATTTTTAATAGCTGTCAAATCATTTGCCATTGAACATCGAAGATCTTCTCTGACATCCTGAAAGATCCTAAGAACGTTACATATGTAACATATAAAGAGACATCGACGGACAAAAATGAGGATTACTTACATTCAGAAAATTAAGAACTTGCTCCATGAGAGATGTTGGGACACACTCGAACTCAAGATCCTTTCATAAAAGAAACGAAAAAAATTAATTATTTTTTAAATGGTGGCTAATGCAATTCAATATACATGAAAAATATGCTTTTAAAATTCGTTTATTCTAAAGAAAACAATGAACAAACATGGAAAGGGTGGTTCATTTGATGAAACATCTAGGTCAGTCACAACCGATTTATTTTAGCAAGTTAGTCATTTGACTCATGTCACACCATTGAAACTTTAAAATGTGACAAGGGACTTAGATTCCATTTTTGGATAAGGAGAACTATTCTTTTCTGAGAGATTTTTAGTTTCACATTCATGCAAATTTACTGTTCACAATGGTGGATTCATAACAAATTAAGAACACAAATATCACAATGAAAGAAAGACAACGAAAATATTTATTTGTCACATCAAATAGCAATAAGCAGCGTCCATTACAAATCTATAACATCTGAAGCTCCCAAGTCGTACAAAAATTCAACCTCTCATCAACAGATGCAAATTCTCTTTTAAAGAAAGAAATAAGAGAAAAGTATAATTCTTCTAATTTTTTCTTTCCTTACCCTACTGTATATTTACATGATATGCTTAAAGTGCATAGTGATAGTAAAATTGGTAAAACTTTCAACATGCAGCTAACCTTAACTCTGCTAGAGAAAATTCCAGATGGTGTAACAGATGATACAGGATTGTAGGCATGAAGATATCCTTCCATTGATGCCCGTAATCTGAAAGATAAATGTGTCAAGGGTCAGATTGAAAAATAACATTTGATGTGTAAACTTGTACTTTCATAGGATTGAAAAATTTATGAACTTAAAACTTAACACCTAAAAATAAGTTTCCAGAAACATTAATTATACAAGCAGAAACCATATGTTATCACCATATACTGCAGAGAAATGAGAATAAAAAAACGCCCCATAGGTGCAAAGGTAATCATACCTGACACAATCAGGATTTTTCTCAAGGTATGATTTCAAATCTTCAAAGCATCTTTTCTCTAAAGGCATGTACCCGGTAGGTCTGAATTTCACTGCTGGAAAAAATTTACAAAGAACATGGTACACCAACAACTGCAAGAGAACCAAAGACATTGTATGAAATACAGGTTACTAGAATGAAGTAAGATTTTATGCTCCTGAGAAACCAACCTGAGTAAAACCTCGTAAACTGTGGTGATGAGTGGTTAATTGTGGAACAAGAGAAGGAAGCAACTCATCCAAATGGCTGGACTGTACGTCTTCATTTGCATGGAGGATTACATTTGTAGCAATAAATACATAAGAAGAGAGTACCTGCGTTTCAATCATGACATAAAGTTACATATTTGACAAGGAAATTTTCACCTACTGGCACGATGTAGAAAGACCAAAGTCAGTTGAAATTTGATTTGATACTGCTATACATCCAAATTCCCAGAGATCTAGATTATCCATTATCGATATCTACCACAATCAGAAATGTGCAAAGCCCAGTAATTGCTGAAATTGTTACCTGAGGTTTCATATTGTAATCTTGTAGTATAGGAACCAATTGCTCTTTAACCTGTGGTTTAAGTGATCAAATAAAAATGTCAGATGGTGACTGGTGTACGTCAGGACAAAAGAATACGGGTATGAAAATTAGTCCAAATAGATCTTAGTTCTGTCGGAGTGAAAATTAGTAGCACCTTACTCAAAATCTAATCCAACTGAATTTATACTTAAAGAAATAAATATTCTTTATAATTAGCATTTGGACATGATGCGGGCGCTTAGGGGGTGTCAACCTAGTTGAGATGTCCTGATGCACCAACTAATTCTTAGGTTTTGCTCGTGTATATCCCTCATGTACTTTGAGCTTTGGCTCTTCATTATTATCATTATTAATAAAGAGCTATGTTTCCGTTTCAAAAATAAATAAATGTCCTAGAACTATTTTTCCTGTCCTAATCCATTACTCATCCACATCACCTCCATCCCTAGTTTCCATTAGCTATCATCTCTATTGATTATCCCATCAACTCCAGTCCTAGTTTCCACATCACCTCCATCCTAGTTTCCATTAGCACATCACGACTGGAGTAACGATCTCCACTAATGCATGAATTAAACCACACCAATGTTTATGCGAATATGTGATAAAGGGTTATTATAGGGATGAATCAATCTCCATCCCTCTCTCCCCGATACAAGATATATGCTATATAGTATATCCCCCAAACAAAATGAAAGAAAGAAATTATGTTACCAGCGTTGGAAACTTCAAGTAAATGCTGATTGCAAATGTTTCCAAGTATTGACGAACTGAAGGTAGGTTATTTTTCTGTAAACAAGGAGATGAAGGAAATGATAAGTATCAGTACCGAAAGTGATCTACAGAATTTAGCCAAGTTAATTCGTGATGGAACATTTTATTTTCCATAATTTTTTATGGTAAAATAACAACAAAATATGTTTAGAAAATTGTGCTAAAAAAACAATAGGCAATGCCATAAATCTAGTGACAATTGTAATAGAACTGAATAGGGAAAAAAGAATGGAAAGAAAAGAAGAAATTGAGAAAGAAACCAGGCGGTAAAACAATCTTCTTCACATTCAAAGCAAGTGGTTTCAAGAAAAGCAACCAAACTGAATCTTGTTTACTTAACTTCTATAATACAACTCAACTCCTATAACACATAAGTCATGTAAATCACTATCTTTGGCTGCAAAGATGAAACAGTTTTGGAGCTCACAAACGATCCATTGTGTTTTTTTTTTCTTTTGAAAAGAAAAATGAAAGAAAGACATATAGGTAAAAAATAATATGTGTGTTAATTTACCATGTCAAAAATAATAAAAGAATCGAGTGGTGAAAGAAAGACGTATAGGTATTCTGAATAGATTTCTCTTTTTCTTTACATTCTCAGCTCTCATTGATTAATAAAAAGAAACAAAAATATTCAGAAGATACAAACTCCAAGGGAGAGAGTGAAAAAGAACAAAGTAAAGAAAAAAAAATGGAAAACAAGGACCAAAAATGGAATACCATCCCAATCAAAACAAGATTACCAAGTAGTAAAACTCTTTTTCTTATTTTCCCTTTTATTAGCTAAAAGAGAAGGTATAAGAAGGAGGAATTGCTACAGAATCAATGGTACTGCGAAGAAGCAAGTGAATCAAATGAAGAAATGATTATATAGTGGCTCAAATAAAGTTCGATGGGAATGCCATGAAGTTAAAAAGAAATTATGATGGAAATGAGTAAATTAAAAACTCAACATTTACTCATATGGTCTATTTTATTAAAACCTAGAACTAGGCATCAGTTCAAAATGAAATAAATCAATAGCAAAAAAACAGTCAAAAAGTAGAGTGTTGCATTAGATCCAATATTTACTCACAGAGAGGGAGACGTGCAAGCTACTAGTAACTTGCTGAATTATATCTTCGGAGACAAACCTGGATAGAATACACATCATTTGCCAAGCACGTATTTTGCGTCTATGAATCTGATAAACAAGAGGTATAAAATTAAATTTTCTTTTTTTAATAAAGCCCAGATAAAGGTCCATGAGCAAAGACAGGTACTATAATATTCATAATCTTTCTTTCAGTGAAGAAAAAAAGATGAATTGTGAAATATTCACAAAGTAGGTGCTTAAACAAATTATGACATAATAAATGGATAGATGTAACGAAAATTTGAAATTCAGTGATAAAAATTCCACTACCAGTAATCCTGACAAGTTACAACGGGCTTCACATACTATTAGAATAAACCCTTTTACTCCTAAAATTTTGTAAATATTTTCATCAATAAGACAGACATCCTTGAAAAATGCATCCCACATAGAGAACTCCATAATTAAATTCAATACTCACAGCACTGTGCTTCTTATACAATTCCTTTGCAAGGTCGTTGCTGTTTACCTGCACCGATACATGATGCAATCAATATTCAACCCAACACCAAAATCAACAAACATAATTAACTTTTGTTAAAGAATATTAAGAGCATAAATATCTAATATCATACGTAGGACCTCTGAACCAGCTGATACAATAGAAAGGAATAAATGTAAAAGGGATAGTCATAAAATGATGCTTCTAAATCAAAAAAAGAAAATAACTCATGAGCTAGCTCTTAAGTAGTAATCAAAATAGATTAACATATACGCACAATGCATACCCTAGGGTTACAAAAATCCATACCACAGAATCAAGGAGCTCAAGCAGAAACAATTTTCCAGATTCCACAGCATCATAGCAACTCCCATATTCATTAGACAATTCCACCATAGCCAAGTCAGCAAGTTTATGAAACAGAGTAGCAACTGATACACGTGCATACAGTTCTGTGTTGATAAACACCTAATCAACCAGATGAAAATACAAGGGAGTCAAAGTCAGAAGGAAGATATTCCAAATCACAACCTACATATTTGATAAAGCCGGTCAAGAAGAAATCTGGATAGATATTTTAAGAATTCACGTCCTATTAAGTAGTATTTCCAGTAACTTTCTTTTGAACAAGTTGTCTAAGTGAAGATTAGTTTTGTATTATTTAATGAGCATCTTGTATTTCTAAGTAATTAGAAATAAAAATTGAGGGTAATAAAATTCTTGATTATTTCCTTTTTTGTATTATATTTTATTGTATTGGTTGTATTATATTTGCCAAAATTATTTTTTGCTTATTTGTAATGTGGTGTTCTTCTATTTAAGAAAACTCTTCTCTCTTTTTGAAATATAAGAAAAATATTATTTTGGCGTGGATGTGCGGCTGACCAAAAGGGTACTGCAGCTGAACTTTGGAAAACGGGTGGGAGTAGGCTGGCTTAACGTCAGAGGAGTTGGATGGCAACGTGGAGATACACGTTTGGCGACGGCGGCGCGTGGGTGGATAGCTGAGGCGAGTGTGGCTGGTTTTCTCCACTAGGTTGCGCGGCTGACTCCGAGGGTGGTCTCATTGTGATCACCAGCGACTTCTGAAGCTGGTGGAGCAGCTTTTCCACGGTGGCAGCTGTCTTGTCTGTCTCTGTTCGGGTTTCATCTATAATCGTGTCGATAGTTTCGTCTTTACCTTGCTCTGATACCATTTTAAAAGTGGTATAGAAAATAGACACCGAGTTACGTGGAAACCCGAGTACCAGGAGAAAAACCACGATTTGACTTTCTTATTAATTTCTCATAGCAACAAAAGATACAAAGGGGGAAAATAAATAGACAACAAGCTTATGATAAAAAAAGTAAAGGAAATTAGGGTAAATCCTTCCTTCAGTATCAGATGTAACTAGGGGAAATTACTGATTCTAACAAAAACTACAGTATCAGATGTAAGACTTACTTCAGTGAGCTCAGGGTCTGGACTTTCTGCCAATAGTGATACTTCAGTCCGTGTATCATGATCAGTTAATTCCGCTTCGAAATCTTCATCAAAAGCAACTGAAGAAGAAGTTTTTCATGACAGTAATTTTAGAGAACGTTAAATTGTTTGATATGGATCACAACTAAGATACGCAATGAAGACATACTGGAACCATATAGTGATAGCAGTTTCAGTTCTTTAAGATAATACTTTATGGTCCATGGATGACTGAGCCACATGCCAGTCAAATGTAATGCAGCCAGACGAAATGTTCGAGGACTTTTGGTGCCTTCTTCAAGAATTTTTTCTATAAACTGCAAAAATATGGTTAAGAAACAGTACGCACAAAGAAAACCCAACTGTGAGAAAACATGTGTGACCAGAGTGAGTACACACCCATTTCAGGGGTCCCGGTCCACCATCACTTAAATGCATATTGCTTTCAGAAAACGTAGAAGAATGAAGAACAGAAGACAGAAGCACAGCAATATGGGCAACCCTTCGCTTGTTGCAGCTGACATGCAATATCCAAGAGGAATGCACCAACCGCCACATCATCTGAAATTATAAAATGTGAAATGCATAAACATAGCCAAAAGAGAACAAACGAATGTAAAGAAAATTTTCGACATAATATCAAGTCCTGAAAAAAACTTCACATGCTCTCAATTTTTTATGGGTTAAATCTATAACATTTTTTTCTAAGAAACAATTTTAATGATGGTATAAAATTACAAAAGGGGAAGTACCCAACACAAGGTAGTCTCAATTTTTTCTTTGGATGAATCTGATCGTGCTTCTTTTGAATTACTGGGATGAAACATAAAACCAATGGGTTTTCGTTGACAAAAAACATATTTTGGTTTTTCTTTTTCTTTTTCAACAAAAGTCTACTTAGCTATATATCTTGTAAACATTTGGCTCTTTTAAATTATCATAGCTACTCTTATCTTTTTGAACAACCCATTAGGTAACACAACATTGTGCACACTTTTATCACATTACAGAAATAGAAAAATATAATAAATGGCATTAGGAACAAAATAGAGAATGTGGTGTTAACCTCTGAATTCACACCATTACACGATGTAACAAGCAGACCAGACTTTCCCTTGTAAAATAGACACAAGATCAGTCTAACCAATCTCAGCATGGGTAAAACAGAGCTTTCTCCAGCATTCTCGAGGCTGCAAACTTAGCAGAATCAATTCGAATGGAACATTTTCTCTAATCACAAACAAATTTTATTGGAAAAAAACTGTAGTATTTGGCAACCACTCAAAATGGCTTTTTTTAAAAGGAAACACAACTTTTCATTGATAAAATGGAAAGACGACAGATGCTCAAAATACAAGGAAACAAAAGGAAGAAACAGTAAACTTAAACAGTAGTCTCATGAGTACACTTAACTAGACCAATGATTAATAAGAGAAAACATTGGCCCCAAAACAAACAGATAACAAAAAAAAGAAAAAATTACATAAAATTTAGAAAGAGAGCACCAAGAATCAAAGATCCTTGCAGCTTCAAAACAAACAAACTGCTGGAGTGAATTAACAAGGAAAACTTTTTGAATCTTCTCAAACCAAATGGCTTTTGAAGCGTAAGGTTTTTTTAAACACTAAATAAAGAGTTTAAATAAAAATAACATTTTTAAAAAACATCTTTTTCTCTAGTCAATCCAAACAAGTCCTAAAAAGGATTTTAAAAAGCATTCTAGCTACAGTAGATGTATTGAATTGAAAAACCCCCAAAGGACTTGGATGGAGAAATTCTAACCAAGGAAACTAATTGGAAGCGGAAAGAATATATATATATATTAAAAGATAAATGAAAAATAAATTAATTTAAATGCAACTATAATGCACACAAATCTTAAAACTACAACTGAGGAAAAATAACTTCCAAACATTAGGAACATTTGGTAAATGGACGAACTTGATAATTACAACTCCCTTCCTCAGCAAAGATATTACACACAGGAGCAACTATGGCTATCTAACGAACCCATGCATTAAATACTATTAATGACAGAAAGTTAATCTCAGATCATACCTCTCAACAAGATCATTGAATATCTGTAGAAGAGTTGCCTCTGACAAAAATGCATTATTATCCTCTAAACTGATTTCATTTTGAAGAGCGCAATAGGGAATTGATAAAAGAGACTCTAGGCAATGCCACTGCATAAGACATGCAGATCACTTTTAAGTTCGATGATGATGCAATCTTCATTATATTAACACATGCACGTGAGAAGTACAGATCAAATACGGTGCAAATCTATGAGACCAAAGGACTGAGTGCAAATCATTTATTTATTTATTTGGTAAGGAACAACCAAGGGCACTAATGGTTTCACAGGGAACGTTTTATTGAAATTCTAGCACTTTCTGAAAGAATTTTCCTTCAGCTTATTGATGAATTCCATGACAATGGACATACTAAAACACCTTTTGAAGGAAAAATTTATCTGCCTCGTTCAAAAGAAGGATTCTTTTAAATCAGTGAAAAAATTCAGGCCAATCAGCTTAATATCCTCAATTTTCAAAATTGCTGCAGTTGATAGTTGAAGAAATGATTGGTCTGGGAGGAAACTCCAATTCTACTTGCACAACTCTCCTGTAGTGGGGTAAGTGGGTAACAGTTTGTCATTTTTACCTTTGCTTAATAGTTATCAACATTTTATGATTTTTGTGTTGTTTAGCATTAGCTTCTTTCACTATTTCAATGAGAAACTATCTTGTTCCAAAAAGGAGGAAAATGAGAAGATAAGAAAACACATACAGACGCGCGCACACAACTATTTTGGCAATGTGTCATATTAAACCACTTTGTAAATAGAAAATCTACAAAGGCTATTACTAAAAATTTTAGGTTTGTAAAAAGATTTAGTTTAAAAATAAAAGTAAAAATAATAAAACATAGGAAGTATAGAGTCGTAGACAAATATAGCTTAAACAGCCACCTTCCACTTTAGTAGAACTGCCCTTCTTGTTCGAACTAAAACTCCCGCATCAAGTATACCATTTACATGTTGATGAAAAGTTAGAATAAGAGTGTCCAACAGTGGCCTTCCTTCTACTCTTGGATGATGGATTGCACTCTCATCCTGTACAAATCTTAGAGCTTCAGAAGAATACTCTGACACGAGCACTTGGAGAATAGAGGCTAGCGCTTCATACGTTGCAAGACATATTTCTGCTCCACTCTACATTTGAGTAAATGTATTCAGCATAAGGTTTATGTTTTGTTTTCCTTTCTAATACAAGACAGATATTTCTTATTGAAAATGTGCAAAATACAATAAGAACATGAAAACTTTTGTAACGAGATATAAGGTTTTCAAAAAAACAAACCACAGACGTAAGTTTTTATCATAAAATTAATAACAAATCGGTGCCTTGCAGAAAAAGTAAAACCCGCAAATTATCATTATACCTCTGAGTGATAAACTGGAGATGCAATGGTCTTCAACAAAAACGTCAGTAAAAATTCAACACCAGAATTACTTGAACAAAGGATTTGAAACTGTCTGCAGCATGACATGATTGATGCTACAGCCTTCGTTGATGTTACCTATCCATTTATACAAAGGAAGGATGAAACTATTTACCAATAAAATCTAACAAATTTGAAATCATTAAAAAAAATATTTATCACTCTTCCAAACAGAAAGGTAGGGAGTGAAGCAACAATGATAATAAACCATTCGTATTGTACGACATTTCAAGAGTACTAAATAAATAACAATAGCCACAGACCAACTTTCCATGGCACGACAGAAGGTTCCTTTATTGTTAAATAAAAGTAAAGGGATGGGGAGAAAAGCAAAATACACGCAATATCTTTTGTCATGGAACCAGACTAAACTGAAAGATGAATTACTAAAGAATCCTAAGAGATGGATAGAATTGGCTGAGGTAAGCACAATACATAGAAATGGTAAATTAAAGGGTGAAAATAGAGTGACAGGATGGCCAGTGGTACACTTCAATTTTTATTTTTTTTTGAAACGGAGACAATTAAATATAATAATAAAAGAGATTAATGCTCAAAATACAAAAGAATTATACGAAGAGCAAAAAGAACAAACATAAACAAAAGTACAAACTAGCTTATCAAAACCTTCTAAACCCCTAGAATGCAAGAGAAAACTAATAACAAAGCAGACAAAAAAATCCAACAGGAAGCTTCAAAATTGATGGGACGAAACACCAAGAGAAAGCAAACATAAATTTTGCTTTAGCAATTAACACTATCGACCTCAATTAGAGTCTTTATAGATAAGTATTAGGGAGGTTATTTTTTTAGAACTCAAAAACACATGTACAACCTTTTTTTTCTATATAAGAACAACCTGGTTGAGATATTCGGATGCACCTATTGATTACCTCGTCTTCTAGTTTACTTGAATTATTGTGTCTTATTGTATTCACCATTAGCCTCTTTTCACTATATCAATGGAACATTTTGTTTCCATTTTTTTAAAAAAATGAAAGGAAGTCCACAAAAATGAAAATGTTGTAGACTCAATAGTCAAGCCACTGCATTACAGGACTCGATCAACCTGTATTCTTAAGTAATAGATTCTGGTTGCCACACCTATACAAAGGATCAAACAGCAACTTAAAAGAGCCAAAGAGGGTTGAAGATCATACAGCTAGCAAAACCAAAGTAGCAATGGAGGACGGCAACCGGCGTTGACTGGGACCCCCAAGTTTCCCTTTCACAGAACCTGGTAATGCTGTCTCATCTGACTTGATGTAGGACCAGAATATGGAACAAGACATGGTAGCAAAAGAAACCAATTCGACCTGAAAGTCAACAAGTAAATCCATCAAGAACTTAGTAGATTTTGCTGCATTATAGGAAAACCGTTTAAGATATTTTTTAACAAGAAAAAAATTTATTGATTAATGAAAAGGAAAAAGTGTTCAAAGATACAAACTCCCAGACCAGAGTAAGTGAAATTGACTTCCAATACCTGTAGTGATGGAAGAAGGTTGACTATTTTTTGGCTAAAAATAGTTGGTTCTGCATAGCTCCAATTGTCACTTGGCTGAGACATAGTAAGGTCATCGAATTCACTTTTGTAGTTGCAGTGACCAATTTGCTGCTGAACTAATTGAAGTTCTTGAACCAAAGTCATGATAAGTATTAGGAACTTCACACGTATACCTTCTAAATCACCCTTTTGTTTGCAAATATTTAAGCCATAGTTGTGGATAAACTACACAAGATAAGACAGATGACATCAAAACTTTCATCCAACAAAGGAAACCAAAAGCACAAAACGAAGAGCATCTGCACACAGCCAGAAGCCTGTAGCCAGAAAAGTGAAAGGTAACCCTAGTGTACGAGTACAAAGCAGAAACTATGCTGCAAATATAATATCAAAAAAGGAAGATAAATAAGGCTCCATCAAAAGACCAGATTTCTTTAAGATAAACCCAACATTTATTAATGTAACTCAGTTTGGTAACGGTTTGTCACATTATTAATTTTAGCTTTAAAAAAAGGAAAACATAACTATTCCATTGATAAATGAAATGCCTATAAAAGGTGGGTTACAATAAAAAAACCCTATTGGTTAATAAAGTAGAAAGACTATAATCTTTGAAGTGCTGTGAAGTTTATCACGTTATCTTAAAAAACATCATAAAGTTTATCCATAGTTACAAAGTTAAGATTTACATCGAACTAGACTAGCAAAGAATTTAGAATGAATTTTGTTGCTAAACTTGTGCGTAGAAAGGAAATCAAAGAACATTTGAAGATACTTCATGTCCTTTTGATGTTTTTCTTGTTGTAGAAATATACTGTTCACCTCTTGGCTCTTCCTAGTCGTGTTTTAGACAGCAAAAATTCTTTTGTAGTTAGTCTTTCCATTAAAAATGTTGTATCTTGTTTCAAAAAGTTGTTTATGGGAGAGGAAACCACCTTCCTCCAGCCCTTTTCTTGTCAGTTATATACATACAGACAGACAGATAGAGAGATAGATGGATAGATAGATGGATAGATGTGGGAAGGATTAGGGTTAACTTGCGAGAACTACTAGGTTAATTCCCTTCTACCCTAATGTGTAACAATCCCTACAAACAGAGGGGGTTCTCTCATGTATTAGATCATAAATTGATTCATAAAATAAAAATTTAAGTTAGACTTCTTGGAGAATGAGTCTCACTTTGGGTCTTCTAGGCTACATCATATGTATTCTCAGGTTTCTTATTAAAAAAACAAAAACAAAAAATGTTGAATGTAATGCCATCATTGTTTTTTTTAGAATGGAAACAAACCTCTTCATTGATATAATGAAAAGAGACTATTGCTCATGGTACAAAACTAAAATACAAACACAAAAAACACACAGAAATCAACCCCAAAACACCTATATGCCATCATTACCAACATAAGTTTCAATTTTCTTCATTCACTGTAAAAACAAATAATACCATGTATACTTTTACTTTAATTTTTCCAATATTTCATTGCAATTAACAAATGGTTTTCTCTTCTCCCTTGAAGGTATTGTATGCCAATATTCCTTAGAAATTTATCTTAAAGTAAATTCATTCATTATAAAGAAAATAGGAGAAACAAACCGTTAGTATAGATGTTAAAAGATGTTCCTCCTTGACTGCAAGGAAAACCACTCTTGCCCATCGTTTTGCCTCACATTCCCATGCTACCAATTCTTCATCATCGTAAGTAACAGACGCATCGGATGAATGATTATGGATCACAAATCTTTTAGGGAACTCAATAAGGCTCTTCATAAACTTTGTCTCTGTACTGCAGCACTTCTTACCACACCCTAAGAGCCAATTTTGCATTTTCCTCCTTAAGCAACCTAGAACAGAAAGTGGCAGAGATAAGAATAAACAAAAAAAGAAAATGCAGATGAAGAGAGAATTATAATGACTTCAACACTCCGATTTTTTAAATGAATAACCAAGCTTGCATTCAGAAAAAATAAAAAAACGAAGAAATGTTCTCTCACCTCCATAGTCAGTAGCCTCTCGTGGTAGTGCTGAAACAAAATGCAGAACAACCTCAAGAGCCAAGTTTGATGTACACAAGACCGAAGCAGCAGCCTCCAGAGCTTTGGCACAAACTAACACCCATAAATGTGTAATGGTTATTCACTCTCTGACTATCTACTGATTTGATTTTCAATTTTCAATCACTAAAGGAAAAACAAGAATGATAACCTAACCATATGAAATAACCATAAACCTTGAAGGCGATAACTAGGATTGAAATGTTGTTTACTGCTCTCGACCACAAATCTCAGATCATCCAGCAATTCCAGTTTGCACTCCAGAGAATAAGGTATCAAATCCCCTTGGGATGACAGTGAAGAACCATTAAAGCACTCTCCTTCAATTTTGTAGTCAAACCCAACTATTGAAGCAGCTGAAGCAATGCATTCAGATAGGCTGATCAACCCAACTCGACCAAATGATTTCTTCCTGGCCAAAGATGTCAGCTGATGCAAAAACACCACTCTTGTCCTACATTCATATTGAATAAGTTGAAATTGGAAAGATAATATTGTTATATTTCTTTTATATTATGAATTAAATAGTCTTCCAATAAAGAAAAAAGACAAAACTGCTAATAAGGAAAAGGGCTTACAGATATAAATGATGAATATATACATAACAAACATCTAATATTACAACTAATAAAGGAAATCCAACAGATTATAAAACATGTAACAACGACATCAAATTT
Organism: Cucumis hystrix; assembly: GCA_025688845.1. Taxonomy (NCBI): domain Eukaryota; kingdom Viridiplantae; phylum Streptophyta; class Magnoliopsida; order Cucurbitales; family Cucurbitaceae; genus Cucumis; species Cucumis hystrix. The sequence goes on from CM046888.1 coordinate 25,135,072, forward strand.
TAAGCCTCCAGCCCCATTTGGCATTCAATCTGTGTAAATAAAACTTGAGAGAATATTGGTTAAATAACCTTGACCATAGTGTGCATAACTACAGATTTCATTAGAGGAAGAGTTCTGAACTTCCAAGCTACAAGATAGGCCGGCCAAGGCTACAACAAATAGGGGATCGTGCAAGCAATCTAGAGGGGTTTCACCTACAGCCATAGACAATTACAAGACTTCCCAATATCCCAGCAAACCAATACTTTGGATCCAGGGACAAGCAAAATCATTATTACAATAACTCACTAAATCAGCTCAGCTGGAGAATATCTGTCAAGGCCCTCATTTATTATGTTTTTCTTAACAAGAAACAAATTTTCTTGAACAAGAGGCACGCATAACTTTTTATTATTGATAAAACTAAAAGAGACTGATGCTCAAGTGGTACAAACTCCACAAGGGAGTCAAATAATAACGGTAAAAAACAAATAAAACGAAAACAGTCCTGAACATTGAAGGTATAGCTAGACCCCTATTAAGCAAGACTAAGTAATGTTGATATATTGATTACAAATCTTATCAAGTAGTCACCAATCAAAACCAACTCAAAACAATGTGAATATTCCATCACAATAATATTTGTAGTTATAACAAATAATTTAACCTTATTTAAGAATTGTCGCCTTCTACGATGAGCTAAATACATAGCCACTAGAGAGAGGGATTGACCAGACACTGAGAAAGAGAATTACGAGAAATTTTTCGTGAGGATTTGGATTCCAAAGGAAAACATCATTTCTCCCTTGAATAAATGAAATGATACTCCCCAATCAAAGATAAACGGGTCACGATATTCATTTCCTTATAGAAAGGAGACAACAGAACCCAACAATAGAGAAAGACTGCTGCCACGGTATGATTTCGGAAGAAACAGAGACATAAAGTTTTGTGATATTAAGTTGGTTTCTTTTTCCGAACGAGAAACGAGACTTCCATTAAGAGAAGGAAAATGGACCATTTTCAGAGATAGAAACTCCAAAAGGAGCCAGAGAAAACAAAGCAGAAAATAGAAGCATAAAAAGAAGAAGAAAAATCAGCAAAGGAAATGTAAGGAAACTTAAAATGAAAACTAAAAAGGAAGAATGAAAACAGCCCAACTGCAATGGATAGTCATTGAGTTGGTTCCTTTTGTAGTGAGCTTTCCATAAATGTTTTGTGATGTTTAGTTGGTTCCCTCAAAATTACTCTAATCAACCAAAGGAAAATTATATCATACCTTGCATCAAGAATATTTGTATATTGGCATACAAAACGAGCTGCACCTTCAACTGTCTTGGATGAGTAAACTCCTTTTAAACCTGAATAAATATATGTCATCATATCATCTTTTATGTTTGGAGCCATAATACTCCAGTCTACGTACGATTAAAATGACTAGGAAATTTGAACATCACTCATTTTCATCCACCACAAAATTATTGGTCATCCAAGTGCGAATTGTCGACAATGTCTTAAGCAAATTATTTGATAATGGAAGAAGAATTCTTTGTCTCAATATAGGAGGTTAAAGCTCACTTAAAACATGAAGATAGCCCAGAGGACATAAGTATATTGTGAACTAACCAAAATCTTTGTGCTGCACAGGATCGTTGAGTGCTTCAATGAAAGGTCCAATAATAAAAGTTTCTGGCAATGACTTTAAACAAGGAACTTTATCCCTCCACTCAATGGCTAAGAAGAACTGCATGATCAAGCATCTAACTGCAATAAACAAGAAGGGATGGCATAATTGAATGGAGCAAAACTCATAAAATTTTAATCCAAAAAGATGCATGACATACATCAAGAGTTCTATTTTGCCCACTCATACTATCAACTAACAAACAAATTAGTGGTACCTAGAGGATTGTCATGGTGGAATCCCCGAACCCACAAAATTGATAACCAACTATAGATTTCACCAGACATTTCAATTTGGTTCTGACGAACGCCACTACTGAAGCTGTCAAATTCAGTAGAGGTCGGATGTTGTAGTAACAAGGATATCTGCAAGAAAACATTGTTAATTAGTAATGACTCTGAGACAACTAGTTAAACTTTATACGAAACACATGTTTGAAAATTTTAAATGATCTTGACTTTGTATTCTTTTTTAATTAGAAACAAGAGGAATCCACTAAAAATATGCCAAAAAAAAAAAAAAAACAACAACAACAACAAAAGATGAGAAGTTCCAGTTCCAAAATGAAAAGGAGTCAAAAACAACCCTCCAATCCAAGTAGATGTTATAAATCAAGTTTTTTTAATGAATATAAACTAAAGAAACTTGTGTAGTGGCCAAGAACTATACACGATCACATAAAAATTCTAAAGAGTTTAATTTATCTTTAAAAAGTTTGTCATTTTTCCTCCAAAGGAAACAGGAAAAAAGCTTTAATACACATTAAATAACTGTTCTTGCTTCTCAACAAGAAAACAGATTGATCAGATTTATTTGAAACAATATGTTCACTAGCATATCAATAATAGTCAATACTTTGACTTTTATAAATTATTTAAGAAAAAAATATGATAAAACACTATTATAATATTCTAAATTATTGGAATAACCATCTGGTAAGAAAAATGAATGTCATTTTCATGCCTAACAGTATGAATTGAGGATGGTCACATTGCACATGAGCAAATTGACATAATGAACTGATTTGTTAAACAAGTTTTGGAACCCCAGGACTTATATTTTACAACCAATAAAACAGATAACATTGAAATATGGTTGTGATTTATTAAAGCAAGCATAATTGATAACATTTCAAAGATAAACTAGAAATAAATAAAAAGATAGGGACCAAAGGAAAAATCAAATGTCTGTCCCCTTGAACCCCTTTTTAATATATTATTAGATTATATAACCCCATTTTTCTTAAAAATGAATAAATAGAGAGAGACATATACCCCCATAGTTGGTAAACTTAGTTATTACAGTGCAAAATAATAAATTCTTTGGAGCACAACGCAAGATTTAAAATATGTTTGGTTACCAAACATTTTCAAGAAGAAATTACATTATTCCATATGATATACACACCCTTTGTAAAAGAACTTTCTTGAGCTAACAATAAGATAGTTAACACCTAAATCCTAATCTCATACTACAAAAAAAAGTATAAGCCTAAACCACCCACCTGAGCCACATCAAGCTTCTAAAGGATCGGCTAGCCATATTACATTTCTTAGATAGCACAATCATTCACTACTTTTTTTTTAAAAAAAAGACAAGCTTCTTTATTAATGTAAGTACAAGAGAATTATACAATGACAATAATAGAAAAGCCAAAGTAGGAGAGATCAGGAGGCACACCCGAACATCTCAACTAGGTTCACACCCCCTTAGCACCATCATCATATCCCATAGAACACCCACAAATCATAAGAATTCTAAAGATCAAAAATCAGTACATATCAGCCAAGACAATTAAATACTGACTGACAGAAAACATTACAGAAGATAAAACAATTCAGTAAAGGACCACATCATAAACTCCTATTTCTAGACAACTGCGTAGAAGGTCTTCTACTGAAAAACCAGCCAACTAGCAGAACTTGAGTTCTGAAGCGTGCAGGGAGATCTATAGATTTGGATGTAAAATGAAGACAGCCCAGTTTAAACATAGATCTTGGATGGAATAATCCTTAAATTCCTTGTTTAACGAACACCAGGCTGCAACATTCCTTTTTGCAATGTCTACAATATCTGACCAAACCCTTGCCTTGTCGCAATCATTCACTACATTTATACACCACAGTATATTTGTTTATATAGGAAATTTCAGGAATGAAACATGAGAATGAAGAAAATGGAATAGCTAAAAATAAATTGAAAAATGAGACATCAGGGGACCCTAATCCAACCAAAGTCAAAAGAAACATCATTACACTTGTCCTCAAATAACTATCTAGAACATGAATGGTGTAGACCAAAAAGAAAATTTTATTAATGAATTAAACTTATAAAAGACAATAGAGGGGTTCTCTATTTATAGAGAATTAAAAGAAAGATACAATCCTGAAAAGACACCTTAAAGGAAACTAAAACCTAAATAGGAAACTAGAATGGAATTCATCAAAGATTAACCAAGATTAATTTGAATTGACCAAGTTATCCCAATCCTATTACATCATATTCTATCCCTCCCAGAAAAAAACTCATCCACGAGTTCCAAAACTAAAAATGAAGGTAGAAATAAAAGGAGTAAGCCATTCAAATAGAAACAACTCTGAACATTGAGCACCAACAAGGCAACAACAACCAGATTCATGACCCACGCCAGTATATCGAATTTTTTGCTTTTGAAAGGGAAAATTGTTTCCATTAACACTATCATCAATGCACCCTAGAACTGTTTTTTGCATTGCAGTAGATTTGGTTGGACTGCAAATGGGGTGTCCATCATCGTGAAAACGGCAAATGGATTGCAAATGGGCTTCCTATGATTTCTTTCAGTAGCCAAGCAGTCTCCTTCGTCTTCCTTCTCCACAAATGGGGTCCTTTTACCTTCTTTGGATCTTTCGGTTCGAACTCTTCAGCAATGCCGACGGCTTCACTAGAGTACCCAAAAAAAAATATTCAAAATATATCATCTTCCACATTCTTTGCAATTGACACCATTAGATTTTTGCAATTTTTCAAACCGGGACGCTCATGGGTATCTTCTTCTGCCACTCCTTCGCTTTCAACGTCTTTTTCTTTGATTTTGTCAATTGATCGTTCCACCTTATCGGATTCAAGTTGTGTAATTTCTGTGTGTATCACATTTATTTTTTTCCCCTTTCAACGCAACCTCTTCCTCGATCTTCCTACATTCCTTATTTGACTCGTCTTTGACTGATTTTTTCCCTTCTACTCCGCTCATTACTTGCACATTTTCACTGCTCATTTGGACAACTTCTTAGCCTTCTTGAGTGATTAAATGTAATTTTTTATGGTTTATTGATTGAAGGCAACATTGTTGATTGCAATATTGCTGATCTTAGACTTGGACTGTATTTTCTTCCATTCGTGACCATGGTAATCAGAATATAAATGTATGTAAGTAATCAGAACATACAATTATATTAAAGCTTTCCATCCAAGCTTTAGACTTCTCGTTAAAAATCCTGTGATTTCATTATTCTGAAATGAAAGCTTTGACAGCAATGACCCGAAGAGATGACCATGTGAAGATAAAACCAGCCTAAGTGTTAGGAATAGTGAGCTTGGGAATTGACGAAAGTCCATGGGTAGTTAAGATTTTCTTTACCCTAATTCTTTATTCTTTTTATTAGGCTCGTGTTGCCTATAAGTATTCCCCTTTTGTACCTTTTTTATTATCAGAAAATAAGAAGAAGAAAAATATCGTGGTTTTTCTTCCAATACTTGGGTTTCCACGTAAATTTGTGTGTTCTTTGTCTCTACTTTCACTATGGTATCAGAGCGGGACATTGAGCAAACCCTAAACAACATAACTAGTGATGGAAATCAAACAAATGAGACAGCCGCCGGTTTTAGTGCCTCAGTCGTCGATGCTCGGATCAATGTTGCCATGGACGAATGAAAATTGCCAGATCTTGAGAGGGCATCTCTGTATCCCAGAGGAAATACACCATTGATTTGTTAACTGAGACAGATATGCTAGGATGTCGTCCCGCTGATACACCTATTGAGCCTAATGCCAAACTCAGAGATGCATGTGACAAGTTCCGATTGACAAGGAAAAATATCAACGCCTAATGGGTAAACTGATTTATTTATCTCACACTAGGCCCAACATCTCATACGTTGTGAGTACTGTTAGCCATGCAGACTCCTTACGAAGAACACATGGAGACAGTAAACAGAATCATGAGGTATTTAAAAACAACTCCTAGTAAGGGATTGAGATTCAAAAAAACTGACAAAATGTGTATTGAGGCATATACAAATTATGACTGGGCAGGATCTATTGTTGATAGAAAATCTACCTTCGAGTACTATACTTTTGTATGGGGCAATCTCGTTACTTGGAGAAGCAAGGGGTTGTTGCCAGGAGTAGTGCTGAAGCTGAATACAGGGCCATGAGTATGGGAATCTGTGAGAAAATTTGGCTTCAAAAGGTGTTATCTGATCTTCACCAGGACTATGAGGTGCCTATGAAACTTTTCTGTGATAATAAGGCGGCTATCAGCATTGCTAATAACCCAGTCGAACGTGACAGAACTAAACATGTACGATTGACAAACTCCTTACCAAATAGAGATTGGGGACAGTGGTAGCATCTACATTCCTTACATACCTTCAAACCACAAATTGTTGATATTCTCACAAAAGGGCTTCTCAGACAAAGCTTCGAGTCTTGTGTTAGTAAGTTGGTTCTTTTTGACATTTATGGCTCAACTTGAGGGGAATGTTAGAATTAGCAGCCTTGTTGTATGTTGAAAGTCCGAGAGTTTGTTAAGATTTTATAGTGCCCTAATTATCTTTTATTATTTTTATTTTGGCGGCTACAGTCTATAAATAAATGTTTCCTGTATCATTATGAGATATAGAAAAGTAATAAGAAAATAGAATTGTGGTTTTTCTCCCTGTTCTAGGGTTTCCACATAAAATAGTTTGTTTCTTCTCTTTTTCTTCTTTCAATACTTTTAATTTCAATGAACCTCTAAATAAATTGTTTATCTTATTATCTGACAAAGGCTGTCTGAAGCCCTAAAGCTACTAACATTATCTTCATTCATCTTAAAGTATTTGCCTTCAATTAAAAGAGGAGGTTATGAATCTTCATCATCCACGTGTCAAGAAATTACATACACTTACCTTGTGAAAGTTTATTCCGTCATTCAAACTTGGACCAAAAAATTAAATCTAATGTTGCCCAACTTTTGTACTGACACAATAAATCTGTTTCCTTCACATTAGCTCATCTAAACAGTGTTTTTGTCAAAGTGAAACTTCATTTGATTTATATATTAACGAAGTAAAGAATGGATCTGACACTGGCATACATATAAAATACATGAAACAATTATATACACAACACAAAGTACAATGTACCATGTAAAAATTGAAGAACTAGGCATCCACCTTAGGCTAAATGTCAACAAAAATGACTGAGGGGTCCAGTTTTAAATTATATAAAAGAGAACGGATAAGGAACATTGAAAAAACATTAAATGTTAATGAACCTGGTGACTCCAAGCAGCTTCAACCAAGTGTGAACCATATTCTTCGAGCATTTCATAAAGAAGTATGAATGCTTCCCACTTTTGCTGCCGGCTATTTGTAGCAATTTTATTTTGGCTGCAAATTTGCCCAACACCCAGTGATTTTGCTTCCTTATTGGCCCATCTTTCCCTTTTGGTAATACCTCGAACATTACTATCTTTTCCAATTGAAATAGTTTTTGGAACCGTAGTTGGGCTGCCTCTTCCATTTTTAGCTAGCGCTTTCTTCAATATATGTAGGGATTGCTTCCTCACCGAGCTCTCCTTATCCACCTAAACAGGCTCACCAAACAAACATAATCAACCCAACCACAAATATGAAATAAATATTTTAGAAAGAAACATGAAATAAAATAGTTTTAAGTCATTCTCTAATCATTGATTGTACAAGTAAATGAATCTCAATCAAAGGAATGCTTGAATACCAAGCCTCTTTTAATTTCATCCCAAAAAATTTTATCAGCCTTTATGTCAAATTCTTCTCCATCATCACACATTCCAGCACCTCCAAGCTCTTCATTGTGAGGGAAAAAACAAAAATAAAGAGACAAAATCCTATAGGCATCTCTTCTCTCCAAAGTTCCAAATGAAAATAGTTTTTTGCAACATTTCCATATTTTCATGAGGAAACAGCTCCTGTAAGACAAACATATGCATTAAGAGAATAATGAGGTGAAACCGAATTCTTAAATCTAGGACATGCTACATGTTTGAACCATAAAGTTCAAAGAACTTGTAAGCCTAACCTGGAAAGATTACATGCATGGCCTTGAATGGAGATCTCTAAAGAATGGTGAGAAATAAGTGCTTCAAAGATTACTGGAAGAAGATGGCAAATGGCACAGGATCGATGGTCTGAGCTTTGTAAGAGCATTTGTTCAGATAAATTACAAATATCCCAAATTAGTTTAACAGTAAACTCTTCAGCTTTTTGGTACCCATTTGACACCACTTTGTCTGATGTTTGTGGTACTTGTCTATTACAAAGGACGGCATCTAACATTATAGCTAAAACATGGCATGCTAATGGTAATTGAAGGAATCCATAGTCTTTCATCGTCTGATTATCCATTCTAGGTTCGTGCACGGGGACATTTGAGCCCAAAATGAAAGAACGTCTGTCAACCTCAAAGGTGTCCAACTCAACATGTTGCAGCACACTCGTGGAATAAAGAGCCGAACTTATACAAAATGGAATTAGGGTTGCGTCAACAATTGGCCATGAGTTCGTCTCAGTTACAACATCAATGAATGATTCAGAGACCTAATATCAATAAATGAAGTCAACAAGATAATTATCATGAAGCAACAACATATTTGGAAACTGAAGTTCCAGTTATCGTCAAATCAAACAAGCTTTTAAAAAATAGTACCTGGTTTAGCATTTCCCGATTCAATGTAGCTGCCTTATTTATCAAAGGAACGAAACTTTTCCATATGAATGACTTCAAAGCAGTAGGATCGGCACCTAAGGATTAAATCAATTGACCATATGATTTACAACACATTACAGCCTAAAACGTTCTATCCTCCCCCTAATATGAATAGCCGGAGTAATATAGCACAGAATGAAAAACGTCACTCTAAAAGAGTACAGAGACATGTAAAAGTTTGTCCTTTCCCTTTTTTTCTTTTTTTATATTCCAGTAAGTGTTTAGGCCACTTTACACGCACTTCGACTAATCATACAAACAAATCAACTTGATTTTGACAGTACAGTGTTGTCAGTTATGGAGTATAAGGTACTAACATTGATGAAAAGTATTGTTTCTTGCTAAAAAAATATTACACAACCCTCTGTGAAGATTAAAGGATAATCAATCGGGAAAATGTGGGTGCAGATGATGACTGACCATCTTTTTTTAGTATGTGGCCCAGCGCGTAGATCAAAGATGTGATGTAATTACATTGATCAGCATCAAGCTTTCCCTCCTTCGTGGTAGCATCCTATCCAAAACAATTACATCCCAGCTTAAACAACAACTTCAATTATCTTTCACCCCATTCCACCATTATCAAACAAATCTTAAGCTGAAATTATGAAATTACAGCCAAACAACATCTGTAGATGCAACATACATAGATAAATGATACATAACATAGTTTCTATGATGAGTTTCATACATGCACACAAACATAAAAAGCTATTTTCCCCACATGGGTAAATATGTATTGGCCTGCCTTTTTCACCTACAACCCAAAATTATATTATAATTGACAAAGTGGGATTTTTCAGAGTAGTACATCAATATTTTTGGGGAAAGTTTCAAGAAGCGAATCGAAAAGGTCAGATGGGGATAACCCAGTAGAAGCAAAAAGGCAATCCAAAATAGCTGGAACTGCCATTGGAGGCACTCTACGGAAGCTTTCTGATAGTGAACTGAAAACAGAGGCCATAGAAAAATTTTTGTTGTGAGACATCTTCCCTACAACTGGAAGATGGATAGAAATGCTTTCAATTCAAACGGTCTGAATCATAAACCCTAGGGTTTTTGCTTTTGTAGATTTTATGCTCTCTTTTTCCCCCTCTAAAAATCCACCGGACTACCCGCCACATTCTTTATTTGAGAGGTTTTTTTTTTTTCTCTCTCTCTCCTTCTCTTTACTAATAATTTGGACATTTTCAAATATACAAAATCAATTCATAATATGATAAAATAAAATTTAATTTTTCACCGATAGACATGACAATGTTACATTTATGTTGAAAACTATACATAACATATATATATATAACATAAGAACTTAAGTTTATTGTCATCCTAAAAAACTCGCATTAAATGTTAAAACTAACTTAATAATCATGGTGCCTTTAACAAGCAACAAACTATCGTCTACAAAATACATAACTTATTATGGGTAGCATGTAAATATCACATTAATTTTCTTACACTTTTTACCACTAATTACTATGGTTTCACAAATCATACAACAAGGTACCAATTGCAACCCAAAATACTAATGAGATTAATCATCCATCTCCCCACTCGATGGAAGTGCATATCATTTTATAAAGTTCTTTAACGATGAAAAAAAGGATAAAAGTAAGTAATATACTAATCAAAGTCTTAGCCTTATTTTCCAATTAAACATTTGAAACATCTAAAAGTAAAAACGATATTTTTTTTTCTCGAACTTCATTTTCTAGATACATAAAACAATGCATGAGATATTGTACTTTATGACCTAATCAGTTTCAAAATGCATTTAATCCAACGAACAAGATAGTATAATGATAAAAGAAAAAGTTTTGAAAAGTTTAATATGCGAACCGATGTGCCAACGAAGAAGATAGAATAACAATATATTTCACACAATCCCATAATTCAAAAAGAGATTTAAAATTCAGAAGAAAAAGGAAAAAGGAAAACATTTGATTTTTGAAAGAAAAACTAAGCAGGCCCTAAGAAGGCTTGGGCCCTGTCATAAAAAGCTAAGTTGATGACTATTTTCGGCCGTCAGAAAAATACGAACAAAATGTAGAGACTACATGGAGATGCGGGGTATCGATCCCCGTACCTCTCGCATGCTAAGCGAGCGCTCTACCATCTGAGCTACATCCCCATTTGTTGTTTAGAATAATATTTGTAACTAATCTAAGTTAAAGAGTAAAAGAACTATAGTCATCCACATCAACCAACGACGACTATTTATACGATAAAAAGAAACAAAGGGAAAGATAAATCACCTTGTTAGTGTCTTTAACGGAAAATTTGATAGTTTACGAAAAAAAAATGCATAACTGAATATGTTTTTAAATTGCTTTCATTGAGAGTTGAACTCAAGACCTCCCGCTTACTAAACGGGTGCTCTAACCAACTGAGCTATGAAAGCATTGATCATAATACTAACTTTTTTTTATTTTATTAGAAAAAATATAGAATTTTTTGATAACATGTTCCTTGTTATTTGATAAGTTACAACATTACTCTCAATCCGATATAAACATCTCGATCTGATACAAACATTATAATACTATCGTTGGCGTATGATGCGTTTTGTCAACAACCAATTTGAATTTAAAATGTTAATACACATACTTAAAAGTTGTCTTTAATTTATTAAAAATAAGATGAATAAAGGCGAGGCTCAACGTTTTCTTTATAAGCCAGATATCACAATAGAATAGACGTTTAGAAAGTTTAGAACCAATATTTAAAAAGCAAAAGGAATATTAAACAAAATCCAAAATCACAACTTTTAACAGATGTTTGGGAGTGATTATGAATTGGTTAATAAATCCAAAGATATTGTTCATTATTCAGGATCAATTTTATCCATCTAAAAGTAGAAAACCAAATGTTAAATTGATTTCAAGTAATTCTAAGGGAACGATGTTGAATATAGAAAAGTGATTACACCATTTTAAAATGAATCCCAAACATGAGCTACATAAACACTTCTTACCATCCAAAAAACCTTCTTCTCTTACTAAGAATTAAACTATTTAACTTCTTCTTTGAAGCTACAACGTACATATATAAAGGGCCATTTTTAAAACATCGAAGTTCGACATCATCAATACAAACCAAAATTGTGAAACTGACCAATACTAGTTACAACTTAAAATCTATTACATTTCCTAATAGAAATGCATAGAAACGGCACCTTTCCTGCACTTGAAAATGTGATAAAGTTGACGAGAGAACTATCTAAAAATCCCAAGGCCGAGCAAAAATCAGTTCATACTGCCCAAGCTTCAAAGGTTTAGGCTCGAAATCGCAACCTTGGAGATTTTGTCAGAACAAGCTTCAGAAACTTCATATACCCTCCACCGTGAATAAAACTTTCAAACCACAATGCATCCATATTGATGCAAAAGGTTTAATAAAAAAGATGGATCTTAAGAGAGCACTTGAATCTTTGGTCGCTTCTTTGATTTACCTTTTCCTTTGCTTTTACTTCTACAGCTTGTTTTTCTAGAATTCGATCTTTTGAGTTTAACTGACAATCTGTTAATGCAGTGAGTCTTCTGATCATCGCTCTTTTCATTGTCATCGTTATCGTGATCACTGGTAATACTATCATCACTACTCTCTTCCGACTCTGATTCGCTACTACTACAAGTCAATGGGATTACAGGGTGATTGCCAATTATTGCAGATTCAGCAGCAGCCACAGCTTCAGGAGTATGAAGATCAGCAATACCCAACATCAGGTCCTATTTAGATCGAATTATGACATTAGAAATAATGAGAAACCAAGCTACCACATCTAGGACACAACTTACAAGGAAAAGTGACTTACCAATTGAATCACTTCTGATTCATTGCCATCTAGGGCTTCGATATCATATTTTTCAGCATTTTCCTATGCCAATTAACAAGAATGTATCTATCAGGAACAATGAATGTTTTTTGTGTTTAGATTCAAATTTAAGTAGTAGTTGGTCAATATACAAACCTTTGAATCCATTTGCAGCTTTTTATTAGCTTCTGATATTACTCCCAAAAAGTCTTTAACTCTTCCCAATACTACAATAATTGAAAAGGAAGTGAGCAACGTTTGCAACTCCTAAGAGGAAACAAGCACCATAATATATTCAAATTTGATGCTGAATGTTCGATGTTCCAAAGGCAGTACCGACATAAACAGGGGAGATAAGTTTCCAGCTGAAGTGCAAGATGTTATATAGTCGGAAACAATTGCTACAAACAACCTCTACATTACATCTCATAATACTGCTATGAAGTTAGCAATAGTTAGTAACTTGACAACACTACATGTTATATAGTCAGTATTTTTCCAACCACTATATATCACTTCAAACTGCATAGTACTCAAAGTTTTAAACCAACAACTGGAAATTCACATCATCACTTGCATAAGAGAAAACAGAACACAACTTGCAAAAGCTATAAAAACTGAAACTAAAAAAACCCATATATTTCCAGACAATGAGAAAACCAAGAAAAGGATAACAGCCAGTGAGTATTTCCTAGCCAGCCATCAGGCATCCATGCCCATGCATAGTTTTTGCAACAAACACAGATCTTATGTATGAAGCGTTTACCACAAGGTAAACAATGATTGAACAAATTGAATGAGATGCACAACAGCTGATGATACAACTAAGTATTACCTAATTGGGGAAGCGAATCATTGGTCAAATAATTTGTACTATTTGACTAAGCTAACATAATCCTAAACTTTAAAATCTAGGCAACATTAAACACAAAATTATGACTCAACGGGTGTGCTCATGTTTGTAATTAATGTGAATGCAGTGAAAATTATAAGCACGTGTCCAGATTTCAAACTATAATAAGCAGCAAAGATAATAAAAGCAATTTTTTTTAAAAAAAAAAATCAAAATCAAAAGGGAAGTAGGTACCTAAGCTTTTTGAAGCTGCTTCTGTAATGGGCTTTTCATTCCGAGTAGGCTCCGTGGACGTTGAGTTTTTTTTACAAACTAGCAGTGAGGATTCTGATACAAGGCAAAAAAAAAAAAAAAAAAAAAGCTAATAAACAAGTACTAATCCTAACATTCAATATAGGCTAAAAACGAAGAAAATTCGACCATTAGAAACACCTAAAGACGGAGAGGATAAATCTTTCCGCTCCAAATATAAAAGATCCTTGCTAGGATGCCGCATCTTTCCCTTCTTCTAGCTGTGAAGAAAAAGAAGTCCTTCAACCATCAAATTTAGGAGAAAAAGAGGTAAATTGAGAGACTGAGGGGCGGAGAAAGTGGGATGAACCTGGTCACAACAGCAAAGGTCGGGCGTCGGCAGTGAGAGCAGCAGCCGGAAGCACTTTTCCGGGTGAGGAAGGAAGGGAGAGGTGAATAGACGTCCTCAGAAGACCTCCGGCACCCACTGGGACTGGAGGTGGGCAATAGCTGAACGTGAAGTAGGGTTTAGCAAAGAGTCAAATGCTCAAAAACAAATGATGGACTACGGTGATTTTTAACTTTAAATCAATATCATTTTTAAAAAAAAAATAATAAGAGAAATTGTCTTAAATAACAAAATACTAAATTAGTTATAGAGTTGAATGAATGTTGGTATATTTTTTTAAATTGTTTCAATATTTTTTATTTTTTAAAATGTTCTGAAAATTAATTTAAAGGGTACTAATTGAGTTATTTATTTACGGAAGAATATATGTTAATTGATAATCAATTAAATTTTTTATTCTTTAAAAAAATTGAAATTATTTATAAAATATAATAAAGAAAACTTAAATTCACCAAAATTTGTTATATTAGGTAAATAGTTTTAATTTTTTAAATTTTGGTTGTTATATTTAAAAATTTGCTAAATATTTTATATTTATGGGATTAGGTTTTATTATAGAGTTTGTTTTGAAAAATATTCACACAAACGAAAGTAATATAAAAAATATTTACAAAACTAAAGTTAAATATTTATAGAAAATTCTCTCGGTAAACAGATACCTACCCATTCATTTTGAAGTTTTTTTTAATGGAGAATTGAAGATCTGGAGTACTAAACAAATGAATAAATTCTTATCAACTTCGAGCTTGATTACCATTTGAAATATTGAAAACTTGGAAGATACCTAACCATTATCCTTTTTGGCCCAATCACAATGTTTATTGGGATGATGTTGCGAAATTTAATTGTTCGAAATTTCTATCTCAACACATGCATCCATGTAAAAATTGTACTTGATTTTTCAATTAATCGATGGAGAGAAGCATTCTGTTGTACCAGACATTTGCGCTCGCGTGGTGTGTCTCTAACAATGACCATTTCTACTTCTTAATTAAGATTTTGCTCTTATTTTCTCGTTCAACCTATCACTTGCATATAGTTTCTTTAAGAGTATTGATATTATGATGATCAATATGCGTTGCCAAAGCATCCTCATCTTTCATTGATTTTGGTAGATGAAGAGCGCCTTATCATACTTTCGATACCAATGAATTGCTTTGTCATACTTTCGATTAGGATTAGTAATTTTTTGTCTGAGGGTTTTGAGGACCATAATGCCAAATAAATAATAAAGTGAATTGGAATTTGCAGAAAATTGAAAATCAATTTGATTTTTAGCTGGGAAAATTAAAAAAATGAAAATGGACAGTTGCACCACTTTTACAGAAATACCCCTATAAATAATGATAGAAATAATAATGAAAATAAAGTGAATGGAATTTACAAAATACCCTTCACAGTTGGAAACCTATAAATAAGTTAAACTTCAGTTGGTTAATTAATTTCATAAAGAAGAAGAAAGTAAACTTTCCTTTCCTCAAAACCTCTCCGCCGAATCCCTCTCTCTTCCGAATCGCTTCCTTCCCTTCTCCGGCCTCTCCCTCACCATCACATTGTTCCGATGATCAACCACCGCTTAACACCACCACCTGAGGTCTCAAGGCAGGCTCTGCTCTAAAGGGTTAGTTTGTGTTGCAAAAATTTTAAAAATATATTATATTTAAGTTGGGTAAGGTTAATATGATCCAACCAATTTTATTTATTTATTAATTATTATTATTATATATCAAATGATTTTGAATGTAAACTTAAATTTTGCATGTAGAATGCTTTTGATTGCTATTTATTCATGTTTTGGATCGATGAAAGACTTGAATTGTACATAACTTAGTTTTTATTAATTTGATGGTAAACACTACTTTAGTGGAAAGAGAAGGAAATGAAATATAGTCTAATTATGAAAGAAGAAAAAAAGCAACCTAGAAACTTGACCTTTGCATATTTTGTTCAATTTTTGCCAACTCGATAACTTTTTTGTTCATATAATTTGCCTCCAACACATTCCAACCCAACTTATGTATATCTATAATTGATTTCATTAACAATATATCTATTTATACGATTATAGTTCTTATAAATTAAACTTTAATCAATTTAATAGCAAACTTCTACCTATATATATAGTCAATACTTAATTATGAATTTACCAAGGTAATAAAATATTATTAATCCATCTATACTTTAACTATCCATATTATTCATTAAAAATATGTCTAACAGTTTTGTCTTGTTTTCTTGGTTTCCCACTCATTTATTTGGCTATGGTTTTGGATTATTCACTAGATTATTATTATCAATATTATTTTTTTCTTGGAGAGATACTCACTTTATTTTATATTCTGATCTTAGATTCTCAGCTTGAAAGAAATTCCTTTGACATAAGGTCCACCGCATAATAAGCCCTTTGATTGAATATTTGGTGAGTTAATTCGAAGCATTAGATCTTTTTCTTTCATTATTGTTTATAGATTTTGAATCCTAAACTTTGAAATTTCATTAGGTTTAGGTCTTTAGAAGAGATTTGAAGTAGTTTTGGATCAAGTTACATCTTTGATAAATTCTTTGATTGAAAAACTTTCTAGAATGACTTGGTCTAAAATATTGATTTTGAAGGAAATATCCACTCTTTGTGGAAATTTCAATAAAAATATATAAAATATTGTAAAAGTTTACATTATATCAATGATAGACACTTCTATCGGTGTCTGTTAATATCACAATAGGCATTGATAAAAAGTCTATTATGATCTATAAGCGATAGATATGAGATTTTGCTACATTTTTGTAAATATTTTAGTTTCATTTTACCATATTTGAAAACGATCCTTATAATTTCTTTCACGAAAATGACTTACAATTTCTTTCACGAAAACTACTGTTTTTTTTTTTAACCTAATAACTAACATAGAAAAAATGGAATTTAAAATTAGTTAAAATTTATAATTAAAATCCAACAAACTCCAAAACATATAAAGAAATGTTGAGGTGAGCACTTAACAATGCAAAGGACCTAATGCAAGTAAGAAAAAATCACTAGTTATATATGTCAAAATTTAATCAATCCCAATGTCAATGTCAATAGCATCTTATTTTATCATTCTTTGAAATATATGAATAATGTTTAATAACAATTTTTGCTTTCATTTTACTTTGTTTTGCTTTGAAAATAGTTTTACCATGCTTTTTCATTCTTTTTTGCTTTAATAGAAAATTAAAATTTTGTAGTCAAATTATATTCTTAAAAGTATACAGTAAAATGAACACAAATACGATAAAATATTATAATTTATAATGGTATAGTGATAAGATCCTATATTTTATGAACATTTTTGTTCATTTGTATAGCCAAATGATTCTCATAATTTCTTTAAATATATATCGAAAAAAAGGTGATTTTTTAAATATAACAAAATATTTAAACTATTTACAAAATATAGCAAAATCGATTAAACTCATTATATTCCCTTTAATTTCATTTTTCTTCTATCCATAACCATTTTAAAATAAACAGTTTCTTTTCTACTTGATTGTTAAATGAAAAATAATTAAGTATATATTTAAAAAGTAGATATCAAAACAATTTTGTTAATAAAAGTAGTAATTATGAACTACTTTTTTTTCCTTTTAAAAAATAAAATAGTTGTCATTGCAATACGTAATTCTTTGCTTCACTCATCTGAGCTTTAGAACTTTAGACTCGAGGGAGCAAATGAAAAATTTTCAACAAGAAATATACCAATGCTTCTTCTTGTTCATATCACACATTAAACTCCAATCCTTGAGTCTATGAGAATATCCTCCATAAACTGAAGAATTGATATAATTGCTAAACTTCAAGATATCCTTTCTATTGAAATCTTAAACTTGTGAACAACGATTTCAAATGCACGAGTTCGGTTGCAGTTACGAATCAACCGAATGTAGTTCGAAAACAAAAACAAAAGATCATCAGAGAACTGTTTTCTATGCAGTCCTCTAATTATATATAAACCTGCTATCCCATTTTTTTAAAGTGAAAATAAAGCAGAAAATTTTGAACTTAAAAGGGCTTCTAAATGAACTCTAATATCCATGAAAGTTGAAGTTTTCTTCTTCAATAACAATACTCATCTCAGCTAGCAGAATTTACATCTTGTAGGGCAATTATCTCTGATCTTCATCAGCTTCCAACACAAACAAGGCTTTGAGATTAATGTAAATATCTGCAAAATCAATTTTATGAGTGAATTTTAAGACATGGAAAAAAAGATTGGAGATGGAATGGAATCCTAATATGCAACCTTCTGTTCATCTGCTTTGCTTCTATACTCAGCTTTGTTTCTTCTCTTTAGCGGCCAAATCTAGAAATGATTCTCTTTCTTTCTTTTTTCTTAGGAGTATAAAACTATGATAGTTTTATGAGGTATAACAAAAATTGTTCACAGTAGAATATAAGAGTTAAACAGCAAAAAAGACAAGGAGTGGAAACTTGTAAAAAAGAACTGGCAAAGTAAGAGTATCAATCTGATTTCACATTGAGTTCTCCATGACTCTTCTTCATTCTAGTAATCCGTAACGACACGGGTTTTTGCAACACGGACACATTGATGTTGTTCCAAACGTCAGGCTTGGTAGGGAGTCGTGCAATTTTCTCTGCAATTTCCATGTCTTCTGGAAGAACTGAACCAAACACAGTATATACTTTGTTCCATTCTTGGTGGTTTGCAAGACTTATGAAGAATTCTGGTCCAGAACCAACCCATGCTACCGAACCACGCTTTATGTATGGGCAAACTTCAGTAGGAATCTTCTTAAACTGAATCCCTTGAGATTCGAGTGTTCCTTGAACAAGTGCAAAAGGAGGACCTAAAGGAGTCTGGCATGCAGTTCAAAGAAATTTAAATAAGATATGGTTATACCTAATGGCCTTATATGGATTGTCTTTGAACTAACAACCATGGGACTAAAATTTATTGCATCATTATTTGGGGTTTTCACTCAAAACATACCGTGTCATAAACAACATAAAGGACTTAGTTTTGTTTTCAGAGCCCTCACTCAAGAATATCAACAATTGATGCTATGAAAAAAATCTAAAAGCACTTTCTAAACTATCTTGTAAAAGTATGTCCAAACAGCCAGATCAAATGTAAGATTTCATTAATATTTTAATCCCAATAGATTAATAACTGAATCATGTTTTCATGTTCCTGATCTGAAGAGTTGTTTGATACCTTTACATCTCTCCCATGAGCATTATAACCATGCAATCTTAGCCTAATTGTTATATGAATGGGGCCATTAACCAAGGAAACTTATAATTGATAAGACTAATATCCAAGACATGAAATATGATAGACATGAAGATGCGATTATAACTGTAGAATGCATTCAATGCACTGAGTTATCTTTCAATTTTCAGTCAAGAGTGTGAAGAATAAGTATGAAGGAAATTAAAGGAGATGAATTCTTACGTTTTCGATGTGGTTTCCTTTTGAGTCCCAAGATTCCCCTCTACCCTCTGCACGGTAAAAGTGACAACCAGCACAATGTCGTAATCCCAATAACTCAAGAATATAAGCAACTGAATGAGGAGCACAATCAGGGAAGAGCTGCATAAATTCCGAAAACGTCACAAACAGTAAGTCTATGCAAGAGGTAAATTTTCACAATATGAAGACGCACGAAAAAAAAACCCTGCCCACTAATTATGTATAAAACAACTGATTTAGAATGTAACTATTTTAAATAACAAATCCTCTAAGAACTTGAAACTAAAAGTTTAAAGTTACATGGCATGACGCTGTTGAAAAATTAAAACACACATACAATGCCAGATCAGCACAAGAAGAATTGAAACGCGTTAACTGTTATGTGCTAATTTATGCATTTATCAATTAGAGACCATTGTTATCAAGACTTTAGATAGAAAAACTACCCATACGAATGCCAATTTCAGAATGGACAAAGCCATAACACTCGTCATTCTGGATCTTGGACCATTTCTTTGAACCTCGTGAGATACATTTTTCAATTCATGCTTGCCATGTAATTTAAGGAGTTTTATAGATAAAATCTGAGTGAAAGAAATTTCAGATATTCAACCGTTAGGTCAAGACAACAACAACAAAAACTTGAAACGTAGTTGACGAAAGTATAAGGAGAAGAAAAATTCCCCGTTCTGTATAAGAAACACTAGAACAAATGATGAAACACAAGTTTTATGAGTTTGGAAAGGTGGGAGAGTTTTGATGGAATTGAGAAGTCAACTCTAGAATCCAGAGAACTACGAATTTAGAGCACCTACAAGTAACGGATGTTACCTTGATATGAAGGGTGCCATAATACGTCTCCAGCGCAACGATTCCCTAGGAAATAAACCATTGGAGACCCATCAACAAACTATTTCAGCTGAAGATAACGTAAACAAGGTTATATTTAAAGAGTTGGTGAACACACAAAATGGCCACTTTCTTCATGATATGTCTATAAAATTTGGAATGGAACATTCAAAACTATCTACTTCATTGATAAAACAATTACAAACATTCTATACCTCTCCTCTCCCAAAGATAATCCCAGAAGTCCAAATACTTGTCGTCCCTCCTTCCTGCCGATCAGGAACCAGTGTATCCTTCTGCTTCTTCAGCCAGCACTGTCAATAAAGATAAATCACAAATAAATTCAACTGACTCAACTACACAACACAAAGCACAAAATGTTGATTGAAGTCCATATTGCACAATCATAAGACAAGAAAAGCTACAGGAACTGCTCTCATATCGACCAAACCTGAACTTCTCTTTCTCTCATTAGCTGAAGGAAGAACAGAAGATTTGCTTTCTTTCCTACTCAACAGAACTACTTCAGAGGTTAAAATTTTATAATTATACAGATGGGTTTTTCCTAGGATAAAAACCATTTGACATTATCTAACTAAACTAAGTAAACGCGTATTATAAATCAAATGGCTCAACTACACAAATAGAGCATAAAACTTGGTTCCAGGTTCATAATACACAATCAGAAGGTAATTAAAGCTACAGAAATTGCTCCATAATGACCAGAAAAAGAAAATCCCTCTCTCTCATTGGCTGAAGGAAGAACAGAAGATTTGCCTTCTTTCATACTCAACAAAATCACTTCAGATATTAAGATCTTGTGGTTAAACATATGTGTTTTCTTCTCTAGGATAAACAACCTTTGAAAATGATCTAACTAAACTAAGCAAACACCTATTAGAAAGTACACTGAAAAAACAGAAACAGATTAAGGCAATGATTAGAAGGAAAAAAAAGTCATAAACTAAGCATTAATGGAACTCACTTCACCGTATTTAGGACCACATTTCTCTTGATCTCCACAATACACCCAAGTATCACACAAGCAAGGCCCATCATTCCCACTACACATAGCTTTACAAGCCTGACAACACAGCTCAGAGGAATTGAACTTAAATTCAGAACCCCACTTCACAGCGGGTCCCCAAAGCTCCAAATTCTCAATTCCCCTGCAACATTTCTCTCCCCCTTCATCCAAATTTCCACCATCGCTATCTCTAATCACTGCAAACGATTCAAGTTTCGAAGGATCCCCGCCATTGAGTCTGAGCAAAAGAGGGAGAAACGTGTACACGGCGGCACAGGAGACGAGACTCACAAAAATTAAGATCGGGAGAGTCAAACGAGATAATTCTTGGTCAATTGGCTTACGACCCATTTGAGAAATGGCGACGAACTGCAGAACCCAGATGGTAATTCCAGTTTATTGCAATCAGAGACTCGAATTAGAGAATAGGGACCAGCTAGAGAAGCGTTGACTGTGGAAATTTAGGTGGGTTTTGCACGTATTTCGAACATTTCATAGCAGAAGTTTCGAATTTCGAATTTTCTGCGAGTGTTATTGATGGGTTACGACATTGAAATCAGGGTGGAGCATTGGCAAAGGAGCAAAATGAAAGAGATCATGGTCAACGACTACCATGAAGGCGAGTGGAGGAGTTGGTGTCAGCGCAGAAGGAAAAAGAAACGACGCCGTATTGGGACGGAGAATAAAAAATTAATTTTATGACTATTTTAATTTAAGTTTAAATAGAAGCTTTGAAATTTATTCAATTTTAGTACCAATTTTAGTTCTTGCAATTTTGATAAATTTGTTATTTTCTTTTAATGAAATTAATTAAAAAATTACAATATTTTCATATAAAAAAATATAATATGTAATTATATTTTTAAAATTTACAATGAAAATACTAACAAAAATAAAATAATAAAATGGTAGTAGAGACTAAATTTAATTTTTATTAAAAATCTCGTAATTAAACTTAAATAACTAAAATCAAACAAAAACTTTAAAATATAAGAACCAAAATGATATTTTAACTTCCAACAATTTTAAAATAAATTTTCACTTTTTCAACGTACAATTGTATGATTGGAGTAAATGATTTTATAATGTTACATTATAAAATTTTAGAAAACTAAATTAAAGAAAATTTCAAATAAATTTCACATATATGTAAGATAGATTAAACCTTCAACCATGCCTTTGTTAATACTACTAAGTCAAACTTATTTGGACAAAAATTTTAAATTAATAATAACTTGATGTGCCATAGAAGATTTGAGATATTTAATCTATTTCCTCAAACTTATTTTAATTATATCACACATTTGCAACTTGAAAAAGAAAATAGTAGTAATAATAAATAAATAAATAATCACAAGACATAGTTATTCAAATCTCATATCTTCACTCATGTATTTATATAAAGAAAAACTTGAATAGATTAAGATTAACAAACTTTAACCATCTATTTATTTTAACTAAGGTCATAATTAAAAGTAATTCATATTAATTAATAACAAACAAACAAGTGAAAAGAAGAAAAAAACCACACATCAATCACTCAATTCTTCATCTCTATTCATCTTTTTCTTTTCCTTTTCTCTTGAGGTTTGCTTGGATTTGCTTGGATGACCCCAATGTTATATTTCATGGAGTGGTAAAACCTGCATTTACAAACATTAATTTCACTTATTTAGTTAGAGTATTTTTAAAAAGAGTAAAATAAATTAAAATATTTATAAGCTATAGCAAAATTTTGGATTATACCACTGATAGTCTTTTATCACTAGTTTTAAAAATTTCACTATTTAGTTTTTCATTGAAAAAAATCACTTATTTATATAATTAAGTTTCATATGCATTAAAAATTAAATAAACAGGAAAAAAAGTTGATTATTTTACATATTTACAAAAGAAATGTCCCTTTATTTTATATCTAATACAAAAATTATTTTTTAAAATATTAAATTATAAAAAATGCTCTAAAACTTTCTTTTATTAAAAAAACAATTTACTTTTTTATTTATTTTAGTGCAACAAAATAAACATAAAATATTCGGAGTGAGACAAAGAACATGTCAATTATTATTGAACTAAGTTGGAGTTGAGACGTTTACTATTTCAAAAGTTTCACACAATAAATTAAGATTTGTGTATGTATTATGATAAATATAGATAGGAAGCCTATCACACATATTATTTTCATTTTTAATAGTAAAAACTTACAATTTCATCATTCATTAAATTTTTTTTCAAAAGGAACTTAGTGATTCAAAGATTGAAGAACAAATAAACAAAATCCCTTCTGTAACCCAAAATAAATGATGAAAATTCAAATTTAAAGAGAGAGAGTTTAGAGAAGTTAATTACTTCCACATTTGAAATGGCGAGGGACTCTACGGCCGCAGCTTTGAATGAGCCGAATGGCGCGACTAGGATCAACATAAGTCATAAGCTTAGGCGTAACTGCTGGGCAAATGCACTCTGTATGGCTCACTCTCGCTCTCTCGCAACACGCCGGTGACGGATTTCTCCCAAACACCACTGCTAAACACTCCCTCACTGCCATATCTCTCTCCGCCTTACATTCCGCAGCCGTCAGCGCCGCCACTTCCCCTACTCCCATCGCCATTACTGCCACCACTACCATTACTAATCCCCAACGACCCTCTCTAATGCCCACCATCTGTTTGATAAAAGTCCTCACTCAAACAAATGCCCTTTGGCGTTTGGCCTCCTTAGCGCGGTTGATTTATTTATAGTGCTGCGTGCGCGTGCGGAAGGGTCTTGCAATTTCTTTTCTTTATTGGGGAGGAATTGACTTAGGAGTTGTGATGTGCAACCTCATTCTTAAGTTGTCAAGGGATTGAGAAAAAACAAAGGTATATTTACATTTTAGTTTTAATTTAAGTTTAAGTTCCTTTCATCTTTGTAAACTATTTAAAGTTATGAGGTTTTGAATAAGAAATTAATAAGGTATAGAGTTAAAATCAAACCATCATATGTTGGCTTATTGGTAAAAAAGAAAATATGGTTCTTAATAAATAGGTAATAGATTCATAAGTTCGTTATAATTAATTTATTACGAGTTTTCTTTTAGTCGATGTGTGTGTTGGAAGACTAAGTTGACCCAACACTCACGAATAAAGTAATTAGGGTTTATGCTCAAAGTGAGCAATCTCATACAATTGTAGATGTCCTCAATCTATATATGATATGACTCGTTTCTTTTAATCAAATCGTAAATAGAGGAGACAAGGAATATTGAGTTCTATAATACAATGATAAACAAAATAAAGTCAAAGATTCTTGGTTTTACTAAATGAAAACAACTGGGCCGATTTGTTTTTGTTTCTGTTCTTCCTTTTCTTTAATTGATTGGCTTGAAATCAGGAATGGAAAAAGGGTTAGGATTTGGGAGATACCAACTTGGAATTGAATACTACAATTTCACTTGTTATTGGCCCAAAATTCTAACTAGTGGTGTACGGAAAATAACATTTTTTTTTCATTTTTTCAATACATTACCATGATTGGGTCCCCATTTAGGGCACCGACCCCTCAATTTTGTAGGGCCTTGTAGTCAAATTTTCATATTTTGAGGTGCTCATTCTCATTCCTACTCATTGACCATGACATTTTGGGAAGTGGACTCTTCTTTCTACACTATATATAGTTCATTCAAAGGCACGCAAATCTTCTTTTAATTACGGATTTTTTAAGTTAAATTAGGTATCTAAACTTTTTAATAGATACTCATGTTGGGATATTTATGTGTTGGTCTAAATGGTTGAGGACTTCTACCGTGGGAAACCAAGAGGATTATTTTGGAACATTTTTTCTTAAGTTGTGGTTTAGTTTCTCTTTGGCTACGCTTCTTGTATTGAGTTTTTGTCTTTTGTTTGTGCTTTGATCTGTGAGGTTTCATTTTTTCTTTTAGAAATACATTATATTTGCAAAAAAAGAAATTATATGGACTAAATTTTAACTTTTAAATTAGAAATACTTTTTTTTTATTTATTTATTGAAGATTGTTGTTGTTGTTAGGAAGTTTGCAAGAATAATTTTATGTTGAAACATTAAAAAAAATGGGAAATAATTCTCACAATAACCTAATTTCCTAGAATCTCTTATAAGAAATTTTCCATCATCTTCCTACAAAACTAATTAACATAAATTTTCATATGAACGTCTTTCTTGAATTTTACTTCTGTTTTTGATTGGGGGTTTTAGAAAAAACAAACAAACTATTTATACTATTTCTTATAAAAAAAAATCACTAAAAGAAAAAAAAATATTATTACACTTGCTTTTTGAAATTTAAATATTTTGTCAATCTTTTTATTTTTGAAAATTTCCTATAATTTTAATTTGATATTTTGTGAACTTTACAGATATATGCATAACATTATTTTGTATATGTAATACCTTTTTTTATAAAAAAAATCCAAAAATTAAAGATTTATCATACATTCTTAAATTGAAGAATAAACTAAGTATAAAAAATAATTTAAAGCTTTTAAAAGTTTATGATTTATTTAAGAGGTTTAAATTGTTATTTAGACATTTCAAAAAGTTTTTTTTAAAAAGAAAATATGACAATTTAGTAAAATATTTACTATTCTATAGATTAAAACATTTTAAAAGTCTCATTATGTATAATTATAATAATGTCATTTCTTTAATTGGAAAAAAATGAATTATTATTCAAATTATAGATTTTTGTTTGTTTTATGAATAGTAAATAGTTCAATATTTTGTTATATATTTAGAAATTAACTTCTTCTTTTTTAATGGTAACAAAATCAAAATATTGGAAACCAAATAAAAGATAATAATGATCTCTTCCACTAGGGAAACTCACGAAACAATTTCCTTTTTATGTATGGAATAAGTTAAATTAGATGTCAACAATAATATTGAAAATAACAGTGGGTCAATAATAATTATTACATTGAACCATTAAAAAAGAAGTTAGTCCGCCAATAACTAAAATGACTTTTATCTAACCATTATATTTAGTTACTGTAACTGTTTTAAATGATAAAATTAGTAAAAATATGATATATATTCATTATTTTTTTTTATCAATATTGTGTAATAAATATTAAAATAAATTTTCCATCAATATCATGTAATAGATAATGATAAATGTCTATTCATGTTTTATCAATAAACAGAAAGTAAAGGATAGTATGTATGTCATGAAATTAATAATATTTATTTACTATTTTTCTTTTTTAAGTTAAAAATGAGTTTTAAACCAAACATCAAAATAAAAAACAATCCCTTCTTTCTTGTTCTAGATCTATAACACAAAACCGTTGAGATCAAAATCTACAAAAAAATATATATATATATATATATATATATATATATATATATATACATATAGCCCAAGAAGGAAAAAAACAATAATGAGAGATTCGAACTTCAATTGTTTATAATCTTTATTTATTTAAATTAAAAGTAACAAAATAGATTTATAATAAAAAACACCATCGATTCCTCAAAAGACCGACTTCATAATATGCCAATTGATTGATAAAGATGGGATGGAAAATGAAAACAATCTAATACATAATTAAGAGAACTTAAAACTTGAAAGATTAACAAAAATTGAATAGTAAGACATAAGACAAAAATAATTATATGTTTAACCTAAAAGATATGAAAAATCATCTTAAAAATAAGAACAATAAAACAAAATAGAAACGAGACCTATTTGAAGATATGATACGAAGGAGGATGAGAAATAAAGAAGTGAAAACCAACGATAACGTTGAAAAAAAATTACTCTAAGTTTTTTTATTTTCAAATTTAGAACTATTTCATACATACTGAGTTTGATATTAATGGAAAACTAATAATTGAACAATTTTGAAAAAGTAAATATAATAAATAAGATGATGTGAATAGACAAAGGGATCCGTGGCGCAATGGTAGCGCGTCTGACTCCAGATCAGAAGGTTGCGTGTTCGATTCACGTCGGGTTCAATTTTTGATCATTTTTATAATGTCATGTGGAATTACTTTTATACCCTTTGCTCTTTGAATATTCAGCGTTGACCTTTCAACCATTTTCCAGTTGGGTCCTCAGATTTTATTTTATTTTATAATTATAATTTGAAAATTTGTGTTTATATTATGGATGATTGTGATTAGATTCAAAGTATGGATATATATAGTAAATGTTAAAAATTATCATTCTTCATTTCAATACTCTTTTCTTTAGAAATTATGTAGTCCAAATGGAAGATTTAATTTGTACATTTAGGCTTTTCATGTTCTATTTTCTTAAGCAAGATTGAATTACTTGGAAATTTCAAAACTATTGAGTTGGGATATAAATGTAATAATTGGACAAATATCAATTTATACTCTTAAACTTCGATTGTTATCAATTTAAATCCTGAATATTTGGAGTTGTATCAATTTAATCATTTAACTTTCATAAGTTTGTTCAAATAAAACATAATAATATATGATTTAAATAAATACATTTATATAAGTTTAGGGTCAAGATTGATACACTAGTAAAAATTTAGAGTTTAAATTGATACTATTTTCTAAAGTTTAGAGTTTAAATTGATTTAATTATTAATTTAAAGTTTAAATAGATATCAACTTCAAAGTTGTGACATTTCTCCTTAATAATAAATAGTAAAAAAAGTTATACCATCTTTTTAGTTCAACAATATGAACAGAAGAAACTTCAACCTTTTATATCTCTTAATTTAGATATTTAAACATTTGAAAATTCAATCTAAAATCTCTTTAGATTTATTAGCACCACTAAAATTTTTACAAGTATTTATTTTTAATTAAAAAAAAAAAACATCTCTTTCTTCAAACATTTTTTTTCCTTCTACTATTCAATACAAAAAAAAAAAAAAAAAGTCTAAAGATCTAAGAAAAAGAATTGTTATATCTTCCTATATATATATATTATGTATATATGTTAATAGGGTGCAAATGTTCATCAAAGTTTTACAAAAGAGATACGAAAAATGGGAAGGCCAATACATGTCACATCCAATGGTGGTGTCTATGGAGATGTCACCTTGTTCACTTCTAGTGGCTTATTTTTGCTTTCAACCATCATTCTTTCGATCTCTCTCATTTCCATGATCATATTTGCTTGTAGCGACTCTCATGATAAGAAAAAGAGAAGACGTAGCGACGGTGGTGGCGATGGTGGCGGTGGTGGAGGTTGTGGGGGTGATGGTGGTGGAGGTGGTGGAGGTTGTGGTGGTGGCGGCGGCGGAGGAGGTGGCGGCTGTGGCGGGGGAGGGGGAGGGGGATGTTAAGAACATATATGTTGGTCACCCTTATATGCTAGTTTCATTAGAAATTTCTAAAGGATAATTTTATTGGTTATTCTAAAGTAATTATATTTTTCATCTTGTTTGCTTTAATTTTATACCTTATGAGTTTGTTTTACTTGTATATTAGAATTGTTGTATCTCATATGTACCCTATTAATTAATTATGATAATAAATAAAGGTTGAAACGAAAGTTGGCCTGTATAGATATAGAATTGGCTTTTGTTTAAGAATGTATATACTTTTCTTTGATTTTGGAGATTTAATTATCCATTTTCATATGAAATGGTTGGATTAATCAAGCAATGGTATTTTAATTTAGGAGTTTAGTTTGTTCAACCTTCGTCATAAAAATATTAAAGATTGAAATGGAGAATTTCTCTTCGATCCGGCTACCTTTATTTTGAAAATATAGATTAATGATAAAAAAAAAAAAAAAAAGTTCTTGTTTTAAAGGTCTATTAAGTGTCATAGATTATCAAATTAGTATCTCTATACCAACAAACTATATCAATTGTATATTAGTGATGGATCTAAATATTTAACCAGTGTCATATTTACGTGACAAGTTTACAAATATGCAATCAATTTTGTTTCATTATCTTGTAATTAATTAAAGAATCCCTTTCTTTTTAAAGTGATATTGTAATGTCAAATTTAATAGATAAACTTTTCAAATTCTATTTTCTCACGCAAAAGGAAAATGACATGGAATTTTCAAAACAAGATACTTGGAATAATTTAATGATCTTTCAACCCAATTTTTTGTTCACACAAAAACAAATTTGTATACTCATTTGCTAAAGAATAAAAGCAAATTATAATAATAATATTATTATTTAAGTAGAAAAACTCAAATATTTAACCTCTTAATTTTGATTTGGATCCAAGTAGAAAAGTCTCTGTTGAAGGTGCCTCCGTCGTTATTTCTGTCCATCGACAGGTTAATTCATATATCCATTCTTTTTTTTTTTTCTTTTAACCTCAAATCTAACATCCACGCCCTTCAAATCTAACATTGGATTTTGTGCTTTGAAATACACAGTGTTTGATGACGGAACATATATGAGATGTCTGCTTGGTGAAAAATTTTATCAATAAGGATTGAAAATAGACTTTATGAAATTTCAAAGTTAACACAGAAAATCTCAGATTATGCATATCGGAATTGTATCAATTAGAAATCTAAGAGTTTTCTTCTCTCTTAGATTTGAATTACCATGTGCAGAGGAACCCAAGTGAAATTTATTTGCATTGCATGTACTAACTACAACAAGTTTATTTTCTAAATTTTACTTTTGTGTTGTGAACTCTTCTTAAATCAAATGTTTTAGAAAAATGTCGATGAGGCAGGTGAGAATAATTTTATTCTTGCTTTCTAAGTTCTCCTAAACCTAGTGAAAACTGCAAGAGTGGTTACAATATAGTTGATACTTTTTAACATTATGTTATTGGTAGATATAATTCAAGCTCATAAGGTTTAATATTTGTTTCCAAAAGCAAATAAATTTCTCCTTTCGATTCAAAAAAGGGTGGTTTTTAGGGCTTCTTTTCATAGTTCTGTTTTCATATTCTTCCCATGTAGCTACTACCTACATTTAATCTTCTTTTAGTTATTACTACTAATCAGACACAGTTCATATATACCACATTAAATATTGAGGTTTTAATTTAATGTAAATTATATAAGTAGAAGATTTTCTATACAATATATAATAAAAATTTTAGATTTTATCAATAATACACTTTGATAGGACATTTGTATATTTCTATCATTGATAAAATCTAAAATTTTGCTACAAATATTTTAATTTATTTTGCTATTTTTAAAATGTACCAAAAAAATCTTCAAAAGAGAGTTAAAAGATAAATAGAAAAATCAAATATGTGTGAATATTTTGCACAGAACTAACAAAATGTATCTCATAATATAATAAAACCAAAGAAAATAATAATATATAAAAAGTATACTATATAATAGAACCACCAAAAAAGAAAAGAAGAATTTCACAGAGACAACATTGGAGTGAAATTTTTTAAACAATCCAACAAAAATAAATTACACATACGTTTCAAAATAAATGAAATATATGACCAAATGAGAAAAAAGCAAATACCTACTAAAACTAATTTTTATAAAAGTGAATTAGAAAATAGAAAGGAGTTGCCATCCTGCACTTCTTTACTTACGAAAAATTATGTGTTTGATAGTACAAAACTAACAAACTAATATATCTAATAATATAATATAATACGTTTACCAAAGAAAATAATAATATTTAAAAGTAATACCAAATAATAGAAGAACCAAACTACATAAAAGTGTAAGAATGCCACATAATTAAAAAGTCGAGCATAGAGTGAAATTATTTTCAAACATCTAAGAAAAACAAATTACACATTCGATTTACAAAATGTGTAAAAGAAAAAGTACCAAATCTAATATTTCAACAAAGGCATAAAAGTGAAAGAGTTTCACCTAAGAGAAAGAAGAATGATACAACATTTCAAAAAGAAATGTCAAATAAAAGAAAAGAGATAAGAATTAGATAGACAATGTGTGAAAAAAAAGTTTCTACCATCTAACATAAGAATTAGATAGACAAGAATTAGACCATAAGAATGTAACATAAAAAGAGAAGAAGCAAGTAGAGAAATGGCGAAAATATTTAGAACCATCTAAGAAAAACAAAGTACCAAAAATAATATTACAATGAATGACATTGAAAAGGAAAATAATTTTTTTTTACCTATCTCTGAAAATACCACATTCAAAAACAGTAAGAAAAAGATAAATATCAATTATTTACGAGGATTGTATCAATTCAAATCTAAAACCAACCAAAACTAAAAGATAAAAAAGAAATAACCATCAAGATAAAAATAAATAAATAAGTAAATAAATTTAATAATCTACTTGCAAATGATGAGAAGAAAGAGGAAATGTACGAAAAAAAAAGTAAACAAAAAAGAAATTAATCGTTATAAAAGAAACACAAATGTACAAAAAAATAATATACAAGAAGTCGAACTAAAGAACATAATGTAATTCTAGAACATATAATTTAAAATAGGTAGAATGAATGTTTATACTCAATTTTAAAAAATTAAAAGAACAAACACCAAATGGTTCCTGAATTAGGACATCGATATGAGGTGTAATAAAAAAAATTAACTTTCGAACAATCGAGCGAGATGCAAAAATATGCCAGATGTCAAGATGCAAAATAATTAATTAACGCACCTGCATGATGCAAAATGATTAATTAATGTAGCCTAAGTAACTAATGCATGATGTCAGGTCGAATAATTAATTAACGCATGATGTCAGACTAATTAATTAATGCAGAATGCAAAGGCATGATGTCAAATGAATAATTAATACATGGTGACAAATAATTAACGTAGGATGTCAGGATGCTAATTAATTAATGCAATGTAATAATTAACATAGGCAAATGAATAATTATTAACACGAGATGCCAAATAATTAACGATGATTAATTAATTAATGCACGATGCAAATAATTAGAATGAATAATTAACACATGAGGTCAAATGGGTGCCAAATAATTACAGAATGTTAATTAATTAATATGTCAAATGGGTGTCAAATAATTTCATAATGTTAATTAATTAATATGCCAAATTGGTACCAAATAATTACATAATGTTAATTAATTAATATGTCAAATGGGTGTCAAATGATTAACGCATGATGCCAAATTAGTGTCAAATAATTAAACTAGGCAAACAATAATGTCAAACGATTAAAGCAACATGGCAGATGAGTACCAAATAATTATCAACCATGAATTTAAAAAAAATACAATAAATTTCAAGTTGCAATAATTAAATTGATCTAAATTTTAAAACAAATAATAATAAATAAAACTTACCTATCAAACCAGCTTGATTTAAATGCAATAAAATTGACACCTTTGATTTGGAGAAAAAGCTTCTTTCTCAATGCTTTCAAATTCTCCCAAATCACAACCAAGCAGATGAAAAGATTCTAAATAAATTTTTTTTTTTTTTTTACCGTAAAAGTGTATTTTTTCTCTAAAAATCTCAATCTCCTCCCTTAAAAAATATCTCATTTTTTTATGTAAAGTGTACCTTTTACGACAAGGTTGATCTTTTATTTTTAGATCAAGTGAAAACTATCGGAGAGAAAGTGGGAGAGTAAGAGCAAAACAAAAATAGTGGGGATAGTTGAAAAAAATAGGGTTTAGAAAAAGAAAAAAAAACTTTTTTATTTTTATTTTTTTTGTTTTTTTTTGTTTTTATTTTTTTTAAACATAAATTTAAATTTTAAATTTTAAATTTAAATTCAAATTCAAATTCTTTTATAAAAAAATAAACATAAATAAATAAATGAAAAATGAAAAATGAAAAATGCATGGCAAAATATGGTATCTATATGTACTAAAATATATCGGTCAACTATTATAGTTATGTTATATGATTTAGTATCTATATACATCATCTTATTTACAACATTGTTTATGATCATTAATGTTTGTGTTTCATGTTACTATAAGAAATGTACATCTTTAATATACACCATATTATAACAAATATACTAAAAAAAATACAATTTAATATGTTCTCTTCATTCATACAATTTCTCATACAAATATAAGAGAATATATCATTTGTGTTCTTGTTAACATAAATAACATTTTTATAACATCATCAAATTTAATTCCTTTTACTAACGTCATATATTTCATATTCTTATCATAAACCTTTAGTTTTAAAATACACACTGTGACCGAAACTTATACTCATGAAACGCAACATTACTAATCATAAACATTTATGTCTGTAATGTACACCTTCTTATTCCTAATATACTTACAAATATATTTGGTGAACATTTTATCTCCATTAAACCAACATCTCATAAAAATTTTGGAATAATGAACACGATAGTATAATATATTGTATCATATTAAAAAAATATATGCATATAACGTTTCAGTGTGTCCATAATACTAGCAACAGAACAATTCATCATAACATAAATTATACATAAAAAGTTTTCAAAAAATCTAATTTTTACTTTAGCACATAACCTTCAACATTAAATATATCCTATTCAACTTCAGATTCCTAAAGTCCTTGTGATAACAATTTGAAACTTGGTCCTTCAGATAGTAATTGACTATTGAACTCTAATTTTTCTTTATTTGGCTCTACTGATCCAAATTTCGTTGTGAAAGGTGACCTCATTATCTTTGATATTTGATTTCCTCTCCTCAGGCTCCTCACAACTTGCTTGTATGCAAAAATTTCTCTTTATTGCCTGATTATTCATGTCAATCTTATAATGGTATATAAAATATATTATGTTATATATTTAAAACATTTATGTTATACATACATTAATTGTATTATTTTTTTCAAGCTCCTCTTTGTTAATTATGATTATGTATATATATATCTATGGAACAAGTAATATACATATGAAACATCAATACAGTAACATCTTACAACAGTTAGTACTAAATATATTTCCGCATCATCAATAATGATTGGATCGTGTTCATTTGATCTAATCTTTCTACTCCTCGATCCAAGACATCTTTCACTTTTTCTAAACATTTTCGGCACTGCATTTAAGTAAAATTTTACAAAATTAACTACCATTTAACATATGTAAACCATAATGCATTTTAAATCAACACAGTAAGTTTTTGTTACATATGTAAATCACAATATAAGTTAAGTATACACAGAGTACGTTTTCGTTACACCCTAAAATATATCACAATGCAAGAATTTTGGTTACTTTGAAACTCAATAAACCCTAGAATGTATCACATTCAAAACTACATTTTCGTTTGTTTGTCTATTTAATCGAATATCTAAAATATACCTAATATACCCAATGTTTCATATGTTTTGAATATATACAGTACTAACCTCGAAATTTAGACCTAGGTTCTATCGAAAAAGTTATGTATTTGTCTGTCGTCGAAAGTGTTCTTCTTCACCATCGAAATCTCTAAAATTTCTTACTACAAATTGTAACCCACGTTGGCTTCTGCGAGTATAATGGAAGGAGTAGACCGTGGTTTTCATAGAAATAAAGTATTAAATGTTTTCCACTTCTTTCCAAAACCGTAACCCACAAAAATTTTCATTTATATTTTTGTTTTAAATCAATTAAATAATAGAAATTGATATTAAAGTAAATTTAGGTCATACATTTGTGTAATATATAGGCTCATTTATGACATATCATATAGCAATTTAGGTCATCTTAGTTAAAGACCCTTAAAATTAAGGCAGCTGGCATGAAACCCATACTATTCTTCAAAGTTCAAATGCATTTCTAAATATTTTAATTATTATTGTTGTGTGTGTATATATATATATATATATATGTTGTTTAGAAAAAAAAAAAGAAAAAAAAATACTAACTATTAAGATGTAATTTTTTTAAAAGAAAAATATTCAAAAAAATAAATAAAACTAAAATAGAATAAGGAAAACTTTTAAGTAACTAAGTGAAGATCAAAGAAGCTGGTTAAGATTACAATTTAGAAAGATCTTGCAAATAAATACAATATTGTTTTCTGATGAAAAGAAAGAGTAGAAATATGGTCGATTCGACTTGATTAGAAGTCAGTCATTTATGAAACCTGAGAGGAACACAAAGGAAAACAGCATAATGAATGGCGAGAATGTTAAAATTTGAGGTTGAAAGAAAAAGGAAGAATAGGAATATGAATTAACCTGTCAGCAAGAAGAAATAACAATGGAGGCACCTTCGAAGACGAGACAAAAAAAACTTTTGAAAGAGAGAGTTTCATGGAAATGAATGAACTATTTTGATGTGTGGAGGAGGTGGAGGGATTATGAGAATGGAAAACAGATGTAGAAGGAAGGAGAGAGGGGAGTAGTACGAGAAGGGGAGGACTGAAGAGTGTGGCGAGATGGAGAGTGGTGAACACGAACACGTGCTTCCCACTTCACCTTACTCTACTCCTTAAGCCAAACAGACCCTTAAGGTAGGAGAAATAATGTAGTGTATACAAAGAATTATAGATAGGCTGTGTAAGTAATAAGTCTATAATCTATTAACAAAACATGTTTATTCTTTAATTCTTGACATGCTCCTTGCTATTATATTTGTTTTATAAACAAATATTACATATCAATAGAATATAGATATGATAGATAAGAATCATATTGTTTTGCTTCGTTTACTTACTATGGATTCTCATAAGATTAAACATCAAATAAAATTAAAAAAAAAACGTTAAACTTCCCTTAGTCCATATTTTGAGAGAAAGTACTAGTAATTTCTTCATTTTTCATTCCAATTTTCATATGATTGGCATCTCAAATTAAATTCATGAAAAATGCAGTTGATAAATCAAATTTGAAATTGGATCGATTTGTTGAATTACAATCCTTTACTTTGAGGCTCATTTCTACTGATGAACTTAAAAGAAATGAAGGCACCAAGCAAATATGTCATTAGGGGAAGAATTTGAGGTTTGGGTTTTAGAAGAATTTGGTAATTCTAATATTTTTACAATAGATGTTTACCTATAAATCTAATTAAGTGTAAAGCATCTATAGATCACTTTTTAAGCCCATCACCAAATCCTAAGCTTGTTAGAGTTCTTGTTAACTGACATGTTGTTGATAGTGATACATGTTGGTGATATATAATTAAATTTGCCTTCAACCACTAGCTTAAGCTTTTGGATGAATTGGTGGTTTAATAATATTTATATATATATCATAACAATACAAACGTCAAGATCAGCTTAGTAAAAACCTTGTATATAATCTAAAGAGGTTGTACCTCGTGGAAATGCTATTTAATAAAACTTTAGCTTTAACTAGTCTTTATCAAGAAAATATATCTATCTAGGTGGGCTAGAAGTGTCAAAATTTTAAATCTACTTAAATTAACTCATCATAATTCTTGGTAGGGTCGTTGGATCAAATCCATTGCCAAACAAGTTAGAGATCTTCAAGTTGGGCAAGTTTTGCAACTCAAATAATTGATTTCAACTCAACCAATCATCTCCATCCAACTCAGCAAAGAAAAACTCTGATTTTCCAATGATAGAAAATTTTATGCATTTTAAATCAGATGGTATTTCTTTTCATCAACAAAAAATGGACCATCTTATTATTGATACAATGAACATGGTTTGGGGAGTCAATGCATGTGCCCCACAATGTTCCATGGCTTCTATTTTCTCTGTACAATGTGATTTTGACACCATATGTGCTTTGTGTCCATACAACTCTTTTGTGTACTTAAACCAAAAACCGAACCATTCTCAAACAGCAGTTACATAGTCACCACTAACATCAACTTCGGAATCTATATCGCCTTCCAGATCGTCGAGCCCCGATCCTCCGGCCAATGCTTGGTCCCCGACTTTAGATGCTTCTCCTGGCGTCATTGCTTCCTGAACAATCTGCATGATTTCCTCGACGCTCTGTGACAGTTGGTTGTGTTCTTGTTGCTTGAAGTTGGTTTTCTCAATCTCAATTAGCTCCTTTGGCAAGTTCTTGAAAAACCATGGCAGCTGTTTTATCTCTTGGATGGTGATCCTCTTCAAGCAAAGAAATGAACTTGATGAACATATATATAATTAGACTAAACAGAATTCGAAAAAAGTTCAATAAATTAGATAAATATGATCCCATTTCAAGTTCAGTCAGTACTAAATCAACATGGTATTCCGAGTTTTTCGCTCTACTAGTCTTTAAAATGATTGGTATCCTCTTTCATGGGCCTTGAAAATATGTATTGATTGCAACAAAACTCTTAAGTTCAGAGAATGATGAGTAGATGAGATTTGAGATGCAAATTGCAATACAAAAATCTGGAAAAAAAACTGTGTTACCTTTGCAGGGTTGGCGACGAATATGCGAGAAAGAAGGTTGCGACATTCCACGGACACACGTACATAATCGGGTATTGAGTATTGAACACTCAATATTCTCTGTATGATTAGGGTGACAGACATTGAGTTTTCCCTTTCTCAAATGAACATTCCTGAAGTTTATTACGAAGAAACGAACTATAATGTATTTTTTGAGAGATACTTACTGCTATCGTCTTTCGAAAATTTCTCGGATCTTCAGGATCCTCAAACGGGTATGCTCCAACCAACATCACATACAATGTCACACCACATGACCAAACATCTGCAATCTACAAGCAGTAACACCAAATCATCATTCTTATAAATGTTAACAACAGCTGCATCCTGCAGAAGAGTACACCACCAAATGCCACTAGACAGAAACATGCCACATACTATGCAATGTTTTCTACACCGAAAGAATAGTTACAAAGGAAATTTGAACTTAAATACCTTGCCATCATACTCCTTTCGCGATAAAACTTCCGGTGCAATATATGCCGGTGTCCCAACGGTCGATTTTGGTTGTGAGTGTAATAAAGCGGACTGCAATGGATCAAAAAAGCAAAAAAAGTTGAAGATAATGATCCGAAAGTATAATAGTTGACAGAGTAAAACAAATAATAGATTATGATTGTATTGGATGGTAGACTATCAACCTTTGAGTAACCAAAGTCACATATCTTAAGTTGTGGAGTAGGACTTCCATCCAAGAGTGTGTTTTCCAATTTCAGATCCCTATGACAAATTTGCTACGATGGATAGAAAATGATTAGACCGAGGCAACCATGCAATGAAGACAAACAACAAGAGAGTAACATATACTTTAGACAATGAAAAAGAAAATTGAATGTTATACCATGGAATGGCAGTAGCTGACACCGGATATTAGCTGTTGGAAGAAAAATCTTGCCTGATGTGCAAAGAGATTCCAAGAAACCGGACAAAAGGTGAGTTGAGAAATGGATTATGATGGAAAATGAAATAGAAAAGATGAACAGATATACAAAAGCAAGAAAGGGTAGCACTTCAACCTCATCTTCACTAAATCGACCAGCACTGCATATTCTTCCAAAAAGTTCCCCACCAGCGGCATATTCCATGACAATGGCTAAATGAGTTGGGGTTAAGAAGACCTGCAGGCAAACATCACTCATTGAGGTGTTCCATCCATGTGGAATCTTTACAAAGTCCAAGATAAGAACATTACAAACTGACTAATGAATTGCTATACAATTTATTTGCTCCTTATGGATTTTGGTTTGTTTATTTGTGTATTATACTAAGAGAAGGAGATCAATGGATCAAGGTAGAAAAGTAAGATTTTGTTTGATAACAGTTCTGTTTTTTAAAGTCGAGTTTGTTTTCTATTTACTTTTTAAAGTAGCAATTTGAACTTTTATCCCATAGCCAACAACCAATAACAAGTTCTCAAGAACAAGAATATCGTAAAATAAAATTGTTAAACATGAACCATAAGCAAGTAATCTACTTGGCTGAGGGGATGAGTTACTCTCCTGAAAATTAAGAATTGTGATACAGCCTCCTAGGTAAAAACCAATCTTGCATTGCGCATTTTTACCAAAAAAGAAAAAGTATCAAAGGCATAAGTAAGCTAATGAAGTCTTTTTCTTTGAATAAGAAACTGAGATATGATATTATAAAGAACAGAAAAGAGGCAAAGAAAAAAAAACCAGCCTAGGGGCTGAGAGTTGACTTCATTATTTTTTTTATAATGAAGTCAAATTTGATGTCATAAAACCGAGAGGATTATTATTACCATTACATTTCAAATACATTTAAATCCCAACCCATTTCTCATTTATTATAAAGTATCATTACCTCCTTGAATCTGATAATGTTTGGATGCCGCAACGATCGATGATTAATGATTTCCCTCTGAACTTTCTCATCAATCTGAAGAAAACAATGCATATATTCTATCATCTTAAATGTTAAACTGTAAAAAATATTTTAGAGAAAGAACTTAAAAGACTTAAGAATGATCCCTGCCTTCAAATCAACCATTAACAAACACGTCATTGAAGAAATCCACCATCAAGTCTAAATGGAAAAGCACTAAACAAAATCATTAAATATCTATAATGAACACAACCATTGTTGCATTTGCTTAAACATATGCATATGAATCATTACTCGGCTTTGTTCTATAAGACATTGAATAAACTAACTGGTGAGCCATCATCCAGAGAAAATTTTAGAATGCAATTGAAGAAGCTAACGAACAAACTCCCACAGATATTTCACATAAAGAATGCAGCGACACCACCATCCATTAAAAAGAAAAGAAAAAAAAAGACTTCCATAACTTTCTCCACAAGTCAACAGAGAAAAAGGTTACAAACAGTGGGAAGCCATTAAAGGACCAAGCCAAAAACTAATCAGAAATAATCACAAATGAAATCCCATTAGTAAAAGACTAATCAAACCTAAATTTCCAAATCAAATCATTGTTTAAGCAACTTAAGCATCAAGTCCAAAGAGAAGCCACTAAAGCATCAAGCCAAAAGCTAATCAGAAACAATAACAAGAGAAATCCCACCAGCTAACAATGAAATCAGACACAAAACTCAAAATCCCACCATTGTTTAAGTAATTTAACAGCATTAAATCCAATCAATAAGTTATTTACCTTCTTCCCTCTCTCAATGTACTTGACTGCAACAAGCTCGTTTGTCTTCTTGTCTTTAACAAGCCTAGCAACTCCAAAATTTCCAGAGCCAAGGTCCTTCAATGGCTCATACCGATCCTCCATTATAACTCAATTGAAAACAAAACAAAAAACCCCCACAACAAAGTTTCAACAAAAACGAAAAACCAAATGAAAACACAGAGAAACTTGGGATAAAAGGAGATGGGTTTGGTCAGGATAAAAGAAGGAATAAGAAATGGGTATTGTCAAACGTGAAGCAGAGTTTTAATGGCTTAGATAGCGGAGCAGTGGAATGAAAGATAAATTGCTCGGGTATAGGCAGCCGCAAAGCAACACGCCCTTTTCCTTTTGATGATGAACTTGCTCGAAATGGGAATAATTTTCAACGACCCAAAAATTCTTTTTACACGGAGAAAGACAACTGTGTTGTAATTAGTGGATGAATGAATGATTTTCCACAACGGGTAAAGTTCCAATTTTTGGTTCGATGTTGATAAATACGAAAAGGGTAAATACATGACTAAATACAAGTTTAGCACATAATCTTTTAATTAGTAACAATTTACGTGGGATTTATTCTTCGATTATAGATCGTTTTATTTTATGTTTTTGAAAACTAAGTTTATAAATATTAGTTTTTACCACGTTTACGAAATCAAACCCAAAATTTTAAAACTGAAAAAATAGGTTTTAAGAAATTTCATTTTTGTTTCTAGAAATCAATTAAGAATTCAATTGTTTAGCTAAAATAGTTGAAAACTATGGGTAGGAAATTGTTTGAAAACAAACATATCCCTTTCTTTAAATCAAATATAAAAATTAAATGGTTATTAAACACATTTTTAGTTTTTTATTTTATATATTAATAGATTTTTAATTTTTAAAAAGTCGGAGAAGTTATTTAAATTTAAATTTTGTATTTTGTTATCACATACTTCAAGAAATTATTATGTATTTAATTTACATTTTAAACTATTGTATATTAATAGTTCAAAAAATTATTAGATGTAAAATTGAAAATGAATCGACATGGAGGTAAAATTTTAAAAACTATCTATTTAATTTACATTTTAAAATGTTTAGCTTTGTTAACCAAAAGTTCATGAACTAATTTATAACTTAAGAGTATACGATATGACACTTTATGACATAAATTTGAAAAACAATACTCAATTTTATAACTATTTTATTTATAATTTAAAAGTCCTTAGTAATTGTTACTGTTTACAAGTTATATTATTCATTTTTAGGATACAGATTATCCTAATTTGAATTACAATATTACAGGTTCGATTTGCATATTATTTTAGTCTAAGTAAAAAAAACAGTAGACATTATAATAAATAAGAATTTCAAATACTATAGATAATTTTATAAGTTATAAAACTAGGGGTTTAATTTAAATGTCGCTTTTTGTTTAGGTGTGTCACATAAAATTTACTATAAGTTTTGATGATAAGTTAGTCATTTCCCTTGTAAGTCAAAAGAATATGTGCTTCTAGATTTGGAATGATTATAAATAGAACTAATGCCTCATAACAAAATAAACAATTACTTTTACAATAAAAAGTGTTGTTCTTATAAACAATTTAGAAATTTTGTATGAAACTAAATAATGTGAATTAATACCCAACAACCTATTTTTTTTCCCACTATAATCCAATTAATAAATCAAAAATGTTTTGATTTTAAATATTTATAATTACATACTTTTTATAAGTTGATATTTCTGTCACTATCTTTTAACTCAAATATAACCAAGAGAGTTATCAACTCATTTGAATTCTATTATATTTTAGTTAATGTGCTTATAATTGTGATATTTTAGTCATCGTATTCTTCATAAATTTTAAACTGGATCCTTTTATTGAAATTTTGTAAATATATTTTCACAATTTGAAAGGATGTTCGTGCAAATGAAGCAAAACTAAAGAAAATGCAAGATTCAAAATGTCGTTTTAGTACAATAATTATGGGGTAAGGATTGAATATTTGATCTCTAAAAAACGAAAATGATGTTAATATCATCAAAGCAAATTCACTACATCGAAAACTTTTGAAAGGTCGTTTATTCTTTAATATATATACAACTATTTCATTTGTCAAGATGGGTATAAATTCCAAGTTAAGAACATATGGAAATTATTAAAGGTATAATATATAGTTAAAAGGTTAGCATAATAACACATCAAATTTACATTAAAGTTGCTTTTCTAAAAGATTCATATTTAAGCTTTTTAGAAAGAAAAAAATATATTTAGAAGAAATAATAATTATTGTGAGTTGAAATGATTTTGATGGGTTTCAAAATGATAAACTTAAATAATTGAATTAAAGAAAGAAAATATGGATAATAACAAAAAATCAAAAGAAATAATGATAATAATAATAATAATAATAATAATAAATAATGGACCAAATACATTATATTATTACACTATAAATTTAAAGAAACAAAAATTAAAGAACACGTAAGCTAAAAGAAGTCTCTACCACCAAAATCATTGACCATGACAGTAGGCGACTGTCCAATCATATTCGGCCACGTGGTGACTGTCATCCTAACGTCGTGCAAATAAGGTGACGGCCATTGCGTTGAAGGATAGCGAGATATGACCAACGAGAAACGCTTGACTTATGGGGTCTTAAAACGCACCGTTTAATTGGGACCCACTTCCGTAGCTATCGGCCAAAAGTATATATATATTTTTTTCTACGTCTAACCAATTCTAAATCGCTTCCACAGCGCGTCAAAGTCATTTCCTTTGATTTTGTTGGTGACGCCTAAGTTATGTAATTTTATTGATAGATCAATTATAATAGATTACGATCGTTGATATATTTTGAATGTCCGTTATGGTTTTGGATTATAATTATTTAAAATTCATAGTATTTTTTTAAGTAACTATAAGTCTACAACCATAACTCGAGCATAATACTAATGGTAACGATAAATTATAATTTTTCAAATACAATTAAATTGATCATCATTCATTCATCGATCAAGTTATTACTTTTGTTTATTGATTTGGACGTCGGGTCAATGTGTCTGTATATAGAAAACAAGTAAACAACACCAACTGTAATTGCATGAAACTCGCTTTTAAAACTATCATTGATATTTTCTCTAGTAAACATGAGGTTAAAATAAACAATATTTGAAAAATATATGTACTTTTTTGCTTTCCTGGAAGTAACAATTTTGTCTATGATAGTTTAGTTGTTATCAAATGATTTAATTTTTATTGAAGAGTGAAATTATTAAAGTTTAATGAAATGATTTACACATGCATATTTATTAATAAAGTGATTCAGTCCATTCGGAATCATTTTTTAAAAAGGAATTTGCTTTAAACGATAAACTATTGAAAATGTAACAAAATGTCATGGTCTATCTATAATAAACGTCGATAAACTTAGATAGTCAACACTTATGTAGTAGTTTATGGCCGATAAAAAGTAAAACTTTGCTATATTTGTAAATATTTTGATTCATTTAGTTATATTTAAATACATTTTTTAAAAATATATATAGACTATAAAGACTAAGTTGTTACCTAATAAAAGCTTAAACTTAGTTTAATTTCCATGATAGAGACTTAATTATTATAAATTTTGAAGTGTACGAAGTTAGGAGCTAAATCGTTACTTATTAAGTGGAGGGATGAAATTGTTGTATGTTTAAAAATGCATGGACTAAATTGTTGTAAACTAAAGTTGAACGACTAAAG
Source organism: Cucumis hystrix (assembly GCA_025688845.1). Lineage (NCBI taxonomy): Eukaryota > Viridiplantae > Streptophyta > Magnoliopsida > Cucurbitales > Cucurbitaceae > Cucumis > Cucumis hystrix. The sequence goes on from CM046888.1 coordinate 25,178,999, forward strand.
TGTTACTTTTTAAAAAGTCTACGAACCAAGTGTGAATTTTAGTAAATAAGAATGATATAGCATCAAGCACGTGTTAGGTATGTTGATAAGAAATGAACACGAACACGAATACAATTTTTTCAAGACAAAGATGAACATGATTTTAAACTAATTAAATACATTATAAACAAACAAAACAAGAACGGACTCTATACCAATTAAAATATATATTTTAAAAGTTTAAAAGATCATAATTAAACAAACTAATAGAAAATTTAAAGACAATAAGGAGCTTTAGAAAGCATAGCAACAAAAATACAGCAAATTCCAAAAGTTATAGATTAAACTAAGATTTAAAGTAATGTTTATTTTAATTATTTTACAAATAAATAGTTTACAAACTTTGCAATATTTTCATAAAATGGGCCTATGGGCTTGTTGTTTTCATCAAAACTAGGGCCCAATTATTAAATTCTCTTCTTTTGATTCAACCCTAGAAAATGGGCTTCCTATACATTAATCCTAATCTTGGGTCTCCATTCCAAAATAACTTATCAAACTTCACAATTTCACATAAATAAACACAAGTGAACTTGGAATAGTTTTTTTTGTTTTTAGTTAGGAAACAAAAAAGTGGGAGATGGAACCTAGTTAGAACCTTTGATTCTCGATGTACGTTAGTATCGATTTAGCTAAACTTTTGTTAATGTCTAAATAAGTCGTCTTAGTTAAACATTTGTCTCGACTTTTATATTTTTTCACATAAATTTCTTAATTGAGTATTGTATATATTACACAAAAGTTTGACCATACCTTTTCAACTCTTCTTATATACCAATAATATCCATATTAGAAAATGATGAACTTATCGAAATGGTATTATTTTCAAAACCCATACAAGTAAAGAAAGTTTATCCAAAAAATCAAAAAATTATTTTTTGATAAATGAAAGTATGAATCTATATTTGATAAACACACGAACGACAACACTATGTTTCCTTTTAATTCATAATCTTAAAAAGGAAAAACAAATTGTTAAATCTTGATTTGAAAAGAGACTATCCTGGATTGATTGATTAGCTTAAACGTTATGAGGAATGGCTTTCGGTGGAATTACTTTTGCAATGGATGAATTGTCGTAATTAATAATTAATAATTAATGTTTTGATAAACATTGGTCAACTTTTTATTTTATATATATATATATATATAATAATGCAATAATAGAGGTAGGGTGACACGTTGGCAATTTGTTTGTGGTGTTCAACAATATTGTCCCCTTGAAAATGGAATAGCCATTTTTAATTCTTTAATTTCTTCTTCCTTATATATTATTAATATGGAAGTTTTCTATTTTTTTTACTATTAATTTTAATTTCAAATAAATAATGTTGAAGTTTTATTCATTTTAAATGTAGTTGGGAGATGGAAACACTTTATCCACTTCATTTCTTGTTTTTGTTTTTTTTTTAAAAATAAAATAGAGAAAAAAATGCATTTAAAAATAAATTCTAAAAAAAATAATTTGATCCCATTCCCTATCATGATTTGAAGCCTTTTAAGCATAATAGTTAAATCGTTTGCCAAATACCAAAAAAAAGAAAGAAAAAATAATCTAAAGGTGAAAATAATATTTATAGGATGCATTTTTTAAAACAAATTGGTTTGTAAACAAGAATTTAGTTTTTAAATTTTGAAATTAATATCAATTTAGTCTTGATGTTTCAAATATATTAATTACTAACTTTACTCATAAGATATAGATTAGATTTTAACATGAATATGTGCCTAATATTTTGAAACACAACAACTAAATGAAAACTAGAGCTAATTAATACTAAACATTTATAGTATCAATAAATTCACATTAATCCATAGACATTGTGACATGTATATTATATTTGGTTTATTAACTTATTTAATTGATTTCGTCTTTAGTCATAAAAATTCTTTAGAAAAATATATAGCTTTCTTAACTACTAACAACTAAAACAGGGCAGGAATTCTATTAGGCAATTCTAACAAACAATTTTATTATTCAAAATTAAACATCTAACCAACTCAATTATCCACCCTAATCATAAACTAATCAAAGAATAGACAAATGGCAAATTCTATAATAGGTTTTTTTTTTTAATTATATATTTAATTTTTGGTAAGTATTTAATAAAATAGACTAAAAGTAACAAGAAAAAAATAGTGAAATAGTTTTTGATCAAAATAAAGCAAACATAAAGGTTAATCATCCATTTGAATTATATATATTTATTCAAAGTCAATAGAAATTTGAATTTGAGTGAATTTTTATTTGAAAGGAAAGATGTTGAAAGTCAATATTTTAATTTTTTTTTTATAATACATTTAAAGGAGGACTTTTTGAGAAAAGAAATAATAAATTAAGACAACTAGATAAATGAATATATTTTTGAAATATTAATAATAGGATAAGATTTTGGATGGTGACAATTTGATCCATTGATGTGACAAAAATTAGTGGCAAATGATATTTGTATTTATGTCTTTCAAACATATGCTTCATTTTGATTCTTTCCTTTCAAGCTTTAATTTTTTCATACATTAATGGAGATGTAACAGTTTGATGCTGTTGAGCTAAGCTTACTTTTGTTATTATTTATTTCAGGCTATAATAACAGTATGTTTCTCATAATTTTGTTTAGTCATATTGAACATAAATCGATCGATATTAAAATGGGTAAATGATCAAACGATTTGTGATTCGAGACCTTTCATTCGTTGTTGCACTAAAACAAAGTTGATTTTGTTGCTTTTCGTTCAAATTTTTCGTTGCAAATTATGTTGATTTGCAATTGAAAATATTAAACCTCATCTATTAGTTTTTTTTTTTTTAAAAAAGATTAATCGTGATTGTCTTTTTACAAAAATGCATTCTTGTTGCTTGAAATTGATTTAGAGTTCCTAAAAGTAGGTAAAAGATGGTGAAAATTCAAAAATCATTAGTAAACAAACATAACATTTACAAAAAAGCAAAAAAAAAACCGTTATCAAACATGACCTAAAATATGTCTTGATCAGTTAAATCAGAAGTTTTTCTTTGGTACAATTAAATAAAAAATTTGGTTCTTAAACTGTTATAAGTTTGTATTCAAAATGTTACTAAATTTTAAAATTTGTCTAATAAGTTATTAAATTCTAACTTTAAAACATCTTTTAGATTACTAAATTTAAAAAACTTTTATCCAATATGTTGTCGACTAATCATAAATTTCTAAAATTAACTAATATGTTAAATATAGAAATTTTTTACATCGAATAGAATTCTAAACTTTAATTGAATGTCTAGTGAACGTGAACACTAACAAATATCAAATAGGTAAGTGATCTATCCAAACAAAAAATTAAAATTTAAAAAACCCATTGAACATAAAATTGAGAGTTTAGTGATTGAATAAATACAAAATTAAAAGTTTAGAAATCATAGATTTATAACTTTAACGACAATAGTTTGTCAAGAACATAATCAATCCTAGGAATATATATCATATAAAATGGAGATTATGCTATAAATGATTACGAAATGACAATAATTAGTAAATAAATTCCACATACTTATAATGGTTTTGGGCCTCACACATTGATAGTCTTTGTGACTTTGTGATAAACAAAAATGTAAGATGGCCAAGGTCCAACCAAACACATGTGCAACACAATGACATGTGAAATGTTAGGAGAATATTCCAAACTCCACCATTAGTTTCACCAACAAAATTGATAGATACAAACACAAATACATCAACATATAAATTATTTTAAATCCCAAAGTTTTTAAAAATACATTGTAGTATTTTTGCTATATATATATATATTGCATTCTATTAAACACAAATTGCAATTTTATGTTTAATAAATCAAAATTATGGATTGATTTTTAAAATTTTGAATACATAATAAACTTATTAGATATAAAATAAAAGATAAATCTATTGGACATACTGTTTTAACAAAATTTAGTGATTTAATGTTTAATATTATGTCCTTTTTAAATTATCATTTCCTCCTATTGAATTTATTTAAATTATCCACGTTAGTGCATATCATATTTTGAGGAATTAATGACACACATTGAAATAGATTTCCCCCCTTTATAATAATAATAATAAATAAATAAATATTTAAACAAAATTAAGAGAATTAAATTTTTTGTAAAACAATTTATACTCTCTAAAATTTAAAATAACAAAAAGTTTTATTACTATCTATCAATGCTACTAATAGAAGCATATTAGTAGCGTCTATTATTTATAAAATCTAAAATTTTTGCTATATGTTGTAAATATTTTGTCAAATTTATTACTTTTGATTTAATATTTAATGAATTTGTTTAATTTAACCAAACATATCATAATGGAAGTGGAGTTAAAATAGTATCATAAAAAATCTTGAATAATGTAGTTTTTGTTTTTTAAAAAAGAAATTTGTTGTAGTGGTGGTCCTTAGTAGAGTCCAAACTAGTTTTGAATCTACTTCCACTTAAACTAGATCATAAAAGATTCTTATTTTATCATTGAAGATGCATACATGATGTTGGTTGAATTATGTTCGTGTGTCGGTACTAAAAATCGATCTATAATGTCTTAATTAACAATATTTTTATTAAAACAGTGAGATGATGGAGAATTAAACTTTCAACTTCACGTGAGAAAATTCATGACAATTATGAGCTCGTTTAAGCTAATATCTTAACTAATTGAAATATTATTTCTTAGATTTGTTAATAATAAAGTTATTATGACTAGGATGAAAACTAGTTAAGGTACAATTGCAACGTTCTTATGTCTTTGCTTATCATGATAGATTGAATGGCGAGTCTGGATAGATTGATAAATATTTTGCTTTATAAAAGAAATTATACATGTAACTTTTTTTCACAATTAAATTTTAGATTTACAAACGTAATCCGAACCAGATAATCAACAAGAACTGTATTTATTTTTAGGTTGAAAGGTAAAGGACAAAGAAGGAATTACAAATACAAAAGGAAGGATAAATATGGAAAAGAGATCTTCTAAATATACTTATTATTATTAATACTATTTATTAATTTTTGAGTACGTGTATAATAATTTATTAAATTGAGCATTATTAACGTTATTTTGAAGGATAATTAACTAATAGATAATTAGCTTAATCACATAATTAAGACTAAAGAAAGGAATATTCGGCGAAGGCCACGGTCACGGGCCGTGAGGTCTCTTTCAGTTTCCTTTTTAACTCAGCCATGGATTCCACTTTCTTCTTCTCTTTATAATCTTGTTTTTGCTTTGGCGCTTTCTCTCCCACTCACTCTAATCCAAATGGCAATTCCATCATCATTCTTCTCATTTCCTCTGTTCCAAGAATCAACCAGAAATTTGTAGCACAATCTACCTGTTTCTCCTCCAATTTTCCGCTGTTTGATCCATGCCTAAAACCCTTTCATAATCTCTATAAACCTCGATTCGATCACAACCCATTCCGTTTACTTCTTCTTCTTCTTCCTTACCCATTAACTGTCTTTTGATTTTCTTGAGTTTTTGGGATTTTCAGGCTGAATACTTTGCTGGTAAGTTGTGCTTTTTTCTTTCTTGTGGGTTGTTCTTGCTTTGTCATTTGTGGGGTTTTTCCTCTGTTGGGTTTGGTTCATGTGTTGTTTTTTTGATGTGGGTCAGTGTGGTTTTGAGTGGAGAGATGTGGAATTTGATGGAATTCGTTGTTTTTTGATGGTTGGATTTGGTTTCTTTATGGGGTTTGACTTGATTTACTGATTTAGTTGTTGTTGCTGAAAAGATGTATGAGAATTGAAGGAAGGAAAGTAATGGAGGTTCAACTATGGATCTCTTAATGTTTTGTATCTGACTTAGTCTTATGTTCATCTTTCACTTTCAATGCGAGACTTTTTGTTATTTTCATGCACATTATATTGGTTTGTTGAGATTTGGATATCTTTTGCTGGACTTGTTCACAATTCCTTTAGTTAATTTGACCATTTTATGGTTCCTGCACTCTGCTTTTGTTAGGAAGTGAAGCTTCAACTCTGGACAAGTAGACCTTATATTTCATTCTGTATTGTCATTTCCTAGTCTTTGAGAATTGAAAACAAACAGTTTTATCTTCCTTCCCACTTGGAAGTTTGCTATTGCAGTTCATTTTGACTTTTTTTTCTTTTAAAGTTGTTGCTCATGTGCGTGGTCTGCTTGTGTCTGGATCTGTATTTGTTGTGAAGGTTAAGATGGTTTTAATAAAATATTGTAGTGAAGCAAAGGAGACGCTGTCTTTAGTAAATGGGCTGTATTCAGTCTAAAGGAAGCAGACAATATCCTGGATATGAAGATCCTATATATCTTGCTTCACAAACGGCCTGTAAGTTGCTTTGTTTATTATCTCTGAGATCTAGCTGTCAATATTTAATGAAGTTTTTTTTTACCACATCCTTTTGGACCATTTATGTTGAATCATTTTTCTATGGCTCCAATTTATTGTATTTCAAAATGACTACTCTCACGTTGCTACTTTGATTCTACCCTTGCCCGTCCTTTTCTAGCTGTCAAGCTATGTTCTTATCTATCTGAATTTTTCTCATATATTATTCACATTGCTTCTTGTTTGTTTTACTTGGTACAACAGTTAGTGTCAGTGAAGTTGAAGCATTGTTTGAGCTGTACAAGAGCATCAGCAGTTCTGTGATTGACGATGGTTTAATAAATAAGGTAAAGTTGTTTGTTTCTGTTACGACTCACCGTTTCGATGTTGGTTCTATACATATCTTCATGTGCGTGTTTTTGTTTATTTTGATCACAAAAGCTGTTTGAGCATTGTCTGGGAAAATAAATTCACACCTAGATTTAGGACTTGGCAGCCAAACATTTTGCTAATTACCTGTGTTCCTCACTTCCTCTATGAATCTGACTGTGGGCTATTGCACAATTGAATAGCCTGATTACTAGCCTGTCTTTTTTCTCTTTTCTACCAATTAGAGACTTCATGACACATTCATCTGTATCACCAATTGATATGCATTCATGTTCTTGTTACTCGTAGCATAACTGCCGCTGCCTCATATTTTGTGTCCTATCTACTTGTATATCATTGGGGATAGTGCTATTGATTTATGCTGCGTTAGTTGGTTCAGTCAAATTCTTAGCTATAAGTAATATGAAGATGTTCTGTGCAATGGTTATGCAGGAAGAATTTCAGCTTGCAATTTTCAAGAACAGAAAGAAGGAAAATCTGTTTGCAAACCGGGTAAAATATATACTATCAACAGTGTCAGCTAGTCATTTCCATTGGGTTTGACATATTTACATCCAGAAAAAAAGTTAATCTAAATTGGAACATTGCAATGCAATTCATTTCTAGTAACATTTTGGGCGTTAATCAAAGTACTTCTTGTGTTCTTAATGACTCATGCTTCCATTTGATTGATATATATTCACATGCGTTTAAATTGACCTATATTATTGGCATACTTAAAGTTGCATCCTTCTTGCATGCAGCTCTTTGATCTATTTGATGTTCAGCAGAAAGGGTTCATTGATTTTGGTGATTTTGTTAGATCGTTGAATGTCTTTCATCCTAATGCTCCCCAGGAAGTCAAGATCGAATGTAAGTGCTTGGGATATGACTTAATGTAAAACATACCTTGCCTTCACTTGTTTGATTGATATAGATGTGGCTGATGTTCTTTATACTTTACAGTTTCGTTCAAGCTTTACGATTTGGATAACACTGGATTCATTGAGCGGCAAGAGGTATGCTTTCTTTGCCTTCTGGTCGAATTACATCAATATTGCCATGTAGCATTATAAATGTAGACAACTTTTCCTTCTCCATTCTGAATTACATGTATAAATAGTTAGGCTTTTCTTATAAAAAAGAATTATTAGTTAGGTTCAAGGATGAGAAAAAGTTTTCAATATGTCTCCATCCTCTTTATTTGAATAATTCAAAGTCCAGATCTTCCACAAAATATTTACTACAAGGTACACACTACTGCCAATTTGAGCCTAGCTTAACTAGTTAGTACATATATCCTCGACCAAGAGGTCATAAATTCAAATCTCCCAACTATTATAAACTTGAGTGAGAAACCACGCTATTAAATGAACAGTAAATATGCTCTCCTAGTTTTTCTTCCAGTTCAATTAGTAGGCTGTTGTTATAGATGGAAGAGCACTGCATTGCTTTTGTGGATAATTTTTCATTGTTAGTGCCAAAGAGCTTTCTGATTTATTGACTTTGGCAGGTGAAGCAAATGCTAATTGCTCTTCTCTGTGAATCTGAGATGAAGTTGGCCGATGAGACAATAGAGATAATTCTTGATAAGGTGAGTTACCTTAAAATTTCAGGATTACTACTAGTACTAGTTTTTTCTTTTTATTTATTTATTTATTTTAACTTTCCTGTAGTTTCATGAACTTTTAACATATTTTGTCAAACAATTTTGGCTTCAATCTCTGAACCGAACTTAAGTGAATAATATGACCTTTATAAGAAAGAATGAAATAGAGTTGAGGATTAGCCTCAATAGCTTCAATTGGTTCTAAGAGTGGACAATTGCAAACTACACTCCTAGGATCTGTTTCTTTTGTAGATAGTACCAACTGTGTTTTAGAAATGGATTCGTACACCGTGTAGGGCCTGCACTCTACAAACATGTGACCATAGTTGAAATGAATTTGTTAGTATCAGAGTATGACCACAAATTTCTGTATGTTCTTTTCCCCAAAATACGTGGCTATGATTAGCAAAGTATGCAAACTACAATGATGCAATATGCAAATCGTCATTTCAAAAAAGAATTTAGGTTGCCTCGTGTCGATGTTCCAGCCAGTAGAGCAACATTCAAGAACTCGATACCAAGTTTCGTGTTGCTGTCACCTTTATATCTCATGGAATAATATGTTTTTCTTTCTCAATATTTGTGGACAGACTTTCTTGGAAGCTGATGTGAACCAAGATGGGAAGATAGACAAGATTGAATGGCAAAACTTTGTTTCTAAGAATCCATCATTATTGAAAGTCATGACACTTCCATACTTAAGGTAAAGAAAAGGAAAAGAAAAGAAAAGCATATGAATATGATATCTTTGCTTTCAAGTTTCAAGCATCCATCATAGTAGTAGTACCCTTTCAAATTCTTGTTTTTTGCTTTTATGGCAGGGATATAACAACCACCTTCCCAAGTTTTGTGTTTAATTCTGAGGTGGATGAGATTGCCACATAAAAGTTTGATTAAGAAAGGTCAAGATTCTCGTTTTTCTTGGGAAATGATGATGGAAAGAACAGGAACAAGAAAAGAAAAAGAAAATGAAAGGAATAGTATTGCAGTGTAGTTTGAGCAATATTGGTCTCTCTTTACACTCTATTGAATTGTAAATCTTCATTGAAATTTTTTTGTGGCTTTTTTGCTTTAAGCTATCAAAAAAAGAAGGGAAGAAGTTTTAGAAAAATATGTACAAAAATGAGAAAGAAGTTATCAGTTTCATTTCTTCCCACCAAGTCTTCAAGAGTGAAGAGATGATTTGTATATATGAAGCTCTAGGAAAAGTGGAGTAGAGATAAATTATGCTATACTATACTAATTTTAATTTTTTTTTCTCTTTTTTTAAACTATTTGATCCGATGAGACTTTTTTAAAGAGTGTTTTCAAATATTGCAAAATAAAAAAAAAATCTTTATAAAATATAGCAAAATTTGAAATTTCAATAAATAAAAAAAACCGACTTTTTGCTAAAAATTTAGAAGAAAATAAATTAAATCTTCTAGAGTGAATGAAACTTTTAATAGAAAAGTATTAAATATAAAATCAAAATTGGGAAATGGTGTTAATAAAGAAAGAACTAAATATTTTAAAACTTCGTTAATAATAGATAATGTATTTAATGGTATTTAAAAAAAATATTAAAAGTATTAAATTTAAAAAAAAATGATATTTTCTATATTCTAAGATATTAGATAGGATGAAATTAAAAAATGATGACTATCAAAACTCAAAAGGTCAAAAATGTTGGATAATGTTATAAAATTTAATGATATTTTTTTAAAATAATTTTTTTTGACAAACTATTTACAAGAAAATCACTAACAAACGAAATTTATTATACTTAATTTTTTTATTAAATTTTAGAATATTTGTGAAATATAAGTTTGTACAAAATATTAATTTCCACAAGGGTTAACACTGGCAAAAGTACTAAAAAGAATACATATAATTTATTGTGTTATATTGTTTTTTATTTCCTATTTGAAAAATCAAATCATTGAGTTTGAGTTGAAAAAAAAAACTATAAAAAAAGTTGGTTGGAAACTTGAGCATGTGGATGTTGAAGAAAAAACTATGGGCTAAAAAGAAAATAAAACACAATCTACAAAAATGATTTATGGCCTTGCATTTAATGAGATTTATCAAAGTCAATGCTCTTGATTTTTCAAAACATGTAAAGTTGAATTTTATCTTTTAAAAAAACAATACAATATTGACGGAGGGAACTACAAACTTTGACGTCTTAACTCCACGCGACTACCATTTTCAACAACCAACTTCACCTCTAATAACCAACTTCAATAATCATCTTTCAATTGACTCTAACGTCCTACGTATTCAACTGATCATACACTAAAAAAAACTTGTTCGATGAAAGTGTTCTTTAATACAAAAATTGAAATTAATTAGTATAACAAGGTGTTCGATAGTATTAGTTTTCAATTGATCTAGACTAATCAAAACTTTCTAACTTCACATATTACAAACATATTCATTTAAGATTTCATAATTCAGCTCGAACTTTGGACATACACACAACTTGCAAACTTATAGTAAATAATCAAATTTCTCGTGGAAGAACCCATCTATTCACAAATTTAATTAAGTGAAAAACCGAAACAAATGATAAAATAAAATTAATAAACAAATAATTGTTTTAAATAAACTAGTTATTTTGCTCTATATAAAACAACCTTGGCTTATTATGACTGTTGTTGTTATAGAAAATTGTAAGAATCATCTATAATAAAGTAGAGTGGTAGTTACAATTATACCCTTGAACTTTAAAAATTAAAAGTTGAATTCTCAAATTTATTGAAATTCTAAAATTTAATTATCGAACTTACATAATTATATAAATTGTACTAATTATATAAATTTAACTATATAATTTTTATTATTTATGGCTTCAATTTTTATAAGTACTAGAAGCTTGAAAGTTTAATTTTAACACTTTTAGAAGTTTAGGAGCCCAATTATTAATATTAAAAGTTTAAGAGTGTAATTGCAACCGTTTATTCAATTTGTCCTTATTATTATTATTATTATTATTATTATTATTATTATTATTATTATTATTATTATTATTATTATTATTATTATTATTATTATTATTATTATTATTATTATTATCATCACGTGTGAGTTAGCAAAATGTTAATGAAAGAGACTAAAGTATACTCTTTTAAAAAAGTTTATTGACTAAAATAAACGTTTTAAAAAGTTTATTATATTATATTATAAAAATAGCAAAAAAAAGATATAATAAAAAAGTATATGCCACATTTTCTAAATTGTAAAAGTAGCAAATTTAAAAGTCGATAACTCTATGATTATATAGCCCTCCAATAGACCTATTATTACTGTATGATAATCGTCTGATATTACTAATTTTACATATTCACCATATATATAAAAAATAGGTGTCATGAACTGCTTTTTCTCTAAATGTTTTTATCATTTGATGCAATTTTCCGATTGAATCAAAGTGGGAAGTAACTTCAATCGGTGTAAGAGGTACAGTAATCGACTTGCCAAACACGCTCGCAACAAAAAATATTTTCATCTGACTTTATCTTCACGTGCTGCTCACGTGTTTAATCCTTTTTGCTCGTCACCGACTGAGCCGGCCGAGGGTTTATTATTCACCGGGGAAGAGCGCGGCGGCGAGAGAACAAACATGGAGACGGCGGAGACAGCGGGTGCGAAAGGATTGAATTGCGAAGCCATGGATTGCTTGTCGGAAAGGCTTTCGTTGCAGGAAGATCTTTACTTTCCTCGTGCTCTTCAATCCACTGCCTCGAATCCGTCTCAGCGCAAGGCCATTCTGCTCGACCTTCTTTCTCGCGACGTCGCCGTATTTCTTGGTTTTTTTCTCTCTCTATCTATGATTCTGGATTTTTTTTTTGCAATTTCTGGCATGGATTTCTGTTGTATGTTGATTATTTCATCTGAAGTTATAAGATCCCTAGCTTACTTCATCGAATTGGAACAAAATAAAGGGAGATTTTGAATGAGTAGATTTATGCTTGTTTGATATGGTGAGAGTGTCAGAATTCTGAGTCGCATGGTTCCATTTAGCTCCTAGTGTAATGGATGAAAAAATGACACTAGTTACATTAGAAGATTGAACTCCATTTGTTTTTTGAAAATTAAGTTGTAAACTTACTTCCACTTTTTCTTTGTTTTTCTAAGAATTCAATTTTTTTGTTGAGGAAGGATGAAAACAAAGGTAAGGAATGGTGAGGAAACAAACAAGTAGAATTTTCGAGTATTGAATGTTTATCAAAGGAGACTCTATAGAATGAAGCAGTGAATCCCAAATTATAAAATAATAATGGTTTTAATTTCTTTTCATGTGCTTGGGTGTTTTGCAGAGAGGAAGGAATAAATTTTGATGCATTAGTTCTTTTGTTATATCTTTAGGAAGCAATTTTCTTGTACGTTTTTTGAATCATTTTTAAGCTTTGAAGACGAAAGAGTTCAGCATCTTCTTCATTTCCACACTTTTTGCTACTGGAAATGAGGGTGGGAAATAACTTTGGCTTTATTTGAATTATGGGAAACAAATGTCTTGAATTCATAACATATAGAAACTGATTTGGTAATTAGTTTGATTTTAATCCTTGAATGCTGCTTCTTTCTGTTCATATTAAATATTCTAATGTTTGTGGTACCTCTAACTTCAATCGATGTAGAACGATATGGATCACAGTTGACATCCAATGAACTTCATGAGTTTGATGCTCTCAAGGACGATTACGAGATCAATTGGCATTTAAAGCACCTTCGGAGTATAAAGAGCCCAACATCAGATGAATTACACACTAGGTCAGTTATTGTGAAAAATAGGAGACGGGCATATCTAAATAAATTGATATATGATGGTCAGTACTTTTCGGAGGATGCAATGAGGGAGAGAGAGCCTTTTTTGCATCATGAGTATGTAGGGAAGTTTCAAGATCCAAGTGGGAGAGGAATGGCAAGACCAGGGGAAAGGTGGTCAGAGACTCTGATGAGGAGATCAGAAGAAGCAATGTTGGTTGCTAAGATCAGAGGAGAGCAACGCAGGTTAGGTGTTGCCGAGAGGGACTTGGTAGGTAATAATGTAAATCAAGGGGAAGAGGAGGAGGAAGAGGAGGAGGAAGAGGAAGAGGAAGAAGAGGAAGAAGAGGAAGAAGAGGAAGAAGAAGAAGAAGAGGAAGAAGAAGAAGAAGAGGAAGAGAAAGAGGAAGTGGGGGAGGACACGAAAGGTAATAATAAGCCTGCAAATGGAGCTGATTCCATGGAGGTAATTTTGTGTTATTCTTTTTGTCTTATCCTTTGATTTCCTTTACAAATAACCTTTTTTTTTTATTAGTTTGATTATTACTTCTGGTCGGCTTGCTTAATTGGTTTTTAGATCAGTCTTATGATTTATTCCGCCTTATTTATTATTCTTCTCCTTTTGCAATCCCAAGTCCTGTCTATTTAACCAATATTAGATGGTTTTAATGCTTATAGATTTTTTTTTAGATTTAACGTTTTATACATCTGATCATTGTGGATTGAACAAAATAACATATCTGAATGCATTATGATTTGTGGGGATTGCTTGTCCTCGATAATGAGTTGTTTGACATTTGATGCTTTCGCTTGTAGGTAACAAGGGCCATGGATGATCAGCATGAAATGCCAGCAACAGAGACTAGTGAAGCTGCTGAGGGTGGGTCTAATCATGTAGCAACTTTATCTGAAGCAGATATGCAAGATCAGATGGATCAATTCACATATATCATGCATCAGAAATTTTTGCTGGGAGAAGACAACGAGCATTTAGATTACTCAAAAATAGACAATGATGAGACCTTGGATGATCACTGGATGAGGGAAGCCAATGATGATGCTGAGGAGAAATACTTCGACGAAGATTAGAGCGAATGAAAGGTGCAGTTCCTTTCATCTAATTGTAAAAATTTTATGTTAAATTGGTACCTGTATATTAGATGCTTTCTGGCCTTTTAAATTTTATAACCTCTCAAACTTTCTAGTGTTTAAGCATGGAAATACATAGATAGCGACAAGTCTTTCTTCTTTAATCTGTATTTGAATTTAAGGATCCTTTCCGTTTTCGTAAAAAAATGTTTACGGTACTACCTATTAAAAAAAAATATTACTTTTTCCTTTTGCTGTTACACGGTTGAAAACTTTTTCAACGAATTGAAAATGTGAATTCAAGTATGTGATAGTTTGGTTGAGACATGTATTGAGTGAGCGAATATTTGAGTGTAGAGATTACTTTTTTAAAGTTGAAATTAGAATACATTTTGAAAGCACGGGGTAGACAAGTTGAGTGATGTATTTTCTAGTTTCTATTAATTTACTCATTTATCTTGCCAAATACTAAATACTGGAAATTTCTAGATGAGTCTTTCAATTGTGACTTCTTTTACATGTCAGAACTAACATTTATGCTAATCTTTTGTTTTTTTTTTATTACAACAGTTGGTTCTTATTCAGATCACGGAACTGGAGAAAGATAAGAAGAAATGCGATTACGAACAAGTTTACTATGATCTGTGATGAGATGATGAATGCCACTGAAAGACTCCAGTGAACGATATCGTAACTCTGGTAAGATTTAGAAAATGATCTTTGTGGGGTTACTTTAATGGCATGGAGTTTGGCATTAGCGTTTTGCAGTTTCATTGGCTTTTTGTTTCTCACAGAAGAAAGAGAGTTGGTGAAATGGAGAGAGAAAAAGTTCTAATGAAATCGATAGGGAGAAATTGGGTTGCTTGGTATTGGCATATGGCTCAACTGAAATCTCGTAGTTCTGTTCATGTTCTTTATGGAATGTGTGAATAGTGATTGTGATCATTATTGGTCTTCTAACTCCCAATCTGTTCATGAACATTGTTGTATAAATTTGATGGGGTTAGATTATAAATTTAGTGCACAACGTTTAAAGTTTGAGATTTAGACAAGTTTACAGTTCTGTTAAACAAAATTCATATCTATATATAATTGATTAATTGATCTTTAAAAGTTTTAAATTTGTTAAGGATTTATATTTACATTTTTTCTCAAAAGAAGATATCGATTTTTTTAAGTGATGAATTTTTTTCTTTCTATTACATGATAGTTATCAAATTGCATTCTTATTTTAGATTGAAACTATAGTATGTATTTTAACATGTTTTTTTTTAAAAAAACGTTTGGTTATAGTTTGCGTACTTCAAAAATCAAAAGAACCATCATTGTTGTTAAATTTGATAGTATGAGGTTCCATCTCAAAATCAATTGACAATTAGAAGAATAACCCACCTATCTTATATGGAGTATGACTTCTCCAACATGCCCCTTAAGATGGTGCCTCTTCTGGGTTCACCTATCTTGGATCGAGTACCCATTTGGGTTTAGCGGGTTTTGATACCATGTTAAATTTGATAGTAATCATAATTACGGGTGACCAAAATGAAATAAACTTCATATGATAATTTTCTATTACGTTTGTCACATGCTCTTTGTACGATAAACTTCACTATCGCTTAAATCTCTCACCAAACTAATTCCCTCAAGCGTGCTTACATTTTCGTAACCTACTTTTGTCCAAAAGAAAAATGATTTGAAATCATGTGGATGATCAATCAATCAAACTCTTAGAGAATGTGACTAATAAACCGAAAACAACTATAATAAAAGATAAAAGGCAATATCATACAATGCTAAGTCGGCATACCAAGAAAAAAAATAAAAAGTGTAAAATTGAAGCAATGTTCTCTAACCATAAAATTAATGAATGTTACTATTTATGATGTAAATGTAACAAAAAGAAGTTTACTCCAAATTTGACTTTGGAACTTTGGTTATGTGATTTTTTGTTTCCATGTCCATAAGATCAACATAACATTGTGTTTGCAAAAGATTTGGACTAAGCAGTGGTTAGCTGATACTTTTTCAAATTGGATTTTTTTCCCTTTCATTTCATTATTGTTTAAGAAAAAAAAAAGTAATTTGATCATGACAAATGGTATATTTAAAATCTGGAAGCGATTTAAAAATAGTAAGATTTATTTTTGTCACGTTTGAAATCACTTCTAACATGTTTTAACTTTTTCTTTTAAATCATTTGCATCACGATTGACCACCTTTTAGTTTTTGAAAATCGTGTTTATTTTCTTTCATTTTCACTAATAGTAAATTTTATATTTTGTGAATGAAATATTCCTACTCTTAGCTAAGTTTCAAAACAAAAACATCATTTTAAGTAATTATTATTTAAAAAGAATTTTGAAAACATTAATATAAAAATGAAATGTTATCGAAACATGTCAAAATATTATAAAATTTCACATGCTATTAGTGATAGATATCAATAGGTTTATACTATCAACATTTTTTCACTATCAATCAATAATCTTTTAGCACAACAAACGCACATACGAAGATCATATTTTCACCTCGAGAGATAGAATTTTTAACTTGTCATTTAGCTAAGTTAGTTTATATGACAAATCAATCAATATAATCGATAAGACCAAAGCAAACAAGTAACCTTCCTCATAAGCTTCAAGACACATGAAAATATAGGGAAGCAGAAAGAAAAAAAAGATCATATATAGATGTCATCAACATTATTGTTGTTGATATTATAATGTAATGTGTCAAATCAAAATGATAAGAAAAGGAAGAAAAAAGAATGATGAAGTAAATAGAATTTTGAAAATAAAAAGAGAGAATAAAAATAAATGTTGGATAATGGGATAAGGAGAAAGAAGTGGAGATGACAAGGACAATAGATTGTGGAACAAACTTGGCCATGAGAACACACAAATTGGATAAGAATTAGCCTTTCAAATTCCTTTTATATATATATATATATATATATATATATATATATATATATTTATAACACAAATTTCATTTTTTTGGTGCTTTTTTTTCTTTTCTTTTTTTAAATATCTTATTAAAAAGTAATACAATAAATAGAGAAAGAAAAAATAGTAAAAAAGAAAGAAAAGAAAGAAAAAAAAAAAAGTGATCTCAATCTTATAAAGCTATGCTTCAATCTTTGTCAATCTTTCCCTATAAAGTGATGGATACAATCTCCTAATTTTAGTATAAACAATTTAGAATGATGAATGAAATTAATTAATTAAAAGTGTTGTTATTCATCTCTTTATTATTGTTCGTATTCTTTTAAGAATAATATTTGAATTCCTAATTAAGTTTTAAAAAATATTTTTTTTTTTCAAATTAGAGGTAGAAGGTAGATATGGAAACATGGGAAGTCAAAGAATTAGGATTTAGAATTATTTTTTTTTATGAGTTATGAAATTATTATTAGGGGTAAACAAAATTTCGGGTTGGTGGAAGAAGGAAAAAGATCTATAATGTATAAGTGAATATAATTATTTTTATTTGTTTGAGATCTTTCTGATTCAAAAAACAAAATCATAGAATTTGGTCGATATATAAACTAGAATTCAGATATGTTATTTAAAATTCATAATTAACAATTTCTTAAAGCGATGTTATAAGTCAAACACAAAGACGGGATGTTATTATGCAAAGGACAAAATATTAAAGAATTCAATAAAAGCTTAATATGCTACACATAATTGTTTGTGGTTAATTTACATATATATATAACATAAAATGATAAAAATTTCATAAATTATATATTTGTCCTTTTTCGTTTTGAATTTTTCGAAACGAATATTGAATTGTTGTGCGTTTTGTATTATTACTTATTTTTCTTTATATTCTTACTTTTTCTTATTTGCGATTTCTTTGTTTCCTCTTCCAAAATTTCTTTCTTCTTCTTCATCTCTCATTTTTTTTCACTATACGGTCATGTATCAAAATCTAAAGAATCAGTTGTCTATCCCATATAGATAGAGATAGATCACTATCTATCACAGATAGACAGAAATAGATCATTATCTATCTTATATAGACAAGTGATAGATCTAAACGATTTTTTACCAAGATAAACGATCGTGTACCAATATCTAAACGATCTTTGGTACACTGTGTACCAAAAATTGTTTATATATTGGTATAACTAAACTATAAGTCGTTATCCCAAATAGACAGAGATAGACCATTATCACTATCTATCTTAGATAGATAAGTGACAAATTCAAACGATCGTTTACCAGGATCTGAACGATCGTGTACCAATATCTAGACGATCTTTTAGACTATATATATTATATGATCGTTTAAATTAAAAACTTTTCGCACACGTGTGTGGCTGATTAATCACGATATATTTTTGTTATTTCACGTTGTGGGCTTGTAAGTTTTTTCATTTTTTAAAATAGTTATATATTGTGTAAATATTGTTATGTTTTGTTATATTTTTTTAAAAAACCCCATTGTTTATTGTGGTTTGAGCAATTATATTGTCTAAATAGTTTAGAGTCAACAAGTAGAATAACCAAACTTAAGTAGTAATACATGATAAATGACTAAAACTATATATGATTTTACAAAAATAGCTAAACATACATTTACATATAGATAAACAAAAATTAACAATATTTAATAAATTGTGGAAGTTCAAAATCTATAATATGAATAAATGAGGATATGTTGAAGAATCTTTCCATTAATTTTTTTTTAAAGTTCAACTTTTAAAGATTAAACATGACTTTTGTTTTTTTTTAAAAAAATATCTAATCGTACTCTTAAACATATGAAAAATCGTATTAATTTGAATCAATAACTAATAACTACATCAATTTAAGTCTTTGTGTAGTCCTATACTTTTAAAAGTGGATCAATTTAGACAATCTATTATGATTTCATTTGAAAATTGTCTATACACGAATTCTAATCGTCTACTTTATTAATTAGACATTTGAAAAAGTACACACGAATATAAAAATTGAACGCACGAGCGATTTTCAAATGTAATCTTTTATAGAACGTTTAAATTGATTCCCTTGTAACAATTAAAAAGCTTAATTGAAATAACTATATGTTTTTATACAATAATTTTTAACCCTAAAGAAAGTGTTTATTAGTTAAAATTTAAACTCAACATAATGACTCAGGTCTCGAGATGTAAATCGATATTTTAAATAATAAAGTAACGTTAACATCTATAATAGACGTAGAGCAACCAACTACCTCATTTCAAATTTAGTTTATAGTTTAGAGGGCCATATACACAAAAAAGTATTAGGTTTATTGCAAACCTGAAAAAGAAAGAATTGTAATCTTTCACTTTTTTTTTTTCTTTTAATAATTTCATCATTGACTTTTATTTTTCTAATTTAAGAAAAAGAAAAAGTTTAAACACTTTTTTTTTTCAACTTTCATTTTTTTTCATACAATTTTAGTCTTTTTATTTTCAGTAAAATTTTAATTTAATTCTTATTATCCATCTATTGTTAATTTTCTAAACTTTTTATTTAATAAAATTTGTCAAAAAACTAAATTTATGATTTATAAATAGGTAAAAATTAAATAATTTAAAATACAAACACTATAGTGATGTGACAAATTTAAAAGAATTTGACCTAAATTATATTTTAACTAAAAATAACTTGTGTGTTTACCTTTTTATGTGTTTTAATTTGAGATTTTGGATTCTTTTTGTAAGCAAAGTATGTAGTTATTAATAATAAAGTAATAATTTGACTTTGAATTGCATTTTAGAGCCTGCCTATGTCTATGCCTATGGCTACGTTATAAGAGCGAAGGAATTCGAATCGAGAAATTTTTAATCCTTAACTTAAATAAAAGATAGTTGAAAATACCATTAATATATTTAACATGTTTTTAGTTGAAAAAATTTAAAAATTATTCTATACAAAATTTTAGTTTAATGCTCTAATAAACACAACATTAGATTTGTTAAAACACAAATAAAAATGAAAATTTAATTACTAAAAACATTCAATATAATTTAAAATCCGATTGATTATACCTAAATTTAAAATTTAAGAAGTATTAAAGTTGGAATTATAATTTAAAAATAAATAAAAAAGTAATAAACCAAAAAGGGAAATGGCATTTTCAGTAAATACAAAAGATGTCACTGTTTTTACATCATCTGGTTTCGTCTTCTTGCTTTCTCACAGATACAAAATCAGCGATACCATTTCATACAAAGATCGCTAAGCTTTTGCAGTTTTTTGGCAATGTCATTCCCATAGAATCAACCAACGAAAGAACAACACATACCCAAAAAAACCCAGAGCTTTTGATCCTAAACCCCCCCCACAAGAAGATTATTCCCTTCTTCAATCATTGAACCCACCAAATTCCAGCCCAAGATTTCGTCTGTGTGAATTTCTCTTCCGAATTTGGCTTTCTGGGTCTGTTCATGAAGAACCCATTTCGATTTTTTCATCAATGGCGGTTTCTAAGCTTGTCCCTGAGTTCTACGAAGGGTTTTCTATGACCCAATCCACTTCTCTGTTACCTCGATTTCCATCTTTCATGTCATCACCTTCTTCTTTTTCTTTCCCTTTTGCAACTAAATCACTGGCTTTTCAAATCTTTCGCCATTTTCGTTGTCGCGAGTTACTTCGAGTTCACTCGCGATTACTTATCATCCTATCTTTGCCTTTCATTTACTTCTTTCTTTCGAACCCTCGTCGTTCTGTTGCTCTCAAGTTGTTTGTTCTACTTTTCTTCTCCATCGCTGTTTTGGTATTCCTCAATCTTGCTGTCCCTCGTCTTCCTTCTCCGATTCGTTTGTTTCTTGTTCGATCATCCCCAATTAGCGCTTTCTCATCTTCTGCTGCAACGAAGGCTGTTTCCAATGTTCGTTGGTCAATTGGATCGAAACCCAAATCGGAGAAACGGTTGATGTCGGGTTCTTGGGTGAGAGTTTACAGTAATGGGGATGTTTACGAGGGGGAATTTCATAAAGGGAGGTGCTCAGGTAGTGGGGTTTATCACTATCATATGAGTGGAAGGTATGAAGGCGATTGGATTGATGAGAAGTATGATGGGTACGGAGTAGAAACATGGGCTAAAGGGAGTAGGTACCGTGGTCAGTACAGACAAGGATTGAGGAATGGGATTGGGATTTATAGATTCTACACCGGGGATGTCTATGCTGGGGAGTGGTCTAATGGCCAGTGCCATGGCTGTGGAGTTCATACTTGCCAAGATGGGAGCCGCTACGTTGGGGAGTTTAAGTGGGGCGTTAAACATGGACTGGGTCACTACCATTTTAGGTATGTTTTTTGTGGTTCTGAATCTTGAGAATCATTTCGTGGTATGTTTTTGTTGGAATTTTTGTGTCTATTCCATTTGTGATCTTGTTGGTTATGCCTGTTTTTCTTATTTGATGATGGGATGTTGGAGTGGGTAGTGTTGATATCATTATCAAATTGTTTCTAGCTTGTTATTGTTGAGTCTTATGACTTGATTTTGCTTTGTTTTATTTTCCTTGTTAGCTTAGTTAGTCAAATACATTCAAATGGAACTTATTAGGAAACTATAGTTGACCCTTTCAAGTTAAGAAGTAATCAGAACTTCTCCTTTGATCACACTTTCACTAGAGGTAATTTGAATCCATTTCTTTCCTTGAAAAGGCAAGCTCGTGTTTTATTATAATTATTATTTTCGTGATGAGTCATCTCTCTTCTCTAGTTTGAAAATGGTATTTGGAATTGCCGAGATGAGATCGATAATAATGTGCAATTATGGATGGTGGATTTGTCTCTTGAATAGATGAGCCTTATGCTATGTTTATTCTTAAGGAGAGTTGTCTATTTTATCCAGTTTGAAGATGGTGAATGGAAGTGGCGTACTGTTAACAGATTCTATTTGAGTTTCCTTCAGTGGTTTATGCATCTGATATCCAAGAAATTTGAATTTACAAAGGGTTGATGACTGTTGTAATATCTCACAATGCAGAAACGGAGACACATATGCAGGAGAGTATTTTGCGGACAAGATGCACGGTTTTGGAGTTTATCGGTTTGGCAATGGACATCGTTATGAGGGAGCTTGGCACGAAGGAAACAGGCAAGGACTTGGTGTGTACACTTTTAGGAATGGAGAGACACAATCTGGTCACTGGCAAAATGGGGTTCTTGATGTTCCCAGCCTTGAAATCAGCCATCCAGGGTCTTCTTATGCTGTCGGCCACGCTAAAGTTCTCGCTGCGGTCCAGGTAAAAATTTTATTGTTTGTTTTAGTGAATAATATTGGAACCTAAAATTTCTGATTGAACGCACTTCTATTGTTTTTGTTTAAGAAAAATTACAAGGGGAAAGGAGAATTTGAGAGGCTCCTTACCTCTCTAATTATATAAAACGCACTCAATTTGTCAAATAATGCCACACAGTAACTAACATGGATCCCATATATAAAAAAGTGATTCATTCTGCTTCTCGATCATTCGTCCCTAGCGTATAAGAGCCTGACCTCGAGGCTGATCAAGTTCATTATTTTCTTGGGATTTTATAGGAGTCTGAATTGTAATTCAACCTTTCTACAAGTGGAACTTTTGTTTTACCAATTTTTACACCGTCACATCAAATATTACTGTACAGCACAAGCTCTTCCTTAGATTGTTTCCTTGCTCCGGACGAGCCATTCACTTTTAATGGAATATCTATGTCTTGCTCTCTCTCTCTCTCTCTTTATTTGACCCTTTTTGTGGCTGTGATAATCTGTATAGGTGTATAAACATGCACGTGCACTAACATATTAATACCTTTTCCCCCACATGAGTGGAGCTTATGATGTGTTTGCTCCAGCAGTTCATTGCTGATAGCTTTGGAACTTGGTCAAAACCCAGTAGGGTTTGGCAATAGTAAGCCTCAAATGTGGCGTAGATTCAAAGTTTATGCTACTCTTTTTAACAAACTGAAGCCAGTAACACGATTTATCTTTTGGCATTCTGATGACACTTCAATAATTAGGACGACCTTACTTGAACAGCAGGATATGTTCTACAGATTGTACATCTATGTCCTTGAGTTCTAAGGAACACTTTGATGATTAGATATAGGTACAATTAAAGAGAACATGATTTTTAATAGTGATATTGTTCCTTCCTTCCTTTCAAACTTCCTAGTAACTTCTGTATTTTTACCAATCATATTAACCTGAGTGTCATCACTGGAGCAGGAAGCAAGAAGAGCTGCAGAGAAAGCGTTCAATGCAGGAAGAGTGGACGAAAGAGTTAACAAAGCTGTAACTGCTGCAAACAAAGCAGCAAACGCAGCAAGAGTTGCAGCTGTCAAGGCTGTCCAGAAACAAATGGATCAAGAGACCAGCACCAACCCACCAATCTTACTGGTCTGATTGTAAACATTCCGTAGTTAGTACTCATCATCTGTGGACGACCTTTTCAGCACGAGGTTTTTCCAAAAGGGGAAGAAACACAAGAAATGCTGTTAAATGGAAGTTCATTTTTGTTCAAAATTTTTTACTCTCCCATGAGTTTTTTTTTTACAATTGAAAGGTACCTGCCTGGAACCTGCTTGCACAGGCGTGCAGAACGGATGGCCGATTGAGGAGCAGATAGGTTTATTTCCTTCTCTCTCTCTCTCACTTTAAATGTCGCAAGTATTGTATATAGAATGAGTTCAACCGATAACGAAAAGACCGCTAGAGTTGAGCTTTGATATTAGTGTTACACTAGTACTTTCTTTTTTTTCTTTTTTTTCTTTTTTTCTTTTTGTAAGTAATGGTATGAATAGCAGAGCAGTAGATCGAAAGGATGGAATTATCCTGCCAATGTTGTGCTGTTGTATAGTGAAAATCAGCCTCCGCTCTTAGAGCTTTATGGTTCTTTGAAGATTTCGTTCTCTTGCTACTTTTGAACTCCTCTAGTAGTTAAAAGAGAGTTAAAATGAGATCATTAAATCGATATGACTACTCTTAGTTTAGAAGTATAATTGAAAATATTTGTTTGTTTGGATTACTATCATTACAATGTCGACGCCTTTTCTTTTCAACTAAGAAAAATGTCAATGGAATGGTAGTATGGAATTGATTCTCAAAATCTTTAGAAGCTTTTGGTTAAGTAAATCAAATTGGTCAATGGGGTTTAGGGTTTCTGCCTTTTTCTCTTTAATTAGTCGTGTGTGTGTGTTTTTTTTTCTTTTTGGTTTATTTCCTCTACACTCACACATGGAAGTAAACCTTTTTAATACGATAACGTTGTAATATATTATAATCTAATGGTAAAAATAATATATTTTGTGTATTGAGTACAAATTAAAGGATAAAACACTTATTACTATTTTAAAAGTCGATAGTCATCTTCATGTTTATTAGCTTTTCTCATCTAACTGTTATTATTTCTAAAAACACTTTAAGTTATAAGCTTATTTTTTCCGACCATCTTTCTTTTTCAATTTATTGGGAATAAATGGGGTAGGTGGCCACTTTAATTTTTCTTAAAGTAATTTGATCTTAAATCATCAATTTTATTTGTTCACCATTAACACAATTGACTTTAAAAAAGCAAATTCGAAGAAATTTGCTTTCAAAACTTACAATATTTTTTCTTATTAGAAGAAAAAAAAAAGCTAATTTTTTACACAAGAGTAAATGGCCACATGTTGAAGGGAGTGAGATCCACGCGCCACTAAACAAGTTGACAAATTTCAAACTATCACTACATCATATTATGTTATTGTGTTTTGTATTTATTTTTTGTATTACGATGACATCTTTAAAACTAAATGAAACTATATTAGTTGTTACAACATTCCATTTAATTATACATCCCTAATCTTTATTAGCAACTAAAGGAAAAATGTTAAACTTGATCGAAAAGTGATAAACGAACATTTTTGTTATCTCTAATATCAAAGTATATAATTATTATTAAAGTGAATGTAGCTCAATTGACATATTATTTGTATTATTATCCTCGAAATTAGATATTCGATTACCTATTCCTACAAATTCTATATAAAAAAAATATCAAATTCTCCTCCTAAATAAGAGAGGTCGTTGGCAAATCAACATAAGTTTATTTTTATTTATTTATGCTATGAAATCAAACAATTAAGCAAAAGTAAAGCATAAAGATTGAAACACAAATATATATGGTTTATTAACAGTGTATTGGCTACATCAATGGGTAGAGAGAGAACAAATATTATTAGAGATAACGTTTTCAGAATATAATGCGATATCACTAAGTTAGAGAATTTGTATATGCACTGCTCTAATCTTTAGTTTTAAAATCGTAAATAACTACATATGCATAATTACTAAAAACTGAAGAGCTTTGTGTCACTCTTGAACCCCAGCTTGCTCACCAGTTAGCAAAACTTCTGGATCGTTCGTAGCATCACATATTGAATTTAAGGCATTTCAACAACATATTTTTTGGTCCATTCTACTTAAAGAGGCATGGTCATAATTTAGTTTTTTTTTTCTTAAATAAATAATGATTAATTTAATATTTTTATTTTCTAGTTTTTTTCCATAGGCGAAGCAATTACTATAGGCAAATAATATAGTTTGTTGCAATCATGTTGGTGGGAAAGTAAAAATATGAACTTTTAAAGTTCTTTTTATTTTCTCATTTTGTTATATTTAAAGTTTAATACAAAGGTTTGTTAATAATGAAGAAAAAACTCATTTTAAATTATTCCTTCCCTTTAAAATTTTCAAAATTGATAAATATTTAAACACAAATATCAATTTATAGCCTTAAACTTTAAGAGTTGTGTCGATTAAGACTCCAAACTAATAATTATAACAATATAAACTCTCAACTATCGACTTTCACAAGTGTATCAAATTAGATTCTCCTCTATATTACAAATTATCAATATTGTAACATATAATTTGAGTTAATAAAACTTCTAAAGTTTTCATTAGTTAATCAATACAAACTCTTCGTTACCATTACATTTGTCAACCATTCATGCATTAATTTTCACCTCTAGCAAACTTCTTCAAATGTCAGTTTAACAAAATAGACGATTAAAGTAAATGCATAGACGATCTAAAAATAAAATTTTGTATAAAAATTAAAATCGATTGATAAATTAACGAAAGTTTATAGTTTTAATTGGTAAAATAATAAGTTTCATATGAGATTTTTGCAAACGAAAAGTAAATCTACATGCATGACATGATATGTAGTAAACTACTTGAAATTAAAACACATCCTAATTTTCCATAATCTTTTAAACACAATAAAATAAAAACGTATAGTATTACAAATATGAACTTAACTTAATTGACATTTGTATCGGTAGAAGACAAAAAGGAAGCGCGTAGAGGTAGGAGTCATGTAGTGCGATTGGTTTATGATTTGTGACCCTCCAATCAAAGAAAACAACTATTTTCCATTTTCCAATTATTTATTGGCCCAAAATTAAGGGACCCAAAAACAAATTTCAAATTTTATTTCTTTTTCCTTCAAAAATATATATAAAAAATTGAAACTTCATCGCCTCTGTTTCTTGAGAGCCAAAAACCCCCTCTCCCCTTCGCTTTCTTCTTCCCCTTCCCCTCTGTAAACCCAACAAAAAGAAAAAAAAATAAGAAAAAAAGAAGAAACCCCATTTTGTATTATTCAATTCTAGATCTTAGGAAAAAGAAAATCCCAATCAAAATCAAGTATTTCTGTACAATACATTGGAGGTTTCTGTGTAAATCACGAGGTGGAGCTGTTTTTTTTTTTTTGTGTGTTTCATTTTAAGGGGAAGAATTTGAAAGGAATTGGTTGTTGGGTTTTTTTTTCTTAGATCGCCATTTTGACCTGCATTGTTCAGATCTCTCTGAATTCGGGTTTCATTTTTTTTTTCTTCTTCTGGGTTTGTTTGTAGTTGGTTTGTTTTTGGATCTGTTGGCTGATGTTTCGAAGTCTTGGCCTCGTTTTTTCAATTGGGTTTTCGCGAGAGATGATGAATATGTGAGACGGTGATGATGATCTGATTGATTTTGTTTGTGATTTTTGGCTCGCATTGGGATTTGTTTGTTGAGTTTTTCGCCATTGACATTGATTAATTGGATTCTGAGAATTTTGGGAGGTGGGAGCTTAAGATCTTGAAGAATTTTTGAAAATTTTAGCTTACTTGTTATGTGCCTTAATATCTGAGAGGACAAGAATCGTGTGTTTTGTTTATTGGAAGTTTGAATTTGAAGATGGATACATTATCTTCAATCAGCGAGGAACTTGCAGATATCGAGGGACAAATCAATGATATCTTCCGAGCTTTGTCGTAAGGATTTTTTGGTTTTTCTTTATTTTTTCCCCTCAATGCACCAATAATGGGCTGGAACTTTGATTAACATTGTTCGTGAGCTTGTTTTATGAGCTTAAACCTCTAATTTGACCTTGTTTTTGTTATACTTACAGAAATGGATTTCAGAAGTTGGAGAAAATTAAGGATTCAAATAGGCGGAGTAGACAATTGGAAGAGTTGACAGATAAGATGCGAGAATGTAAGAGGTATATTACATCTCATTCTCTCTTTGTACTCTACCTTTCTTGGTGTCTGCTGGACTTTCTTCCAATAATTCAAGTACTATCAGAAGGTGTTTCTGAAGTTTAATCTCTCCATCTCTTTTGTGCTGTGATTGTATGAAGGAAATGCCTTAAACGATTTTTCGCCCGAGGCTTGCCTTTAGACAAGGGGCAACCCCAAACTATTGGCTTTGGAATGTTTTCCTGATTTGGATCGTGAGAGGTTTATGCCTCTTAAGCTGAGACTTGTTTAGCTCCCTGATAACTAGAGGAACAATATAAATCTCAATTTCCTAAAAGATGTAAAGTTTCCTTGTGTGTGGAAAATGCTAATATATTATGAGTTGTATAATTACACCTTTAAGTTTTACTACTTTTACTACCTAGGTTTTGATTAAAATGGATAACAAAAAAATTTAAAAATAAGTGGACCCTATTAGTCATAATAATGATGATGTCAAGAACGAACTTTTGTAATGTTTATTTAAGAAAGTGACAATGAATAGGTATGATGTCTAAATATGTATATATACTTTTTGTACATTCACACCATTATGTTTAATAATTCCTGATCACACATATTTATGATTGTTTGTGTGTGCACGCACATACACATTAAATTACTCATTCTATCTCAAGTATTACACCTCGCTTGTTTGAGAGGAAACCTATTGAATTTGTACTTGAAATCATTGTTCTTTTTCTATGTTCTATTCTACCCTAACCCTCGGTATACGGCAATGAAATACATATATTTTCTTAGTTAATCATCCTTGGGCGTTCTTGGATGGAGAACATTGGGCAGTGTTCATTTCATTCTTGTATCTTGAAGTTTCTGGACTTAGTCAACAATATGCTATTAAACTATTAACCTGTATCTTTCATTCATATTTAATTAAAATTCTTTTTAATCTTGATGATGGTGGTTATCATTAAAGATATTGTTCCTTTGTCTTGTTCTTGGTAAACACATTTTGTTTGTTTCTTTTACAGGCTTATTAAAGATTTTGACAGAGAAGTCAAAGATTTAGAAGGAGGGAACAACGCTAACACTAACAAAATGCTGAGTGAGAAAAAGCAGTCTATGGTGAGATAGAAACTTTGAATATTTTGTAAAGGAATTTTCTTTTATTATTCAGAAATGTTCCTTCTTATTTCTGCTGTGGTAGTTCATAGTTATTAAATATTCTGTATCTTCTTGCGCAGATCAAAGAGTTGAACTCATATGTTGCCCTTAAAAAGCAGTAAGATTCAATATCTATTTTTAACTTTGTTATTTGATACCTTTGTTAGTGAAAACTAGTTCTATGAATTTGCATTTCTCCAAAATGTGTCCAGAACTGTCGTGTGTTTCTGAGTCTCGTACTTCTTTATCATTAATATAAATTTTCATTTTCACTTGACTTACTGAATATCTCTGTTCTTCTCCTTGTCTAATCAGTGATTTTTTTTTGTTCTCCTCGTATGAGTTAAAACAAATGTATTTGGTTGCTTGTAAGAACTTATTTTCTTATTATGATTCAGGTTCCTTTCCCTTTCCCTTACCCCACTTAATACATTTGAAAAGCATTTGATTGACTCAGGAGCTTATGTAATGAACAAACACATTTTACTTAGTTGGAAACCCTTTCTTTTTTGTCCTTTCATTCTTCTCAAATAAAACAGTCGTTTCTATATATATAAAAAAAAGAACAAATATCATAACATGTCAACATTGACAACTTTGTTCATGGATGAAATCATTTATAATCAACAATGGTTGTTGTTAATGATGATGCAGACATGCAAGCACTCTTGACAACAAGCGAATCGATCTCTTTGATGGACCTGGTGAAAGTTATGGGGAAGAAAATGTGTTGCTAGCTTCAAGTAAGCATATTTTGTTTTTGTTATTCATTTAGTTCATGATCGAAACCACTTCTGAACATTGTTGCTGTAATATATGCTTGAAATACTATAATGAGCAAAAAACTGAATATTTTGGTTAAGTGTTAGCTCGTTTCAGCATAGGTTGCAAAATTTTAAACAGATATGATGTCTACTATAATAGCAACATATAATTTAAACTAAAAAAAAAAAGAAGTTGCAGTAACACAACATTACTGCTAGAGACCCCTTTTAGTGATTTTGCAATAACACAAATATGATCTATATGGCACAAAGACCTCCTATACTTTCATTTGTGATGGTCTCAATTGGAGAGGCTCTAGAGACCCCTTTTATTAAAAAAGAGATCAGAGAAGCTGTTTTTGATTGGTGTCTCAAGTCCCCTAGCCTTGAGGTATGGCTGGAGAGTTTTATAAAAAACCGTGGAACATTTGAAATCTGATTTGGTAAGGGTGTTTCAAGATTTTTTTAAAAACAGGATCATTAATAGAAAATGCAACAAAACTTATGTTAGTCTCATTCCCAAAAAGAAAGAGGTTGTTCGTGTTAGTGACTTCATACCCACAAGCCTCATAACCTCCCTGAATAAGGTCATTTCTAAGGTGCTTGCGATGAGACTTAAAAAGATCATTCTCTCTGTAATTAGCAATAATCAATTGGCTTTCGTGGAGGGGAGGCAAATTCTAGATGCAATTTTGATAGCTTTGGAGGCTATCGATGATTGATCTTTAAAAGGAAGGAAAGGTGTTCTTCTTAAGCTTGACCTTGAGAAAGCCTATGACAAGGTGGATTGGTCCTTTCTTGATATGGCTATGAAGCTTAAAGGCTTTGGTAAAAGATGGAGGAGATGGATTTGGGGTTTCTTATCAACTACTAATTTCTCGATCATTGTCAATGGCAGGCCAAAGGGAAACATATTTGCCAAAAGGGGCATTCGTCAGGGAGATCTGCTTGCCCCTTTTCTCTTTACAATTGTGGGAGATGCCCTTAGCTGTCTTATTCATTGCTGTAATGAGAAGAGGACCACTAAAGGTTTCCATTTCGAAAATCTGCCTATTGATTTAACTCAGCTACAGTACGCGGATGATACTCTTTTCTTTTCTTCGTGGGAGGATGGAAATTTGGAGGCTTGGTGGAGGGTGATTAATCTCTTTCTCTTGGGAGCTAGCTTGCCCTTTAACCGTGCCCAAACTTCATTAATAGGTATTAACCTTGATAATGCCGATCTGGATTCTTATGCTAATACCTTGGGTTGCATGGTGGATACTCTCCCCTTTAATTACTTGGGTTTTTCTATTGGAGGGGCCCACAATAGGAAAGAGGCTTGGAACTCCCTTGAGGAGCGGTTTAGGTATAAAATTGCTAGATGGAGGAATGTGTACCTTTCCAAAAGTGGCAGATTAACCCTTGCTCAGTCAGTGTTGAATAGCCTTCCTTGCTATATGTTCTCCATTTTGCAAGCCTTATAGGTTGGTCTACTAAAGACCCGAATAGAGGAAGGTCTTATAGGTTGTGGGCTGGCGTTTTGAAACATAAGGAGATGTTCTTTAATTTCTTGGCCTTTTTGTTGGGAGATGGAACAAAAATCAGATTTTGGAAGGATAGTTGGTGTGAGGCTCAACCCCTTTCGGAAAAATTTCTTGATTTGTTCTCCATTTTGCTAAGTAAGGATGCTTTCATGGCCGACTCCTGGTGTAATGTTAGTCACTCTTGGAATCTAGGTTTTTGATGAAATGTATCAGATACTGAATTTGACAATGTGGCCACCATTTTGGAAACTCTTCATTCATGGGCCCCAACAGATGATTGTGATAGTCTTAACTGGAATCTTAATGCTGCTAGTAATTTAATAATGAAGTTTACCTTTCTTAAATTAACCGAAAGATCCCCCATCATCGCCTTACTTTTGGTTCGTTTCATCTAGAAGACTAAGATCCCAAAAAAGGTGTCTTCTTATGGTCGCTCGCCTATTAAAGTCTCTCTTAATACTCACTAGAAGCTTAAAAAAAAATTTCAGTACACTGCGCTCAGTCCTTTGATGTGCTGCCTTTGTTTCAATGACGAGGAGACCTTGGATCACTTATTTTTGCATTGTGTCTTTACTATTAAAGCTTGGAATATGTTGTTCAGAATCTGTAATTTGGAGATTTGCCTTCCTATTAAGGTTGATAGTTTGATGCTTGAAGGGCTCAATAGCAGAGGTTTTAGTCCGAAGGGTAACATTTTGTGGAGATGTGCTACCCGTTCCCTTTTGTGGTGTATTTGGAATGAGAAGAATAGCAGAATTTTTTAAGACAACTACAATTCTTTTGACTTTTTGAATCGTGTTTCAACACACCGTTTCTTGATGGAGTATGAACTACACCAAACACTTTTGTAATTATAGCCTTCTATGATTTTCAACAATTGAAAGACCTTTATTTTTTAGTTTTTCTCGGGGAGGGCTCTTTTGTCTCTTGCCCTTAGGTTGCTCTCTTTTGTTCTTTGAATATATCAATTTCTTATAAAAAACAACACAACATTACTGCTGATGTGAACAAGATAGTATAAGAAAATTACTAATATATTGGCTTTTAATGTTATTGCAGATATGACAAATCAACAATTGATTGATAATGGGAACAGGATGATGGATGAAACTGACGAAGCAATTGAGAGGTCAAAAAAGGTTAGTTTGTCTTTGGAAGATCTAATTTCTGCATTCTTTCTATCGAGTTTCAAATGAGCAAAACTGTTCACTTGTTAACCATCGAAATAAAACGATATACGGCGGTTCTATGTGTACGATAGGTAGTTCAAGAAACGATGAATGTGGGAACGGAGACAGCTGCAGCTCTGAAGGCGCAGACCGAGCAAATGAGCAGGATCGTGAACGAGCTTGACTCCATACATTTCTCACTGAAGAAAGCCTCCAAACTGGTGAAGGAATTAGGAAGACAAGTTGCAACTGATAAATGTATAATGGCCCTCCTCTTCATCATTGTTATTGGTGTCATTGCCATTATCATTGTCAAGGTACCTAACATTTCCTCATTCTTCTTTCTCTCTCTATATATTTAGCTGAACATTTTTTGGTTGTCTTCCTTCTCCTTAGTTGGTGAATCCAAATAACAAGGACATTCGGGACATTCCGGGGCTGGCACCACCTGTTCAGAGTCGAAAATTGCTATGGAATTCTGGTTAGAAACCTGAGTTACGAGAAAGAATCATAATCCATATCCTGAAATTCACTCACTCTTCTTGGAATGCTGTGCTCAATTAGCTAGCTATGTGAAATTCTTCTAGCCTTTTGTAGCTTTGTGAGATAATAAGCTCTGATGGGCTGAATGAAGGAAGGAAAGGAAAGGGGCTTTGCTGACTTCATTCAAACATATAATATTGGCAAAAGGAGGGGGACAGCTTAGCCAGGTTCTTTCATATACCTATATCCAAGTTCAAGATTGTTACCCTTTTACTTTAAAGCTACAAATTATATTCATTCTCATTGTGTCCTGTCCTGTCTTTGAGATTTTATTGATATATATCTATGGTTCTGTCTTGTATAATGTAACATTACAATTACTCATATTCTATTGTTTTGCATTTATGTTTAGGGAGTCATTATTATTTACAGGTTAAAATATCATATCGATCCTTGTACTCAAAGTTTGTACGTGTACTTTTAAAGTTAATTTTTTATTTAAATTGGTTAAATAATGATCGTAATCGCATCGATATATATTTTCAAGTTTATAAATGTATGTTGTGTTTCTTTTTCCACCATTTATAAAGAAAGGTTAATAGAACAATATAATAACTAGACTACCTTCATTAATTTTAAGATTGATTGAAAGCACACACTAAACTTGAACATTTGTAACTAGATATGAATCAAGCTGGTATTTGGTCATTTTGAGATGTATCATTATTCCTGAACACGCCGTTTGGAAGTATACAACGCGACCAATTCTCTAACTCCATAATATTGCACAAAAATGTATATTAAAGAGTGATAGTTGCTAAGGTCGTGCCACGTATGCACAAAAAAAAAATCAAGATGAATGGTTGATAAAACTTGTTTTTAATGAGTTCACAATACTTAAATAAGTTATTAGATTGTATAAATTAAATTCAAATGTATGAATCTTTAAGATTCCTTGTACATGATTTCTTATCTTATT
Source organism: Cucumis hystrix (assembly GCA_025688845.1). NCBI lineage: Eukaryota > Viridiplantae > Streptophyta > Magnoliopsida > Cucurbitales > Cucurbitaceae > Cucumis > Cucumis hystrix. Next base: position 25,212,711 of record CM046888.1, read on the forward strand.
CTTTAGGTTAATTTTATGAACTACTTTTTTTCTTCTTCTCATGTATACCAATTTTTGGCTCTTAATTTTGACGAGAGTCATGAAACAAGTTATAGATTACAACATGTTTGGATTAACTAGCATTTTCTTTTAAAACAAGTCGTTTCAAATAAATATTTTTTAATAGAATTTTTTTAAAGTAAAAGTAGTCATGCTTGATTACTTTTTCTAAAATATGATTTATACACAGGGTTTGTTTGGTTTGTCATACTTAAATGTGTCTTGATATGTCAAATTAAAATAAAGGTATGAAAAATCTCAAGCACTTAAATATAAACATCATGGGTTGACTTAACGGTAAAAAAAAAAAGTCTCGATAACTAACTAAGAGGTCATATGTTCAATATACCTATGAATTATTTTCCTACAAGTTACTAATGGTTTGAAATATTTACAAACATGGTAAAATTTCATTGCATATCAATCATAGATGTTAATAGACCGTCTCTATCGATGCTAGAAGATAGTAATCTCTTGATGTTTGTCATTGTTTATCACTTATAGCAATAACATTTTTTTATATTTATAAATATTTTGGTTTATTTTTCAATATTTGAAAACAACACATTAATTCAACAATTTAATTATTAGAACAATTTCTCTCTCTTTGTACTAGAAAGAAGATTTTATACTATAGTATGAGAACATTAAAATAAAAAATTGTTACATTATTTGATGGTAATTAAAACAAACCCCTAATTAAAAAGAAAATCAAATCTACGATATTTCATTAGGATTTCTTGTGCTTCTTGACTACTACTTACGAAAGTTACAATAGTATATTCAACTTTCACGAATGTTTCAAAATTAACATGAAAGTAATTAAAAATCCTTTAGAATGAATTAAACATAAATTAGAACTTGCAACGATTTTCATAAAAAGGAAAGAAAAACTTAAAATTTTCTACTATAAATAACAAAGTTGGAAGTATTTTCTTTAATTTAACCCCTAAATGAAACCCTTTTTCACATTTATTATTAGCCAGAGAGAGAAACAAATTTGAGAGAGACTTCAAAGTTTGAAGGAAAGTAGTTTTAATTTGTAGCCTTAAAAAATGGAGAAAGTGGTAGAGTCCCATACAAAAATTTCCTACTTCATTTCAAAGTCAATTTAGCATGGCCCCAATATCACCCCCTAAATTTGTGCTAACATCAAATTAATACCTTTATAAATGAATTGTACTTTGAGTAATTCTTTTTGGGGGAGAGAATTTGGTGTTTAATTTGAACCTTTCTTGTGAGAAATGGTGGAAAATTATGATGTAGGGCAGAGATTGATTATGGCATTTAATGCTTATACGTAGATTCAAAAACGAATAAGGTTTTCCTTGAATTGATCATTATTATTCATTTTACAAGAAACTTAAGTTGATAATTGAATCAAATTAAAGGAGTAGTTTATGATTAAGAATTTTTAATTCTACTTAATCGAGGATGATAAAAAGTTTGAATTTTTTTTTTCTCTAGAGTTGAAAGCATCAATTGACACTTGAGAACTTGATTTTGTCAAAATTAATTCTTCAACTCCTTTAATTCAAACTAATTTCTATAAGTTTCTTAACTTTATCTCCCTAGCCAACAAGAAATGTGTAGGAATATTTGTCCTATAGAATAATTTTTTTATTAAAAAATAAATTTCTAAATTGTTTCTAACGAATGAGTCTATTTTTACGAAAAAGTTAAAGTGAATTTAGCTCAATAATAATTGATATAATTTTTCATTCTAAAGTGGAAGGTTTGATCTCATTCCTACCTTTGTTGAACTAAAAAAATTATTTATAAAAAAAAAAAAAAATCTTTTTTTTAATATATTAAATACATTAAATTTTTGTCGACATTTTGCAAAACTAATTTCTGAAACACAAATAGTAAACAATGTAATGTTACTAACGTATAAACTATAAACATTTTAATTTTGTTTAAAAAGTGTAAACAGTTTATTTATTAGTTTAAACTTTTATAGTTTTTCTTTAAAATATCCTTTAGTATCGGGGTTTTATTAACATTTTCGTAAAATTGAGATCTCAACATTTTAGTCAGAATTGAAACGAGACACATATAAGACCCAATAATTACAATACCTTGAAAACTAGGACATTTGAAAGCGACGTGGAAAAATAGTTGTCTCTTATTCTCTATACGATATTAAAAGTCGTAAACGACACAATATATGCATAAAAATAACAACTTTAGTATTTAAGAAAAATGAGTCTTATTAATTTGTGGTCATGAAGTTTGAGGTTTTCAACCCTTTGTGCATCCCTTCAAATGACCTAAATACTTTTCCTGTTATTTGAATTACATTTTAACTTTTTGTTTAACTCACATTCTATGTTCTAATTTCTTTTGTTTTTTTTCTTAAAAATCTAAATTCAATTTTGAGATAATTTGGTCACAATGTTTACTTTTCTTTCAAATTTTTATATTATCTAATAATTATGTTTTCATAAGATAAAAATAATGACGATGGACTTACAAAGTTTAATGACTCATAGTAAAGTATGATTACAGTTTGTGTTTAGATATATTATGATAGATACAAATAGTAGTCTATCTATCATGGTCTATGACACAAATACATTGTGATATTTTACTATATTTATAGCTATTTTTAGAAGTTTTGTCATTTAAAATAATTGTTGTAATTAAATATTTTTTGATATATAAATATATAGTTAACTCGTAAACTTAGTTCTACTCAAAAGTGTAATAGTTTTGTCTACCTCAACAATAAAAATAAAACTCAATTATCATTATCTTAAGTAAAAGACTAATTTAATCTCTAGATTTTTTTTTACTGACCTACTCTTTACCAAAAATTTAAAAAAACCAATAGTTTTTTTTTTTTTTTTATAGATTTTTGCTTTTAAAATTTGGCTAAAAATTCAATTACTTCACCTAAAAATGTATAAAATATTATAACAAAAGAAAGAGAAAATTATCGAGTAATGTCTGATAATAGAAAAATAAAAACCAAAATCAACATCACTTTAATTTTCCAAAGAAAACTTGGTTTTGTTTTTGAAAAAAAGAGAGGATATTTACATACTTAACTTTTAAATTTGTCAAAATATAAAACTAAAAGTTTAATGGATCTTTTGTAGTTTATTAATAATAGGAATACTTTGAAGGGTAGGAATTTGATTTGTATTCTGATAAAGTCCAAATTTTAATAATGACAGTCTTTTTAGTTTACTATTTTATCTTTTTGATATTAGGAAAAAAAAAAAACAGTCACTTTGTATTTTAATGAGTCAAAATGAAGACTTAAAAAAAGGGTTTTTGTGGCAATTTCTTATGGTTCTAACCCTTTTATCTCAAAATATTTGGAACCCTAAATCAATCTAATTAAGATTGTAAATGATCTCTTTGATTATTTGATTTGATTTTTAATCAATCCTAAGAATCCATTTTGAGTTTCGTTTTCTGGTCAAATTAGAAGACTTTTTCTAGTCTAAAAAATATAGAAATGGATTCTCTTTAGTTTTTAATCCTAAAACTAAATTAATATTAAGGGTTGGTTTGAAATTTCTTTTTATTTAAACATTTTTTTTTAAATTTAATACCTAAATAAAAAATAATAATGTCTTACACAACAATTTTTTTATTTATTTATTTACAAACAAATTTTTAAAGATCGACAGTTACTTTTCTTTTTGACAAAAAAGTAAAGTATGCAATAATTAACAAGCTATTAACAATGAAGAGTATATTAGCTTTAAAAGTATACCGCAAAAAAACGGTCTATCATAAACCATGAAGAGTCTATTAGATAGAAGTTTATCTTAGATAAACTTTGATATAGATTTGCGATTTTAAAAAAAATGTTGCTATATATATTAATATTTTAATTATGATTACTATATTTACAGCTAACTCAAAGAAAATCATCAGAAAAAAATAGGTTTAGTTTTGGAAAAAGGAAAAGAAAAAAAGAAAGGGCGTTCTTATTTGAAAATTAAGATAACAATAAGATAAAGATGTTTGTTAAAAGTGAGTCACAAAGGAAGATTAGATTAGCTTATTTTCTTCTTCTTCTTGGCTTTTGGAGTTGGGTTTGACGAACTAAAGAAAAAGAATGAGCGCGTTTAAATTTCACTGTTTTTGATTTGGGACATATGACTATAATATGAACAAACCCACCGCGTTAATATGACGTTATGATGATTGACACTCTAATTGATGTTGATCCCCACATTTGAAAGGTCTTCTCTTCAGTCTTTGCCGCTGTGGAAATTCCGGTATTTTACTTCTGTCCCTTTCCCTTTCCTTCTCCTCCCCCTTTTCCTTTTCATACACGATACTTGTTTTTATACTTATATTTTATTCATCTTCCCCTTTTCTATCTTACAATCCCATCGTTTCCATCCCTTTTTCTTCTGTTTTCCACTTATTTGCACGAGGGTTTCTCTTTTTTTAACAACCCCTTTTCGATTTCTATTCCTTTTCTCCACCTACTTCACTTTTAAGCCTTGATTCCATCTGGGTTCTGTTTATTTGTTCACATCCTGTTTGACGAAATGTCTTTTGCTTTTGGGTTTCTCTGTTTTGCTTTCTTCTCTATATAACTTCCTTCTTTTCTCTATTTTGGCTTCTGGGTTCGTGGGGTTTTTTTTTTACACATGGGGTTTTAGTTCTTAATCGGAATTTTGAAATCCCCCTTGTGTTTGTTTGCTTTCTACCCTCTCCAGGTTTCTTTGAATTTGTTGTTTCCTCATTGAATGACATCTTTCTGAATTTCTGACTTTCTTACTTTTGAGTTTTGACCATAAGACCATAAGACCATAAGACCAAAGACCATAAGAATTTGCTTCTTGAAAACTGGTTTTTTCATTTCATTTTTCCTTTCTCTGGGTTTAAAAGATGAAGTGTTTCTTTTATCCTAAGGGAAAATCAAAGTCCAAAGGAATATCAAAATCTGCTCCGGAGTTAAACCAAGGAGAAAAATCCAACAAATCAGCCAAGGAACATGGTTTCAGACCATCCAATTCATTACCTTCAAGGAGTATTCCTGAATTGTACAAAGAGAAGGAGCAAAATTTGAGGGCTTTCTCTCTCCAAGAGCTTGTTGATGCAACAAATGGCTTTAGCAGGATGTTGAAGATTGGGGAGGGTGGTTTTGGGTCTGTGTATAAAGGAAGAATTAAACCCATAACTCCCAATGGCGAACCTGTTGTGGTTGCCATTAAAAAACTCAACCAGCATAGCTTGCAGGTATTGCCTTCTTTCTCAGTTTTTCTCTCTCATATCATTCTAAATTCTCTTGATACACTTCTTTTGTCTGGATGCTTTGGAGTGGACCTGGGGATTCAATATTTTATAGGCAATGTCATTAATCATATATAAATGTTTATCAATATTTTAATTATCTGCTTGTATATAATATTCTATAATCAACACATTAATCTAAATAATGAAACTCAAAGCTAGCTGACTTTCTCTTTAATCTCATGTTAGATCCATTCCTGGATTTGTGCCAGTCTTTGTTTGTTTGTTTGTTTGTTATTTATTTAGTACATTTGTGTGTCTTGATTTATGCATATCGCTTATGGGTGGTGTTTTTGTTCTCAAATCAAGGGACATTGTGAAAACAGTTGAAAATAACTTAAAAAGAAAATGTACCATCCAACAGATTCTGTTTAACATTAAATTTTTTAGTCTTGTGGGTTTGGCTTTTTATTTACCTTGTATTTTTTTTCATTCTTTTTTCCCGCAATGAAAGCCATTGTTTCTATTGAAAAAATAAATTAAATTTTATAGTTTGTACTAAAGGTAATTAGATTACATCTAAACAACATGAGTTGAACTTTTTTCCTGTCTGTTTGTGTAGTAGTGTTTCTTATGGTCGAGTTCTTCTGTTATGTAGGGTCATAAAGAATGGCTTGCAGAAGTTCAATTTCTTAGTGTAGTTAGTCATCCAAATCTAGTTAAACTTCTGGGTTACGCGGCTGAAAATGGTGAGAGAGGGATTCAAAGGCTTTTAGTCTACGAGTTTCTCCCAAACAAGAGCTTGGAACACCATCTTTTCCAAAGAATGTCGCCGACTCTTCCATGGAAGCAAAGATTAGAGATTATCATTGGTGCAGCTGAGGGCTTGGCTTATCTACATGGAGGATTAGAAGCTCAGGTACCACAATTTAGATGCATTAGTCTTTGTTAGTTGACTGTTTCAAATTTCAGTTGATCTCATAACTTTAGAGCTTAAATGTTGCATTGGTAAAATTTCTTGCTTGCTTCCTTCAGGTGTTGGAACTGAAGTTCATGTCGTGTGTTAGTAAACTTTTCAGGTGATGTAGTTTTGGTGAGTGGACAACTAGAACCAAGTCCCCTTGAGCATCTCATTACAAATATAATCCACATTCAGATTGAATTGGACAACGTTAGGTACTTAAGCACCTTGGAGAACCACACCCCAAAAGCCAACTATTGGGGTGGGAGAGCCAAGCCACTTAAGTACCACATTGGTCTTCCCTTTCTAGCCAATTTGGGACAAAGACATCTCATACTACCTTGGTTCCTAATAGTGAATTCCTTTAGAAGCCTAGTAAAAGGAATTTGAACCCCTAGTTCACAGAGAACTTGGAGCCCTTGTTTAAGAATGTTTCTGCTTTTGGTTCATTATTTTGAAGAAATTATGTTTGTTTATGAACAACTTTTTTCCTCTAAGCTACCAAATTTTTGTTTTTGTTTTGAAATTTTGCTCTGATTTAAAAAATGCAGTCTAAAGGGTGAAAAACTCTAAACATAGGAAACAGTCAGTAAACTATGATAAACAACTGCAAACCAAAAATCCTTGTCTAATATTGACTTATATATTATAATTGGGTGCCTTTTCTATAGGAAACCATTCTATGACCAACAAAATAAGAGTAACAAAAGAGGAAGGCAAGATCCTCCCTCGGCCAAGGTACTTACAAAAAATTAAATAAATGAACACCCAACTGGCATGAATAAGAAACATGTTCATAAAATTATTAAGCAATTATAGAAAATGAAGTTCACCATTGTCTGCCCTATGCTCGCGCTTGTTGCCTGACCAACACTCATCATCACCTGTCTTTGCTCTTTTTTTTGTACCCCTCCAATTTTCCCCACTTTTTAAAAATCTAATTTAATTTAACTTAAAATTAGTACACCAATTAGCTATTATTTTAATAATAGAAAAAACCCCTTATTGTCAACGTATCTATATCTGTGCCTAGAAAGACTCCTAAATTTTTAGAAGTTTCAAAATTACCCTTGAACTTAAGAAAAGAAAAAAAGGAAAACACAACTAAAATACCCGTACCGTTAGTCTAAGAAGCATGGATACGACACACCAATTTTAAGAAAAAAGTTAGGACAGGACATGTAGAGAACACACTCTTATTTATTTGTTATGAAATCGACAAGTAAAGAATACAAAAACTATAAAAGAATAGAAAAGAACAGTGTGTTAGCTACATCTATGGGGTAGAGGAGAATAATTTTATTAGAAAAATATTTTAAAATACAAAACGGCTCTATTGACTAGTGTATAGTGCACTTCTTTGAACCTTGATAGCAAATTCAAAATATTCCAATGTTACCATTAATTTTTAGGATGTATATAAATTTGTTGAGATCATTTTTTTCATGTGTATTTTCATAGGTGATATATCGGGATTTTAAATCTTCGAACGTGCTATTGGACCAGAACTTCAAGCCTAAACTCTCAGACTTTGGTCTTGCTAGAGAAGGACCAAGTGGTGATCACTCACACGTTTCTACAGCAGTACGTATAGTAGCTTAGTTGCTCATAGTTTGTACATTATGCAACTTGTATAAAATATATCATGGTGACGGGAGTAAACTATATGCCTCTTTCCCTAGATTGTGCCTTTTTCAAGATTAGATTGCACATTGATTGTTACGATCAAATCTCAAATAGCTATTTTTTTTCCTTTTTGTTTATCAGGTGGTTGGAACGCATGGATATGCTGCTCCCGAATACGTTGAGACAGGTCGTCTAAAGAGCCAATGCGATGTATGGAGTTTCGGTGTGGTTCTGTATGAACTTCTCACGGGTAGACGGGCTTTAGACAGAAACCGTCCCATGGGAGAGCAGAAACTTCTTCAGTGGGTGAAACAATTTCCTGTTGACAGTAGTATGTTCACCATGTTAATTGATCCTCGACTCCGAAACCAGTATTCCTTGTCTTCCGCCCGGGAAGTTGCAAAGTTGGCAGACCGTTGCCTGAACAAAAATGCGATGAGTCGGCCAGCAATGACAGAAGTAGTTGAAAGTTTACAGAAAGCGCTACTAATGACGGAAGAGAAAACAAGCTCTAGTAGCAGTAAAAATCAGTCTCATGGTTTCGTGTTATCCCCAAGATTTGTTGATCAAAAGCATGTCGTGGTTAGAAAACAAGGAAAGGTTTGATCTTTGAAAAAACTTCACTTTAGTTACTGACTGAGAATATTGCATTCTTCAGAATGAAGTATGAAAGTTTTGACCTTTTGCAATTCCCAAAAATTCATCCCTTTTAGCACATTTTATTCGAAATGTTTAATATGTAAATCTTAACTTATAGAGAGAGCTGTACAATTGTTTTTCCTTCTTATTTTCTTCTTGTTACTCTCTGTTTGTCAAGAATAGATTTTTGTGAAGGTGTAATAAATCTGGTCTAAGTATCATATAATATATCATTCTTGAAATTTGTACTTTCTTGATCTCTCTTCTCGGAACTCTTTTATGTTTAGAGTACGATGACGAAATGAAAGTGTAAGAGGGAAGAGACACAACAATATTCTTAACGTCGTTTCATTCATGGCTGCCAAAATTTAAGTTAAACAATAGTTTAGTAACAAGTATGATAAGTTACATTTTAAAGGAAGAATCTTCTTCCATTATACTATAATGGTATTGCCCTTTCTCTTTGGTACTTTGAAGGTTACAAATAGTTTGAATGATCTTACTAATTTACCCTTCAAGAAGTTTCTTTGTAATAGACTCCTTATTTGCTTATTCGATAATTGTCATAAAGTCTTGAAAAAATGTTTCAAGTATCTTTGTCGGATTGATATCGAGATCGAAACAAAAATTTTCTATTTTAAGTGGATATTAAAAAAATATTTGGAGAAAAATTGTGTAACATTAGTTTAGAAGAGATTACATATTGGAAAAGCTTGAGTAGCGAGTCTCGATTTTATTTTGAATCCAAGTCTAAAAAAGTTTATGGTTTTGATGTATCAAATAAAAAAGTTAAAATTTTGTTTCAGCCTCGATATCAATTGATGAAGATGCATCAAAATGAGTCATTCAAATAATTGACTAAAAAGAGTGCTATTTCTTAAAGGTAGAAAGTAAAGTGATATTTGTGATAATGTTGAACCAAAATAGACAATCTTTAAAAACAAGAATTGCTTGAAATGCTCGGGGAAATCTCCCTTTTAGGAACCTCCCAATGATCTTTCCTAAAAGTCCTTCCCTATCAAGTGATGTTGGACTATAATTTAACTAATGAACTCCATTGTAATTTACAACTCATGAATTTGAACATTATTGAACAACATATGATTTTGGATCTTGTAGATTTTTCCACTTCCTTCACTTACCTATATTATTTATATATAGATCCCTTCTTGATCCAACTGTTTTACTGAGGGACTCAATAATTACAATTTTGGAAGTATAAAGACCACCTCATTACAAATAAAAGTATGAGGGTAAAAATATTATAAGAGTTTTGACTTTCCTATTCTCTTTTTCTTTTTCTCCTTTTCTTTAAAAAACTATCACACACTATCACAACTATGTTCTTGTTTCATATCTACACCGCAGCAACTTCCTTGATCTTCTTCTCCTTGATGAATCCAACATGAAGATCACTGCCACAGCAATCGGACTCCGGAAGTCTCCGGTTTCGACCGCCTTCCGACATGCTCTTTACGAACTCAACCAAGTTTCTCCAATTGTTTGGTTCAAAAAGGTTCTTGTTCATTCTCAAGTAAGTGAATGCAGCCAAACCATTTCCAGAATCTGACCTACTTGTGGCTAAAATTTGCTCATAAGCTGCTCCATCATACCTTTCTAATGCATTTTCACCAGCAAGTTCAACCTTTGCATCTCTTGTAGCCATTTTCACCTGTCTAACCAATCCTTCTGGTGAGCAATTTGCATGGCCAGGTTGTTGTCCATCTCTCATTTCCATACAAGTGAAGTTGAACACAACTCCATGTTTAGCTAACATTTTTGCAATAGGTGAGTACCCGTCTCGGTGTCGAGTGTTGTAGTATCCAGCGGTTAACTCGGCAGCATGGGAACGAGTACCATAATGCCAATGAATTCCTGCTACTTTTGCTGATAGTTTTGCACCAGTTCCACGGAAAATTCCCTTTGCAGCTGCTAATATGCTATCACCGTGCTGTAATAGCTTGCTCGAGTACCACGCAAGGAAGAATTCGCCGTATTCGGTTTTCCATGTTCCTTCCTTTTTGAAGAAGCCAGTATCTTCAGGGAATTGGTTGTATTGACCAGAATCATGAGGTCCTCCACTGCTTCCCCAATCTCTTTTTCCAATGGCCTCTGCTGCTGCCTCAAGGGATGCTCTCATGTACTGTTGAACATAGGAAACAAATCATTCTTTGTCCAAATTTGAAACCAAACAACTGTTTGAAAATTTCGTTTGCGAAAAACCGTTTAAAACTAACTACTTCTCTAAAAGTTGTTTTCCACTGTTTCTCCTTATCTTGTTCTCACTAATACACTATTCAAAGGTTAAACCACAAGTTATGAATAGTTGGATAATAACATTGAACATTTACAACTGTGTAAATCAAGTTGCTGAACATCCCCTAGTTTGATATTGCTGTAGCAGGATTATCTTTCCGTTACGGTTTTTTCCAACGAAAAGTTCGAGATTAGTACGAAACAAGACGTATATCGAGTCTATCATGGATTACCTTGTCATAACATTGGAATTCCCCAATTCCTGGAAATCTCCAAGTTCCATTGCTTTCTGGATAAGATGGATATCTGAGTTCCCCACATGGACCAGCCCCAACTTGAACTTCCTACAGTTGCAAATAAACTTCAAACACCTTCTAAAGAAGACTTGAATTCTATCTATGCGATCGATTTGTACTCGGTTTTTGAAGCTACATGATTACCAACAAATATAACTATGCTAAGCTATCATGTTGTGGGAGGATTAAAATGCGTGCAGAGTCGAAGACGCCGATGACAATGAAGGATTAAGAGAACTAAATGAATTATAGATGATTACCATGATAACTTCTCCCAAGTAGTCTCTAAATCGGTCTCGGAAACTTCTCATGTAATCAGCATAAACTTGGATTGGTGTTCTTCCTCTAAGAACAGGTAAAGAATCACATCCCAACGAGATGTATTCCGGATTCCTCCTCCCTGATCTGTCGGTGTAAACAAGATCCGGGTTCTTGCTTATTTCTTCAAGCACCCATGGTGGTAAAGGAATGCTGAAAGATCAAAGAGAGGGTCAACCGAATTTCCCAAAGTGAGAATGATTACTAGTTGTACACAATCGAGAAAAGAGGTTAAAAACAAAACGGAGAAAACCGAGGATTCGAAAAAGCTTCATTGGATTATCTTTACCTGCAAGAATCTCCAACATTCCCTCCACACTGATGAAAAGACATGACTACTTGAAGCTTCAAGCCATGCTTTTGAACCATTTGCACAAGCTCAGCATAGCCTTCCCAATTGTATTTCATAGGTCCATCTTTCTCCACTAATCCCCACCAAGCATCCACCATAACTCCTTCCACACCTGCACTCTTTAACGCCATTAAACTCGCATTCATCGCCCGAGGTTTGTTCAGACTCCCTCCAATCGTAACCGTGTCAAGTGGAAGCATAATAAACACAGGAACTCTCAAGTCATTTGTGTGATGATTTGAAGATAGAGAATGAAGTTTCTCCAACTTTTCACTCCCTCTTTCAATCTTAGTCTCTCGTAGGGAGCTCCTGATTCGAAGACGGCTCAGTGGCTTTGCTTGCTTGAAGGAGATTATGCCATGGAGATCTTCAAGAAGGGGAGCCTTTATGATCTTGGTATCTTTCAGATTGATGAACGAAGTAGAAGATCGTAATGTTAAAGTCATTTTTTCTTAGAATATCTTGAAAACAAAGAGAAGGTAGAGAAATGTATGAAGAGGCTGCATATTTATGAACAAAGATCTCTCAAAAAGTTTATACACTTTTCAACTTTGAAGCTGACAACAATGGCTGTGGGCTCACATTCAGAAGGAAAAAGTACATAAAATCAAAACTTGTTGGCTTTACCATTTCAAAGTCTTTTTCAATATTACGCGCCATTTACTTCCATATTATTCGAATTGTAGAGCTCGAAATCCCGAAACATTCATCGAGATCAAGCTTCCTAATAGAATGTTCAACCGACCCATTCCGAATCAACCCAATTCATTACCAATATGCATCCTTCATTTCAATCATATCTAGCAATGCAAAGGCAAGTCAAACCATTCAAAATACCAAAACCAAGTTCAAAAAAATGTTCTACTTCTACAAATATTTCTCTTTTCACAATTTGTCAACTTACATAATATAAAAATTCTCAGAAGGGTATAATGCTGCTTCAATTCAGTTTCTTCAAGATTATCCTGTTTCACACCTGAAATACTTAGCTACAAAAACTGACTCATTTTAGAGAGAAAATATCTTGAAAGTCCTAAAATCTTTTAGATATTTGTTTGGGATCAATACCTATGAACTAAACTTGCTCTGCTTTAAGACCCCACGTAGTAACTATTTGGTTTGGTTTTCTAATTTTTTTTAAAAAATTGAGCCTACAAACACCCATTTCATCTCTATCTTTAATTTTTTTTATCAATGTTTTCAAAACCAAGAAAATTGTGAAAAAGAAAATTAGAAACTTGGTTTTTGTTTTTAGAATTTTGTTAATAATTCAACTCTTGTTATGTGCTCAAGAAAGATGTAAACCATTGTAAGATAAGAAGAGAGTTTTTAAAAACCAAAACAAAAAATGTAATAGATACCAAACATATCTAGTTTTTTTTAGCCAAAAGCTTTAAGAGGTCTAAATGACTAAAATATCTTACTTTTGCTTCACTTTTATGTTATTTTTTTTGCTCTTTTGGTAGACCAACAAAAAGGCAAAAAGAACAAATGAAACTCTCTAAAGCTAAACTATATCTCTTCCTCAATTAAGCAATTTGCTTGGCCAAAACTACAAGAAACCCCACAAAGAAAGTGATTTTGTGGACTATGTTTCATTTTCTTCACACAACTCTATTATGTGTGGATAGAAAAAATCCTTTGAAAATATTGAAAGTTTTAATGGTGTTGGTTTCATTAGGATAAGAAAGACTTAGAAATAAAGCATCTTTAAGCTATATTTACACACACATGTGGCTCAAAACAAAGAGTTCTCTTTCATTTCTTTGGTTTCAAGTGTTCTAATATTAATACATAATTTTATTTCTTAAATAAAATCATGAAAAATCCCCCAAGTGTCCCAATGATGTAGGACTCATCAAATTGTCAAACTTTGCTTAATAATAATTGGTTCCAAAGAAATGGTAATATTATTGAGCAATGTGTACAATGTGGTGAAGAGATCAAAATCATATCTTTAACAACATATCTTCATCATTTTGCTTTTTTGGTATGATTTTTCTTAAAAATAGATAGGGTTTCAAGGAAATGCATCCCCAAGGTTCAACCTTTTTCAAGTTTAGGGTTAATTGGGTAACTTTGTTCCCTAATATATGTGTGAAGTTTTTTTTTTTAAATTAAGTATAATGTAAAATGATGATACAAAATTGTTTAGAATGGTAACTAATTGTCAATTGAGTAACATATTTAATGGGTCTATTTCTTATGTATCAAACCATTCTAGGCTAGGTCGTGTGAGGTGGGTGGGATTTCGTTTTGTGGGCACATGCCCAACTTATTATAGGCTACATTATATAAAGAATTATTGTGAATGTTATCCTTTTTATTAAAAAAATTATTATTTCTTTAAAAAATTGTACTTTATGATATCTCATAAACATTATTTCAAAACCATTCTTTACGAGGGTCTTTTATATATGTAAGGTAAATTTCTAGCTCAATTAATAAAATGTATGTTAGGATCACATCCTTAGGGCATTCACTTAACATAGGATGATAATACTTTGGCTTCAAAGTTTCAAAGAATTCTCAAGCCTTGGAGTCCAAGTAATGTTTGGATAAGTTCTATGATAATTGGAACAATCTTTTAACGCCATTCTCAAACAAATCAAAAAGAGATTTATCATTCTATTTAATAATTGTGAGATAAGAATCAAATTACTGACTTTTGAAAATTGAGATTGCAGTTAATGTCTTTATCTATTGAGCTATGTTTAAATTGACAAAAAAATGATCTCATTAATATTCACATACAACTCTAAATTTTTCCTTTGCTCATTTCTCTCTTATGCAAGAAACTTAGGAGTTGTTTGGATAGCTGAAATGTAATCAAACTTTACTAAAAATTTAAAGAGTGTTATGAAGTGTGAGCAATCGAAAATGAAACAGAAATGAGATTGTAAAGTGTGAAAACAATGAAAAGATGATTCGATTGAAAACTGTTAAAACAGAATGAGTTTTGTATTACAAATTAAGCCCAAAACGCTCAATTCAAACCTGAATTTTTTTACTAGGTTACATTAAAACCCTATCTTATTATGAACCACCAAACATAGACTTACTAACAAAGGCATTCCTCTCTTGAGGTGGTGAAGTGATTTTAAGGCTTTTTTTTCTCTCTTTCTTTTTAATGTAATAACTCATAAAATGAGAGAGGGTGAATATGATAGATGGAGACCAAAAGATTCTAATTGTGTTGGCCAATTGAATTGCAAAGGAAGGCAGAAACTTGGATTGGGAAAACTCCAAACTTTGATTTTGATAGTTTAGTCTTTTATTGTAGAAGAGACTACAAAGCTGAGCTGTGGCCATGTAATTGTTAGGCTAACCATTAGATCTTTATGTGGAGGCCATTGGTTCTTATCCCTTCAAACTTTCTTCTTTTCTTTTCCCATTAATGAAATCAAAAGGAAAATGAGTGAGGGAATTGAAAGAGAGATAATAGAGATGTGTAAAAACATAGCTAAATACTTGAAACTTCATTTGAGAACCAATGGCATTATTTCCCACTTTGGGTAAAGGAAAAAAATATTATATTTTTTTCTATTTTTCAAGTATCTAATAATCTTTGTTGGTGCTCGGGTTTTCATGTGTTTGTTGTCATTGTGGACCCTTCATGAACTTGACCTTCAATTTGCTTATCTTAGTCTACTCTTGCTTTTCGCATTAAACTCGATGCGTAATTTAATTTTAGAAGTGTATAGTTTAGCAAGGCACAGAAGAAGTAAGATTAGGACTCTTCTTGAAAATTATTACTCATCCCCTTTAAAGTCAACAAATAAAGTTATTTATAATGTCTTTCCTCTCAATCTATGATTACATGAAACTTTGACAATGTCATGGTGATCTACAATGCTAACATCAATAGGGTGTCTGACCAAGCGATCGATATACATTAACCAACTCGACTTTTTAGGCTAGAACCCAAGGCTTTGACTTTTTTCATTTTGGAATACATGTTAATTCTCTTATATATATTGCCTCCTAGTGCTCCTGCGCGTATGGTTTTAGGCCTATTTAGGGCAACTCTCAACAATCTTATGATATAAACTTTACATTGTCGTTCGATAAAGAGAATTAAATTTGAAATGAGTGACCGTACTCTCAAAGAAAAAGATCTTTACAAGGAAATGAAAATGAATTTGTTTCTCCAAATTCGAAAGGAAAATTTGTTTTTTTTGCATAAAAGCATTCTCATCCTAATATATTTAAAACAATTCAATAAACGGTCATCAAATATTAAACTTTAGTTTTTCGATCATAGTATTGATGTGGTTTTGAATATGGAAAAACATAATTAATCACACAAAAAAGAAGAAAAAAAGTTTTTATGCAATATGTGCATCTAATCACAAGGCAGAGTTTTTCTTGTGGTTCCCCATCCTCATAACCTCACTTCAACACCTCCAAACCTCACCACTTGTTTGGTTTTTGTAAATGTGTATGATTGCTTCTTTCATTCTTTCAACTTTAGGAAGTGATAGTTTTTTCTAATCATACTTTATTAAACGCACGATTCAAGTTTATATCTAATAGAATAATTTTTTAAGACTATATAATAAATACATAATTAAAATTTTGATATATATCATAGATTAAGCTTATTTGCTATTACTTTCTCCATTTTGGAGTTGTTTTGGAGTATGTTTGAAATCTTAACCACAACTAAAATAACATTTAACACAATTTCTTTCTTGATACTAAGAGAACCAAACTTCCAACCTCAAGGTTTAATAATAGTTGAATAAGCTCAACCGTTATAAGAATCCTTTGATATTTAGTTTAATTGATGGGACATCAATTATTTTTAAAATGAAAAAGGAGAACAAATTGAGATGTAGGTTGAATCCCTCATGGCACTCAAAGTTGTATAAGTTCATTATTATTATTTTTTTCATTTGGGGAGGGGATGTTAGTGTACAAGTTTTATACTCCAAAGTCCAAACCTTGAAGAACCTCCATTTTAGAAGTTGTCATTTGGCCCACCAACTCTGTTTTCACTTTGGAAAATTCTTTAAAATGTTTCCTTCTGAAAACCCTAACAAAACAAATGATAACCCAAATGACACAAACAAACTCTGCAGCCTCCTCAAAAGCTAACCATAGAGTAATGTATTTATTTATTAAAAAAAAGCACACTATTAATCATCTAAAGTTGGGTTATATGAACAAACAAAGACTCTCATGAGCTCTAGTTCTCAACAATCACAGAACCCACAACAAGGCATTGAAATAAACCAAACAACAAACCATCATCCCTTAACCAAAGGAGGGTGAAGAAGGTCGAACCTCTATCATAGCTTGAAGACTCTTTGGGTCTTCTTGTATGGATGACCTTAATACCGCAATCATATGAAGTACGTAGAATGTACTAAGAGTGTGTTAATCATCCATATAGAATTAAGGTCCTTTAGTGCTCTCACGTCCAACTAATGTTACAATAGTACTTTCACAAGCTAAGAAGTTATTCTTTCACATTCCTGGCGTTGTCACTCCTCCTTGCTCTCTCTCACTCACGCTCCCCGCTCTAAACCCTTGGGAGCAGGGTGAAGTATGGAAAATTAACGTCCTCTTTGTGTGTATTGACAACGACTGGGGACCATGCCTCATTAGTTTCAAAACCTCGAGCAAAGCACCATTACAAATCTGAAATCAAGGTCATAGTCCGCACAGAAAAAACCCAAACTCTTCATGAATGGGGTCTCAAGTAAAATCGTTTCTTGAAGCCAGCAGTCAGTTCTAAGCTCTAGGTTTGAAAGCCATTATCCAAGGATCAAAACCCATCTCTTCAGAATGATACAATTCTCAAGAAAATTCATATCCTTTTTATGGAGTCCATGTATGCTCCTGGGAGGAATGATCTCAATCTAGATGAAAAGCTGTTAATCTCTTTCTTTGTAACATTAGGAAAAGACTTGATTGAACAAACAGAAGCAATGACAACAAAGTTTTCACCATTATCAACATCTATCTGAAACAAATCATCAAAAATTGATCTGAATTCATGTACCAATGTATCAAAGAAGAATTTATCAAGAGGAATCACATTCACTATAAGAATCCCATGTTCAGAAAGAACTGATCTAGCACTCAAAAGAACATCTCTCCCAACAAACTCCAGTGGCGGCGAACTCATGCCGTTTCGAGCATCACTTGAATCCAAATCAAACATGATTACATCATACAAAGAAGACATGTGAACACCAAACGATTCACTTTTCTGTTTCTTGACTGACTTTGAAGCATTTTGAAGAAATTCAGTAGCATCTCCAATGGAGATGTGAAGAAATTCATTCTCTACCAATCCAAAATACTGTTGTGCAACTCTGAGAACCTCCACGTCCATTTCTACACCCATAACTTCAAAATCTAAATGGGTTGCAAGGAAGGAGAGTAGAGCTCCACCACCAACTCCAACACACAGGGCTTTTGGTCTATGTCCAGTTTGAATCTGTTTGTCAATGGAGCAGGTAATCAATGAAAGGCTTGCGGCCATTGGAGGTAAGTAAGGATGAACCAAAACCCTAGTATCTGGTTTGAACTGGATGTTTTGAATTTCAACGCCATCTAGATTAAGATTATCCTCAGGAATTAGACGAATTTCTGTTTGAATCAAGTTCGGCATCCTTTTGAACCTCAATCGTCTCCTAAATTCCCTAGTTTCGAATGATTTTCTCTCGATTTCCACATTCTCAACCAGAAATTCACCAACGGAAGAACCCATGCATCTCTCTAAAACTACCCTACGTATAACGTTATCGACGAAACTAAGAATCGGAACTTCAGGTATTCCATTTTTGAAACATGATTTTGGGAATAAAGCAAGAAGAAGTGGCTGTAAACTCACCAATAGTCGACTCCAGGTCGAAGCCGAATCCTGACGATTGTAGATTGGAAGAGAATCATGGCCAGTCACCGGTTCTTGATCTCCGACTAGAATCAAGCGCGAAATTCCAGGGGAATCGAATAGAAGGTGATACTGTCCAGATTCCGTGGAAAAAATCCAGTCGGTTTCAAGGCCCCGGGGAACGAACATGGCGGCGACAGAAGGGGAATGGGTGGGTTGAATCGGCGAATCAAGGACGGCGATTCGGAGAGAAGAATGCGAGTTACATGGATTGGGGAAAGAGAATGATATGAAACGAGAAGGGTTTAAAGCTTCAAACATATGCACGTCAAGCGCCATTGGTTCAATTCTCTTCTTCCTGGCGACGGTGAGTGTGAGGGGCGACGCTATGTCAACACCGGCACCGGCGTACGACGGGGCAGCCACTGAGATTACGCAGGGCAGAGCTGTTCTTACGAAATTGCTATATTACCTTTTTCTTTTGTTGAATTCTAAATTTTTTAACTTAATTTAAAATATTCTTTGCAAAGTTGGTATACAAAATATATATATTTTACAAATAGATGGAAAATTTGAACTTAAAAGTTGAGCTAAGTTCACAATTTATATTGATGTTACAATACATTACTAAGATTTTCATGAAAGACTATATCATAAAATGTAGAATCAAATTCAGTCCCAAGTCATGAAACCTTTTACTTGTTTGAGGTTTAGTTTTTATTTTCTTTGTTGAGAAGGTTTATTTTTTTTTGCTTATTTTGTAAATATTTCACTTTTATAAAATTTTTATTGAAGAGGATAAAGTTGCTCATAGTTTAGCCGTTTTGACTTTTCGTTGTAGATTTTCTCTTTTTGGAGAGAAGTTCCCCTGTTCTACCTCTCATTCTCGAGAGGGATTGATGTTAGGTTATTTTGTTGTTTTGTCGGTTTTTTGAAATGTCATTTAAAAAGAAGGTAGAATGCTTAATATATGAGATACATTCTTAATGAAAAACAAAGTAGAAATATTCTACTACTAAAAACGAGGGGAGAGATTTGAATCTTCCAACCCTAATTATTGTTCTAAAAGAAATAGAGATATTCTACAAATAATCCTTACATTCTGAAAGGCAAGTAAAAATAGTTAAAAGAACCAAAAACCTTAAAAGGTAGTTAAGGTTTAAAGAAATAATAAAAAGAATTTTGGAATAATTTAGCTTACAACGTGACAAAACAAAGATATTCTTAGATAGAGGTGTGGTTTTTAAGCTTAATTTGCTAAAACCTAAAAATCAAGATCACTCCTACTAATATCTCGTGTTTAGTTCTATGTTATTGAAATTTATGTTTGTTTTCTCTCAATTTCTTTAGTATGACTTTCATCTCACTTCAGAAATAATTGAATTCTTAGACAAATTTAATTTTTGAATGGTTTTTTAAATAGAGGTAGGATGGATAACAAAATATAAAAATTCATTAATATAAATATAATTTTCAAAACTACAAATAAAAAAATTAAATGGTTATGAAATGCACAACATAGATTAAAAAACAAAATTGGAACCTCCTTTCCAAAAGGATTATGAAATAGACCTTTCCCCTAAAATATCTTTCAACTCCATTCCAACTCCATTCCAAAGATATTTTCTCAAGTATATCACAATGATGATTGTGCTGATATTTTATACAGAATCCAAAAAGGATTGACCGTGATTCCCCATTCATCTTTGTTCTTTTCCCATTTACATTGCTTAAAATAAAGAACAAGATCTTCTGCTCTTAACATTATATTCCATCACATGACAAAATACATAACATTTCACAAGTCATAATCACAAACATCAGTTGCTTGACTCAGTATCTTCACAAACCATTTGCAAATCCATGTAATAATACAAAAGTTTCAGTATCCTCCTAGAGGTAAATAAGTACATCCTGAGAATCATCTTTTTCCATCACATATTGTGATACCTATTGTTGTCACCTTCTACAGGTGTTACATCTCATACTACTTATCTCTTAATCTATGATACAATCCTTTCTTAGATGTTTATTGGATTAATCTCAGGGAAGGAACTTCAACACTCTGCTATTGGAAACACTGACCCCATTTTGTTTCCAAATCGATAACACTTGATAATAACAGCATATGGTCCGAGCTCGACATGATTGTCCTCTCCACCAAGGAAGAAGCATAGTGTATAAAGTGCAACTTCAAACTCAGGACTAACTCCAACTAAAGTGCTTGAGACAGATTTGAGAACACCATTCCATTCAAACTGAATGGTAAGTAGCTGAGTTTCTGAATCGGGCTGCAGGGTTGGCAAAGAAGTCGTTAAGTTAGAGATACTTATTAGATTACGTAGAACAGAATGCTTAACTTCCAAAAAGTGAGGTGAACTCTTGAGTTTAAAGTGGGAAAGACTGTTCCTATCAAAACTAATGTTTGATGGAACAAAACAAATTTAATAGCCTGAAAAATGGGTGTTAAAATAGAAAGTAGCACTAAATAATTTAAAAGGTTTTTGCGTATCTCTGACTTTATGGTGTAAATTAAATTTTCTAGTATTTTGTTAGAAACAGTGAGTTTGTATCATTTGTATCATGTTGAGAGTTCAAAGGTAGTTGTGTAATTTATTTTGCTCTAAGTTTTATTCTTTTAACGAGACTCATGTTGCCTGTAAATATTTCTCCCTTGTACTTTTATTATAATAAAAAAATAATAAGAAACATCTATACTACGGTTTTTTTTCTATACTAGAGTTCCACGTAGATTTGTGCTTTTTTTCATCATTACTTTCAATATATGTAAATTGGAAATAAATATCCCTACAGTAAACAGAGAAATATCTTAACCTTACTTTATGCTCAAAGGAATTCTAATTCCTCTAGATATTGATAGAATCTAGGATATTATGAATCCAAGAAGAGCCTAGAAAAATCTTTTCTTGGGCTCCAAAGGTCTCGTGCATATAGATAAGTGTGTCCCCATTTGTAAATCAAAAAAAGTTTGAGAAAGTTAGACAAACTTAAGTGAGGAAAAGTGAGTGAGCATTGAGAGGAGTGAAAAGGTCTTCTCACAATAAGTGTCCACCTTTTCTTTCTTTGAAATGATTCTCTCTTTCTTCTGTGACAGCTTCCTCAACATTAACTATGTGAAGGTTAATGTTTTAGGGAAGCTACCAAAATGTTCAGAATTCTTTGGATTTCTGATAAATAAATATATGGCTTCTTTTATAATGCTGAACAGGGAAATAGGGTTCTATAATCATCTTTCCATTTGAAAACTTTAGGTTTGGTTACAATGTTTGCCCCTGATTAAATGTTAAAAGTCAGATGAAGTTTCAAATGACTTCAGAAAATTCCACTGTGATGAGATATGGGAATTCAAACTTATTTTTTCACAGTTCATCATCAATTACCCGAAAAGAAAATAAGTGTTGAGTAGAGTTACTTACACACTGGCCACGTCGTCGGGGGAAAATGTAGCCTTGATAGTCAACACTCCCTTTAGCTTCTTCAAGGTAAAACTGTATTTGGAATAAATGAACATGAAAAAAGGTATAAGAAAAATAGCAAGTTCGGGGAACTCCAGAAAATAAAATACTAATATTAAGAAAATGATAGACTAGTAAATTTATGAACAAAACGGTGTACATCATTTACGCATTTAAGACCACAGGATGCAGCCAACTTCACATGATAAAAAAGTACATGGGCGACAGCCAACTTCAAATCATTTGCGTATCAAAGTTTTTATCCAATAGTTGTCTAAGGCTTTATAATGCTGTGAAACAGAGAGATGAGCCAAGTTCATCTTTTTCGAGAAACAACGGCTTTCATCGAGAAAGA
Organism: Cucumis hystrix; assembly: GCA_025688845.1. Lineage (NCBI taxonomy): Eukaryota > Viridiplantae > Streptophyta > Magnoliopsida > Cucurbitales > Cucurbitaceae > Cucumis > Cucumis hystrix. The sequence continues at coordinate 25,235,084 of CM046888.1, forward strand.
ATGCAAGAATATAATGGCATTCAGAAGATCAGAGTCTATACAAAATCCCTCTTTTTAGATTTCCAACTAGGTAAAATAGTGCCCGCACCAGTGAACAAGTTGCTCAATCTTTCAATTTTGAATTTAGCAAAGTAAAGAAACAAATCTCAAATGCTTGAATTATTAATTAAAAATAATAAGAGGGGGAATTTGTCCTCCCTCATTCTGCTCCTGTTGCTATTGCCTTACCGAATGCAGGAAATTAAGGCCTCAACATGACTAGATAGATATTGTACGGACTGAGTATTTCAAGCTTAAATTTCAGGCATTACCAGTTTTATCTTTTGTGACAGCTCGTTAAAGAGAGGAATCTCAGAAACGCACTAACCTGAAGCCAGTTGTGGAAACCAGAAACCTCATCTCCTTGTTGCTTGATTTCTCCAACAAAAACATGCTCAAAAGCAGAAGAGGAACCACATGTTCCACCCCGACCATAAAGATCAAACCATAAGCTAGTCAGCATACGCTTAAAATCTTGATAGTCATTGGATGCAACTCCCTTGGATGAAAGATACTTGTGAAGGTACTTAATTGGCGCAGTTCTACTAATTTCTTCAATGAATGCTGCTTGCTCTTGCCTCTCCTCAGGTGTCACAACTTCTTTGCTCCCTTGATTTGGATTGTAGTTATCAAGTAGAGAACAAAAGCGTGAAAATGTTGGCTTTCTAAATACGTCTTCGCTAACCCAACTAAAGAGGCTTCCTTGTGCCATATCTTCCCTTCCACTGACCCTCTTCCCTTCACCGCAATCAATTTCATAATCTTTTCCAGGTACCAAACGATTTAAATCAAGTTTCCAAAGCTTGTTACATGCATAAGACAGATCAGCAAGCTCATCTTCTGAGGGTTCTAGCTCAGCACCAACTTCCACCTCATCAGAGTAATTTTGTTCACTGGCAGGCCGTTTGTATCCTCCCCAATTATCTGTTTGGACCTACAAATTTGTTGCACGAGCAAATTTTGGAGCAAATATTTTAAGTCCAAGCAACTACATGAAACCTAGTTCATTACTAGTAAAAAATCTAACCAAACATAATATTGTATTAGAAACACCACTGATCCTCGAAACAGCAGACTACCACACAGATTGTAAGTAAGAAGCATGATCCCAAGACGAACACCCTTTGCGGCCAAGGTATAATAACAATATGCCATACACGAGATTTACTAATCATTAATGCTATTGTCCAACCCCAATTATATAGAAACATGGCTTACTTCAAGAGCCAAACAATTTATTCTAATCATAAATGCCCATGATTGTCGTGCTTACAAACATTGCTTACAGAAAACTATCATAAATGCCCATGATTATCATGCTTACAAACATTGCTTACTTCAAGAGTCAAACCAATGATTCTAATCATTATGTTACAGAAACATCAGATTCAGACATTCAAACTCAATTACATCCCGCCATAACACTAAGAGCTCTCGTTTATGTTACAGAAACATCAGATTCAGACATTCAAACTCAATTACATCTTGCCATAACACTAAGAGCTCTCATTTATGTATAAAAGGACTGAAATTTTGCTTCAGGTTATCTTTCAAGGACGTATTTAGACTAATTAATCATATAAAATAACATACCAAACATGCATTTTGTCAAAATGTTTTCCGAATTTTAAATAAGTAACCTTGTGTTGTCGCCTAGTTGGCTTTTTGTTGACGGTCTCCCACCCATCATTTTTCTCCTCAGAGCTCTCCTGTATGGTGCAGTTAATTCCATGAGAGAACAAAACTAAGTGATTTAATTGAATAAAAACGACTTTGAGAAATAAAGAACAAGAAAAACCTCTTTAACCCACTGGCTTCTGTTGTAACCATGCTCACTACCATATTCACTCTGTTCATGCATTGCGTTTGTGAGTAAGCAATATACCAATGAGAGTGGAGGAAATGAAAATGCTATTGGAACTAAAATACTAAAAAAAATAGATGAAAACATTATTCCACATAAGTGAATCTAATAAAACCAACTACAGTAGTTATCACCACTTGAGGAAAAGTCCTCTTTCTAAATAAGCAACTTGAGTGATACGAAGATAAAAATGAAATCAAAAGTCATTGAAAGAGGCTAACATAGTGAAGCATTACTCGATATACGTATAAGGATACCCATTATAGATAATTAGTATTTAAAGAAATGGTCAAGAATAGTATATTAATCTTCACAACAAAGGGCAAGTAAAAAAAATGTAGAGTTTCCATTTTTAGTCTCGATGAATAATTATGAATGCGATTTGACATTCCAAACAGTTAACAGGGCCCCAAATTGTTTAGAAGTAGTTAAGATCATGGTAATATATATATAAATAATGATACCACTCCATTCTTAAAAAGTGTTTTAGGTAGAACCAAAAGTTTTCGTGTTTTCTTCAATGAGATTAAATTTTCTAATAAATAATGGTATCACACTGGTTAGAGGAGGTCTCAAGTTCGAACCTTGAAGTGAGATTAACACCCAAAACTCATTATGTCTCTCATATACTAAGCATCTTAAAATTGCGTTAAAACTCCACTCCTTAAAAAATTATTGATGTGACAGCTTACCAATAACCGTAGGATAAAGATTAAAAAATCTGTATACTCCTAATAACCGTTGAGTACAAATTCAAAAAACTTCGATATAGTATTTCTCTCATACATTCAACATTATAATTCCTCAACTTAAGACACTCAACCAAAACGTCAATTGATGTAAGCGTTCAAAACACTAAACCTCATTCAAAGGAAACGGCATTGGAGCGTCTTGAGAGTAGTACAATAATGAAAAGAAGAAGAATAAAAAAACGATCCCAACATTTTCGAATGGTAAAGTAAACAGATCTAACCTGCTTCCGTTGACCAGAAATCCTCAAATCCTCAACCTCCCATTCCTCACGCCGTGAGCGACCCTCTTCCTAAAAAATCAATCAATAAAACCCCACATTTCAATCCCACATCAAATCCAATCCAAACCCATCAAATTCGAGAATCAATCGAAGCCCAAAATAAACCTCATTGTTCCTCCGATTCCGATCTCCCCCATCTTCGTCCCCAGTAACCACCTGAATCATTTCAAGCCCAAATCATTACAAAACATAAAAGAAATCGAACCCCAATCGCTCAGGAGCGACACTATTACTAAACTCACTGATCACTAACCTGTGCCCAAGTGGATCTGGATCTATCTTCGCGAGATTGGGAAGCCGATTGTTGATCGTTGTTGTCGCGGTCGTTGCCGATTGCAACATCTATGAGGCCCTTGATTAAACCTTCCATTTTTGGATTGTTTGAGATGTGAAGCTATGGAGATCAGAGTGTGATAAAGGATAGTGACGAAGTTGAAAGAAGGTGGTTGAATAAAAGGTAAGGTAATTGAAGATGGCGGGTAATGGCAATCTTGAAACTAAATGGAAAATGCCACGTGTGTGATTCTCATTAGTTCTTCTTTTCATTGCCGACACAGCTGGGTGGTCTTAAATTATGATGACTATGTGTTCACTCTTTAGATATTTTAATTTTAGTAAAATGAACCAAAATAATTATACGAATACTTATCTACGATATAGTAAGCTTATTTTTTGTGTTAAGTATTTTTTTTAGATGTAATTTATCTATATATTGAATTAATAAAAATGATATAAAATCAATGAAAATAATCATTTGGAATGGAAATTTAATATAATGGTTATATTAAGTTCACAAAATGATGTCTTTAAGTAATTTAAGTAATTGATTTCCTCAATTTTGTATCCAATATGTTAAGACATTATTTTGCATTTAAGCCTTCCAAATTATTGTCCACATTTTTCATTAGTCTATAAATGATTATACACCATTTTATGTGTACTTAATCTTAAATCTTGCCATTATTGCAGGTTTGGTTGTTGTGGTTGTTTTTTTCTTTTTTTTTTTTGAAACGTATTGCCATTTATGAATTTTTTAAAAATAATGTTTTTTTTAAAATATAATATTAAAAATCGAGCAGGCGGAAAGTATTGTAAACAATAAAATATTGAATCGTGTACCCTGTCCATGATTAGGTTAAGTCGTGGAGTGGGTAAACGACAAGGCATTGAAGTCGTGTATCCGGTAAACGACTTCGTTGAGCTCTCTATTCTATCTGTCAGTCATCATTGTCGATCCACGACTTCAATGCCTTGTTATATATCTGGTGCACGATTTAATTGTTCTTATGTTAGTAATGAAATGCTTTTATATTTTAACTGTTATATTTTTTAGGGAATTCACACAATCGAACATGGCTCTCTTAATCCTATTTAGCTTTATCAACAATAGTTTCATTACTCACAATCTGGGATACTTCCTTTATTGTGGTTTTGAGTTGTTGGAGGAGAGAGACAACATAAGGGCATTTTTATCAACGCATTGCCTCATACGTAGAGGTTGTTGGATTTCTTGGAGGTTTCTCAAAATTGGATTCATGTAATTGGATGGACACCTCATTACTATTTTAGTAGAGCGTTGAAGAGCATAGGCCCACACATTTCATATGCCTTGTGGGGAATGCATCATCACGTTCCAGGAAATTGCAATCTAGTTTGGGGGTTACCTGTGCACGGGGAGCCTGTTGCAAAACCGTTAAGGTATAACTAAAAACAATTAGTATGTGAAGATTTCTCAGGATTTCTACCACCTGATATTTATCACACCCGATGGCACTTACTATTATTGCATGGTAAGAATTTTAATATGATTTGTTTTCTAATTTTATAGCATGCACATTATTTAATTATATTATTTGCAATAATTCGGAATAACTTTGTTCAAGATGTGCATAATTACTCGGTGGAACACTATTTACAAGATTTGAGTTCAACGTGTGATCAAACCTTGGAAAATATATAACATATTATTCAACAGACAAGACGACTCAATGTTGCAGACACGGATCAAAGATGTATTCGACGTAGACAATGATGACATGATGAAAATGTTGGAGAGGAAGATCAAGATCATGCTTAGTTCGTAATTGTAAATTTTAATAATTCATATGAAACTTCAATTTTGAATGTAGAATCATACGGATTTGCATTCTTATTTGTACCAAAGTTATGGTTCTTTTAGAAACTCAAGGGAAAAAAAACCTTTGAAAGCTTAAAGAAAAAGGACACCTAAAGATTTACAATTTTCTTTTTCTTTTTTTTTTCTAAAATTTGTTGAACTAAAATAGCTTAAAATGTACACTTTGTTGCATCAAAACAAAATTTTGTGATAAATGGAAATATTAGTCAAAGAATTCAAAGTTCAAATAAATATCATTTATATTTTAAATAATATATTAAGTTAGGGATTAGTTTTTTCTTAAAAGGAAGTCATGTACGTACATGACTTCCTTTAATCCAGTCACACCATTAAACCCAATCTTTAGGCACGTAAGCTGTGACTGAACTAAGAAATCATGTACTTGATCGAAAAAACTATCCTAATTTTTACCATAGATTCAGCTTCATCCACGTTTGTGTCTTATCTTTTCTAGGTACCCTATTTTTTACATTATATAGTTTTTGCTTCATTTCCTGTTTTTACGAAAATAGTCTTAAAAAATAACCTTATTCTTAAAATTTGTATGTCGCTTATTAACACTCATTCTAAATTTTAATAATAATTATTATTATTATAATTTAACCAATTTTAATAAAATCAAAATTTGAAAGCTAAATTTAAGAATTATTAAAAGTAGAAAAATTAAGATTGGACATTAAAATATAAGAAGTTTTAACTTAATTATTTCAAGTTTATATCTAATAAGCTTTTTACAATAAATTTTAACAAAGACATTAAACCAAATCAACTGTTCAAATCAATTTTCTAAATTTCAAACAAAGAATTCTCATCATTATAAAAAAGTCAAACTATGTACAAAAAAAAAAAGAGTTCAAAATGTTCTCGTAAAAAATGTGACGACTCAAATAGATATTCAAGTATAACTCAATATATAAGACATTAATTACTATCTCGAAGATCAACAGTTCGATCTTTCATTCTTGAAAGTGAAAGACTCTTTCTCTTTTATAAGATAGCTTGGATGAACTAAAAGCTCATAAAATGCACACATTATGAAAACTAGAGTGCAATTCTATAGAATTCAACACTATGCAAAGTCGTGTGGATTGAAAAAAATCATAAAAATAACGACATGTTAAGGTGTGCTTTTGAAATTGTTAAAATCACTTTTTTCGTGTTCAAAATGGCACCAAAACATTTAAATTAATTTAGTATATAATTTTTACACGTTTGAATGCAATTCTCAGAACATTAAAATTGATTTTGAATGATTAAAAACATGTTTTGAAGTGATTTTGAAAATGTTAAATATAATTTTAATTACTTTATAATTACTTCCAAACATACCATTAAACACCCAATCGAGAAAAAAGTTCCAACACGAGATTGTTTATCGGTACAAAGACCATATGCGACATGAAAATTATACAATTTTAGAAAGAAAAGAAAAAAACTAAAATACAGACACGTTGAAGATATGCTCTTGTTTTTTCTTTTAGGATTTATAACTATTTTCTATTTTTTATTTTTAAAAAATCAAAGTTATCTTTTCTCATATTCTTAAAGCACAAAAGAGTCGAAAACTTACCCAAAACTTGGGAACAAAAATAAGCTTTTAAAAATTATTCTTTTTCTTAGTTATCTGAAATGATTTTTTAAAAACATAGATAAAAAAAAATAAGAAACTTGGAGATGCAATGAATATTTATAACTTTAATTTTAAAAAACTAAAAACCAAAAATGAAATGGTTATCAAGTTTCTTAATATCAATTTATTATTATTTTTTTGTATTTATGCTTCTGCTTTGGGCTTTCTTTTTGTCTTTCCAATCTTAGTTTAACATACAAATTATTTGGGCCTTTAAGTTTTGGTCCAAGCTTTAATCATTTTCTCTTTTCTATATATATATATATATATATATAATGGATGATGGTGATTATATAATTTATTTAAAAAAAAAAAAAAAAAAGCACCCAAAGTCTTCGGAAGAAAATGGATTCCTCCAAGTAAAGTCTAAAGTGTCAATTCCCAATTTCTTTGTGGCCCAATACAATAATTAATCTTCTTTCATCAATTATTTTCATTGGTCAATACATAATTATTTATATCCTCACTCAATTAAATTAAACTTTAATTTAACATAAACTTAAATTATTATAATAACACCCAAAATTGACTACTTTTTTTTTAAATATTACAAATCTCAAATTACACGTAAACCCATTTTATATTACAATTAGTTTTAATACATTTATTGTTTCTTTTTTAACATTGTAAAATAAATCAAAGTATTTAAATATATATAACAAAATTTTAGATTCTCGATTTTTACGTAAATTTTTTCTACTTTTTTAATATATAAAATCAATTTATGTAATATTATATTTTTTTAAAAATATGTAGAATGGTGATGAGCTTATAAAATGAGTAATTTTTTTTAATGATCATGTAACACTGTGTAGTTTTTTTCTAATGATAGAGAAAAGGGTTTTAAATTTAACAATTGTATTAGATCATACAAGAAAGAAAATGGTAAAAATAAAATAGAAAATTTAAACATAAGAATAAATAAGAAAGATTAAAGATTGTGAAATTATTTTACCTGGTAAATATTTTTTATCCTTTTTTTACACTAATTGTGTAAATATTGTTTAGTTTTGCAAATTAACAGAAAAAAACTAGTGGGATTTTTTAATTGTTAATTTAAATACAAGAATAAAGCTACTAATATCTCTTTGCATGAATCAGGTTCCTCTTACTTCTTTCTCTTATTAACTATTTTACAAATTCACTTACCTTTTGAGTTTCTTATCCATTACTTTTATCTTTGATACTCTTAACAAAATTATAATAATCTCCTCTTACTGTTCATGAAAAATTAGGCATCAAAGATATTATTATAATCCTCCAAACTCATAGAAATCTCAAACTTTACTGAACTATAGTTTACAACTCCACTCTTTTGCATTTAATTCCAAATTACTTTCACTGTCAACAAAATTAACAATTATGCATTTCTTATTGCATAATTGTGAGATAGTTCAGTAAAGATAATACTCTGTGTAGCCCTTTTCAAACAATTTTGTAAAAAAAAATGAGAAACAGGAAGGAATCAATCAAAATTTCTTTACACAAAGAACACCTGAAATGACAATTAGGAGTTTTATTATAGAAAAACTTACTTATGGTATAGACAGATTGTTAAGAAAGATTGTTTTGTTGTAGATTAGTGTAAATTAACGACTAATTCTACACACCCATTAGAGAAGATAGATGAAATATAGTAAAATCTCAATGTTATTTATCATCTAATATCTCAAAATCAAACCCCAAAAGATTTAAGGGCCAAAACAAAAAAAAAAGAACAAGAAGAAAACAGTCTCAAGAACAAGAAGAAGAAGAAGAGGCAGAATCCATAGTTTAGATACAGATTTAATCACCCTCTTCCCTAAAACTCCATATGTATAATCAGAGAGTGATCTCAGTTTTCCAAACTGGAAAACAAAAATCCCAAAAAAAGGAAACGAAAAACACATCAATCTCACATAAATCTCTTCCCCCTTTTGCAGATTATCAAACCCCATCTCTTCTTTTTCTTCTTCTTCCCTGTTTTTTTTTTTTTTTGAGTTGTTCTTATGAGTTCCTTTTAAAACCTAAGCGGCGGCGACGGTGCCGGCACAGAAAGGGTATTCCGACGGAGGAGAAGATTTATTAGGAGATGTAGATCTTCTTCTTTGTTCTTTTTTATTCCTCAACGCTTTCACAGCAGCAGCTGATGATCTCCTCCATTTCTTCTCTTTCATTTCATCTATTTCTATTTGTTCTTGTCTACATTCTTCACTACAAAACGGAGTGTCCCCTCTGTAAAAAAAAACCCATTACAAGATTCTTCAGTTTCAAATCCTTGATATACAAAAATCCCTAAATCCAAAATGGAAAAAGATAGAAGGACTAACTAACGATGAACGAACCTGTACATGAAGATATCGGTGTTGTTCCCGAGAGGTTTCCGGCAAAGGAAACAGGAGTCCAAGAAATGAGGAAGAGGGAGAGGATCGTCGAAACGGGAAGATCGTGAACGGTAGGTTCTGGAGAAGAAAGGGTGAGATGAGATTCCGGGTTCCATGTCGTCGTCGGCGGCGGAGGAGGAGGGGAGGAAGCAGGGTTTAGTAAGCGCGGCGGTGGGATTTGAGGAATCCATGGGAGAGAAAAATGAAGAAGATGAAAGGAGGTTTGGTTTTTAGAGAAGAAATGAGATAATGAAAAACCATTTCAGGTTTTTATAAATGGTTTTTCATTTTCTCTAGAGACTGAAAATCCGTTGGCTCCAATTTGCAAATTGAGCAAAAAGGAAAAAAACAAAAAACAAAAAATAAAAAGAAATCAATGTCAATTTACTTTCTTGTCCCTTTTGAACTTTGTCCAATTATTAATGTTACTCTCTTCTAACATTAGGTATACGTATTAATTATACATTCTTTTAACTATATTTTTCTATCATCAACATCTCTTACCTCGATGTAATGTCAGTCCATTCATATCCTCTTCATGTCAGTCCATTCATATCTTCTTCTAAATTTAAGTATTACAAAATAATTTTTGTTCTGCGAATCACAACATCCAAATTTTATATCTTTTATTAAGAGATACACGTGATATGCTACTTAGATTTTCAACATAAAAATTATCAATAAACCCTAAAATAAAATTACGAGCGAACTTAACTTAAGAGTTATTTGGGACATGAATTATCTAAAACTGTAATAATAAGAAGAATTGTCAAAAATAGCAAATTTGACAAAATATCTACAACATATACAAAAAAAAAATCAGATTCTATAAAAAATAATAAATATTGATAGACACTAATATACTTCTATCTATCAGTGAAGTAGAAGTCCATCAGTTTTTATCATTGATAGAATCCTAAATTTTGTTATATCCTATAAATATTTTAATTTATTTTACTATTTTAAAAAATGCTCCTAATAATAACCATCTCTTTGATAGATTAAATATTATTTTATAGTCTCCAACTAACTAAACTCAATACTATTTTTCAAACTTCATTTTCTACAATATTTACTATATGTACCGATGTTTATCACTTTACCCTCATCATTTTTAATATTATAATACAATTGTAAATTTGTAACCAAAGTATAAGGTTTCACCAACTCAGTGGCATGGACGTAAATAAGTTGAGAGAAAAAGGGTGTAAATGGAAAAGTATTACTCATTTTTTATACTAAAAAGTAAAAATAATAATAAAGAAAAAAGATCTTTTGCAAGAGAAATAAGTAGGTGGGGGCCCGCACTGGGCTTCCTTTTTCGTCCCTAACACTCTAAGTTTCCAGCGTTGATGACGTCATTTATTTGTACGAACACATAAACCCTCCTTCCCACGCCCTCGGCTCCCTCGTGATCTTCACGTGCACCCCCGAATCTCTTTTTTCCCTTTATGGAAATACTCTCTCTTTTTTATTATCAATTTTATTTAATTTCCTTAAGCTAGAAGAAAATAACAACAATTTTAACTAATAAAATGTTATCCTTCTTGTGTTTTGTGGGTTGAAATTTGGACGTTTCATTCCTAGATAGGCAGATGTGTTTCCAAAGGGATTGAAAGAGCAAGGTAATGACACAAGGCTACCATAGCCATGGAAGTTCCCACATGAGAGAGTGTCTTGGAAATGTCTCTTCAAAGCCCCCCAGTCTCCTTCCTCCAACACTTCTTCCTACTCTTTTCCTCCAAATCAAAACACTCTTAACTTACATTCTCACAAAGTACATTACTTAAACACAATGTTCAATTTTTTTAACAGTTTAAAATGAAAACTAGACGAATAATTTGGCCTTACAGAAAAACTAACATATGCTCTAAATATTCTACTTTGGTACCTTCAAGAAAGAAGTATAGAAGGGGTTAGACTTGTTCTTTATATCTCATAAATGTGTGTTTCTAGATACCCATTTCGACTAATTCATCCACAATTTCTTTAATCTAAATATTGATTTTACACTATCTTTTTTATTATCAACTATGAAAACAATTTTTTTTTTTTTTTTTGAGAAATGTCTCAGTTCAAGTCTTTTTAAAAACCCTAAACTTTATATCAATTTATACCATCAATTAAATTTTTTTGAAAAAAAAATATGGTGTAAAACTAGAAATATCATCCATTAAACTCTTCAACTTTTACAAAAAAATTAAATTAGACGTGGGATAATATAAATTGATTTTTTGTTGGTTGGTTTAAAAAACCCAATTTATTCAATGTTGTAATTATAGTTTTATTTTTTACTATGCTACTTTCAACTAACTTTGACATTTTGGCATTGTGGAAAATTCTTCTTTGGATTATTCTCAGTCAATACAAGAAGAAACTTAGTCTACACACAAAAGAGAAATATATATATATATATATATATATATATAGGTCCACCAGGAATCATTTATCATTTTCAAAATTGAGTTTATTACTTTCATACCATAATTCATTTTAGAAAATTCCAACCATAGATTCACAAAAAAAAAATGGCTTTGTTTTTCTTGTTTATAAAATGGTCCCTATTATTCATGGGTCCTAAAGAAATGTTGACCCCATCAAAATTACTTTAATGTTTCTTAATTTTATATCATAATTAATCTTATAATATAACCTTTTCCATTTATGTTTATTAGCTAATACAACCATAACTCTTAGTAACATCGGAATATCGTTTGTATTTGGTGTATATACTATTTTAGTTTGATAAAAAAAATAGTAAATATGCAGTAAAGAATAAATAGTAAATATTGTAGCAAATTTGGAGTTTTGAAAGGATCATTTTATGTAAAATCGGATTTTTTTTCAAAAATTCAATGTTTTTTTTTTCTTTTGAAAGTGAGCTAGTTGATATTAAATAGGTTGCATATGAATTTAACCTATTCAAAGTCTTAATTATTGTTGAGAAAGCAAGATTGAGCTTTTTCAACTATATCATTGTAGAAGTATGAGACATTTAACATGATCAATACTTTGACTCGTAACACATACGATACCTTCTTCGATTGAACCATCCCTCACACTTTTTTTATGGAAAAAAACAAGAAAAGTTATATTTTTATTTTGTTGAAACAATTTGCCTTTGAATTTAAATTACATTAAATTATGTCATTTGTTTTTTTTTTCTTCTAAAGATGTGTTATTAAGTCTAAGCACTTCTTTTAGTAAAGGGACATTATCTTTGTGAGTGTTGATTTTTTCATACTATATGAGTATTTGTTTTTGTTGAATTTAGATGAATTGATCTTTCTTTTTTTCTTTTTTGTGGGGCAATTTTTTTCCACAACTTTGATTTGTGGCTAAAAATTAAATATGATTTACAGGGTACATTAGAATCTTAATATCTAATCTTTTATGATGTGTACTTCCAAAGTTTATATGATGTATATAAAAAAAAATCTAATAGATATCTAGATTTATGATATTTGAATTTTAAATTTGTGTTAAATAGACTTTTTATCGTCATTTCAAGAAATAATAATAATAATAATTCACGATTTAACTTAATACAACTTTTAATGTTTTACTTATATAAACCTTTAGTTATAAAATTTGTTAATATATTCTAAATACAAGAATAAAAGTTTAGAATTCTATTAAACATATATCTATATTTTTTCTTTATTGATGATTTAAATTAAAAAAAAAAAGATAATAATATGTAATTTAAAAGAGAGAAAGAGAGAAAAAGAGAAAGAGAGAAAAAGGGTAATGAGTTGTGGGAGTGAAAGAAGAAAAAAGAGAGGTGGGGAAGGTGAAGGAGTGTAAAGGCGTGGACTTTGATGAGGTGAAGAAAAGACTAAATAAAAGAGTTGGTTTTTCTTTATTGAGTTCACGGGGTCTCATTTAATGCTCTTTAATTACTTTTCTTCTTTTTCTAATTTTCATTTCATTTAATACCATCTTCCCTTTTAACTATACCATCTTTTTTATTTATCAGAAAGAGAATGAAAAAAGTAGTTTCGTAAACTTTTTCATCTTGTTACACGGTCGTAAATATTTTTTCAATTTATTATATTTATGAAAATTAACTTTTAAAATACAAAAAAAAAAAAACATTTTTAAAATAGTAAAATAATGTATGGAGTAGGAGAATTGAACTCATGGCCTTCAAGTTAATAGAGTTAATCTCTATGCAATTTATCTATGTAGTGTTGTTTTAAACTATTTACAAAATATAGCAAAATAACACAGTCTATTCACGAAATTTTTTTAAGAGTATACTATGACAAATATAGATAGTAATTTATATTTGGTCTATTGTTGTCTATCGTGAATAATTTGTGATTTTTTAATATTATATTTATAAATATTTTCAAAAAATTTACCATTTAAAATAAGTTTTATTATTATTTAACTAATTTACTTAACGACTAAGTTTAAGATCCAATGAACGTAACAAAACTGAGAGAATTGAAAATCTATGAACTAAAATGAAATTAAATGAAATTCAAAGAATATGGACTAAAAAAACATTTTAACTTAAAATTTCTTCTGTGTTTTTAAATATGATCAAATTGTATCTTAAATTTATGAATTTGTTTGAAAACTAAAACTAATTATTATTTATAGTACAACAAGTGTGGATGGAAATATAGAATGTCAATTTCAAATAAATGAGTAACGTCTTAAGGGCTAAACCGTTAATTAAAAAGGCTATTGATTAGAGAAAATTGTAGAACATATATGTGTAGTATGAAAGTCTCACCTTGTTGACATTTTGTTGTTTATCATATTCAATCTTTGGGATATTTAAGTTCCCATTCAATTTTGTTTGATTACTATATGATTTTTTTTAAAAATATTTAACTCATAAAGTTACTTTTCTCATTAATTTTCTTAAAATGTATTTTTGTTTGTAGATTTTTCTTTTGAAATTATAGTGTGTTTTAATAAAAGTTAATCTATTATATAGATTTAAAAGTAATTTTGGTAACAATTAGAAGTTTATAAACAAAATTGTTATCTTATAAGAACTCAACAATAGACAAATTCATGACAAACTTTGGAATTTAATTTAAAGATAGCATTTTTTATAACACATAGACTGTGGATTATTGTTCCCTACAAATTTTCAAATGTAAAAAGTCATAGTTTTTTAATTTTGGGTTGTAATAATTTATTCTTTATACTTCAAATTTTGTAACAATTTAATTTATATTTTCCATTATATAACAATTTAATCTCTATTATGAAAAAAATTATCAAATTCAAATGTAAAAATTTTATTACTTTGTGATATATATGATAAAAATATTAAGGGTCTCTTTGGACTCACTTAAAAAAATATTTTTTAGAAAAATGCATTTTTATTTAAACATTTTTTCTAAAAACTCCTTAAAAAAATTCGTGTGTTTGACAAATTTTTTTTTTCTTAAAAATTGTTTGATTTGCAACAAAGTAAAAGATAATATATATATATAGTTTATCCTTTAAGATTTTGATAGAAGTTCGATAATGATCATCGAGGAGGTGGTTTGAGGTGGTCAGGAACAGTCACTGTAAAATGATAAATAGAGGTTGGCAACAGTGGTCATTAAAATTCAAACGATGACAATAAAAAAAAAAGGTTGTTAGCAGTTGTCTAATAAGAGCATAGAAATACGATTAACAAAAGTTGACCACTAACATTTACCATAAAACAATTGACAAAGTAAGCCAACAACTATCACAGAAAATGATCAACAAAAGTTAATAGACAACAATCACAGTAAAAAAGTTGGTCAACGACAATTGACAAAGATAACTGTCGTCTTGGTCGAAGGTTGGTTAGTAAGAATAACTGAAGGTGTTGGCCAGATTGTTTCAATATAAATTATGGAGATTAACAATTAAACACACCAAATAATTTAATAAATTTATTTTAGGTAAGTGTGAAATTAATTTAATAACTTGTCTAAGTCTCTTATTACTTTTATCTCTTTAGTTATAAAAGAAATTTCATTGGAAAGTGTATAGAAGTTGTGATACAATTTGGAGGGGAGGTGTAGTACACGCTCTAGGAAGTGCAAATGGGGAGAAAATATAGAAAATAAAATATAAGTAATAAATAAAAATAAATAAATAAATGGACCCCACAACCCCCGGTTTCACTCTTCCCAGATTCTTTTGTCCTCTTCTTCTCCTTCAAACGACACGTCGCCCACTCCCATTCTTTTCCCAGACGATTTGTCGTACGTCACTGATCACACTCTCTCTCCTGCCCGTTGTTGCCCGCTACCCGCTTCATGTCCTTTTCCGATTGTTCCTTACTTTACCAGGTGGCACTGAATTTTTATGCCACCGCTGCCTTGGAGGTCCCCAATCGATCGCCACGTGGATATTGGAGAGCCACGTCAGTTAACCGCGAACTCCGTTACCACCTATCAAATTCATCCCATTATTATTATTATTATACGTTTCTTCGTTTCCAGATTCCTCCAATTTCATTTATTATATATATATTTTTTTACTTCTTTCTTCTTAATTTCCTAAATTTTTAAATATTTGTATAATTATGATGTTTAAAAAAACAAACAAATTTTATATTTGTTTGATATTGACACTAAAATTACTATTTAGACAAATAACAATTTTGAAAAAATATAGTTTTTTAAATGTAGAAACTAAGTGAAAACAAAATTAAAAACGACCTAATAACATGACAATTTCAAATTTAGTAAATTAAAAGATTAATAGTTTTTAAATGTAGAAATCAAAAGTAAATTAGATGGAAATTGTGGGACTAAAAATCTATTTTTACTTAAAAAAATTTATTAACCTCTCGAAGTATACTTGAATGAGTAATATATATATACTTTGTGTAATTTAAAGTTGTGGGATCAAATCTTTTTATCTTAAGAAAAGTATTTTTTCATTACCATGTGAAATCTATAGTACATCAACAATCCTTTAAACTAGATAACTTCCAATTTTCAATCAGTAAATCTCAAATCAATATGAATTGAGTTAAACCCTGATTATTTTTAAATCAATATCTTAAAACAAGAACCAATTTCTTGATTGGCTAAGATTCAAAAATTTCATAAATAATTAAGATGAACTATCATACTATATTTTAACACGTAATTCGACACATAAATTATCAATTTCAACCTACAATGTAAAAATACTAAATAACTCCTACTTGAATATCGTAAGAAGATAAAATTGAAGAAGAAAAAAAATACTAAAATCAATCAAAATTATCAAATAAAATATGTAATAATTTGATGTTTGGAGAGTTCAAGCCTTTCTCGTATGAAAATTTTCATTAAATTTTGGAATTGGTCTACACATGGTGTGGTCCTCAAGAGGGACCGACTAGCAATAATTTATTTTCCATCACTAATTTTCAATAAATGACATAAGTAGAGAAAACTTTAATGTTCTAACTCCATTTCTTTTTATAATAATGTTTCATGTAGGGTGATAATGACTTGTATAACATCTATCCCTAAAAGAAAAAAAAATGGAAATAAATAGTTTGTACAATATCTCATACATATATATATCAAACAATCATTAAAGGTTTTTAATTTTTATCATTTTTTTTAAAATTATATAAAGTAAAAATATTATTAAATTTAAAGAAACTTGAGATTCTAAACGATGGTGATAGTAACATAAAAAAGAAACTAATCTATCACATTATTTTAGATCCTTCTAGATCATCAAACACATCATTTAAATATCATCAAACACATAATTTAAGTCTAGATTTTTGTTGGAAGATTTAAACAATTTATATTCTAACCATAGTTTTGAAATATTTATGAAAGTTTAAGAACGATGTAACACTATTTCAAAGATTTTTTTAAAAACAATAATAGAAAAAACAATTTACATTCAATAAAAAAAATTTCATTTAAAGATAAAAATACATAAGGATAAATATTTTTATTTATTTTTAACGATTTTTCTTTTCAAAATATAGAATACTTTTAAAATAAAAAATAAACTATATTTTCATAAATATTTTCAGCAATTTTATTTGTTATAATATATACTATATATATATATATATTATTTAACAAATTTTATTGAACCGATAAAAATGAAATAAAATGAAAGATATGAAATCACATTTAAACTATAGGATAACATAATTTATTTTTATACTTTTTCAACAAATATATATAAACAAATAGTTTGATTTTTAAATCTTATGATGTGCGACATTTTTGACCAAATTCGTAGTTCCAATAATATTATTATTATTTCCCCTAAAATATGAAAATAGGTTTTTCTTTAAATAATGTAAAATAAATTATAACTTAAAATATATATACATATAAAATAAAATACCCTTACAAATTTAAGAATTCTTTTTATATGTAACGCTCACTCGAACTTTCATAAACAATTCAAAACTATATTTAGAATATAAATAATTTAAATTTTCAAATAAACACAAAGTCTTACATGATAATAATTAAAATCTGGATTATACTATACTGTTTTGTTTTAGGTAATTAGTCATATTGTTTTAAGTTTCGATTTTTGTCGAAAATTCTAAAAGATTTTATCCCAACAATAGTTGACATGTTTATAAATATTATTGAAAATTTTAAAGTTACAAAAGTATTTTTGTAAAACGAATCTCAAACTTTAAAAGTGCTTTTATAATTAATTTAATCAACACTATATTATTTAACAAGAACTCTTTGATACAAATTATGGGAACCCTTAAAAAAAATAATTTAGAGTAGTTTTACGTTGTTTTTGAAAGATAGGATAAAATGAAAGAAGTCTAAAATGTATTGTTTTTAAGAATGCACGAATCAAACCAAACATTTTAAATTTAAAAAAAACAAAGTGAAAATGGACAAAACTTGAAAATACACAACAACCAAGATATAGGCATATATATATATATATATATATATGTATATCATAAATTTTAGAGATGTGTGTGCAAATGATGATGAAAGATAGCATATACACAAACTCTACCAAAACTTTATAATTAAAGCTATGTTAATAATTAAAGCTATGTTAAGTATCAATTTGATTCATTTCGAGTCGAATACTTTACATCAAAATTAGTAGTATAAGAACTAAAATGAATTCGGATTAGTTAATTAAACTTTAAAATAACTTGATTATTTTAGATATTTGATTTGGGGAAAACCCTAATTGAAGAATGTATAATAATGGAATGGAATAGCCCTTGGCTTAGCTGTTTCGAAAGAGACATAAAATTGACTAGAGAAAAAAAAGAAGAAGAAGAGAGTGGGAATGGATGTGATTTGGCCCACATATATCTTTGTCACATAAATAATAAAAGCAATAAAAAAGAAAGAAGAAAGAAGAAAGGGACCAAATAGCAAAAGCTAAATGGGATCAATTTGCACAAAGAGACATTGCTTTATTAATTTTGAATTTCCCTTTCACTCCCCATTCAATTATGTCACCAAAATAAGACAAATTGGAAACCTCAAGAACAACCATTTCCCCATTCTTTAACCAAAACCATGGGTTAGGAATGGGGGAGAGCAACTCAAGTCTATGGGTCTCTCTAAAATTTTGATTTCAACTATTTCAATATATTGTAGTATAGAGTTGGATAAGTGTTCACAAATTTTCTTTATTATTATAAAGATATTATCGTCTATTACTGTTGAAGGTGGAAAGCAGTACACTTATTTCTATCAAAATTGTTTGCCCCTCCCTCGAGTAGGTGAGAATGATAAGGGACTAGCTAGCTAGCTAGGGTCACCCATCTAAGGCTTCAACGAACAAAATCGTCACATAATTTGGTTAATTAACGATGGCCCCATGACAGGTGTACGAATTAGATTAACATGTGGTCCAAGAGGTTGGGAGAGATGTTTCTTAATGCTTCTACTCTTTTCGTTCTATGAATCTCGACTAACATGGCTATGCAATAATGAATTTGCACATAGATATTAGAGTGAAAAGACCACTCCAAATAGATGAAGCTAATGATTTTCTCTTAATAGATTATTTAATTTTATTTATTGTCATTCATTTAATTTTATGAAAATTATTGGTGAGTTTTGGGAGACATCTGTTCATGGTTACTGATCTTGTTACACTTGATTCACTAAGCTGAGCAACAAATTTTTTTAGGACTCATTCTTTATGTAAAAGTTGTTTACTAGCTATATATTTTAAAATAAATTTACAATGAAAAGTCTAAATTGACCGACTTATAAAAATTATAAGTGATACAATTAAAACACTTATAAAATTCTCTCATTAATTTATTTTTCTCCACCAAAATTTTGTTCTCTTCAAAAGTTTTCTTCGTCTCCCAAAAGTTTCTATATCAAAATGATGTGTGTTATTCAAGGGATAGGAAAAAAAACAATCCATAGGAATCGTCGGAGCAACTAGTATTGAAAGAGGGTCCGTAGGGATGGTGATGGTGAAGTAGTAATCATCATAGTGGTCCTTGCGTTGAGGAAATTCAATATCAAGACAGGAGTAAGTAGAGATTAATGCGACTATTGTATTGTTTAACGCATAGTGAGGCGTTAAGGCATTTATGAAAATGAGAAACCTTTTATTGTATGCAATTATATTCCTAAAAAAGTATTTCTAAATTCTTGTCATTCACTAAGCTATCAGCTTACGTTGTAGGTTTTCTTTCCCTAGGTTAAGCGAAGAGGTGTCATCAGGCAAGACGAGAACGAGGTCGTTGAAAGTATACTTGATTAATGTGCCGAGTAGTAGTAGTTAGCTTAAGTTTTGTAATTCTTTAAATTATAAGTTGTACGATTATGTTGTAGCAAGTTGTTAATATAAAATGACTAATAATTTTTTATATCGCCTGATTTTGTACTGCATAGTAGAATTAACTTTCACTAGCATGATCACGTCTAATATTTAAGTTAAGTTTAAAGAAGTACCTAGACATTCTAACGTTTCACCTCAAAACGTCAGTTTGTCGAAGAAGTCATGTCCACACTCGATACATAGAGGACAAACGTTCCAAGTGGGGGCATGACACAAGCTCCAACAAAGTCCCAATATAATTTTATGCTTAATTTCATTAATAAGCTCAATACAATTCAACTCAACATGAATTGAGAAGAAGACTAACCAAACACAACAAGAAAATTAAAAACTTCCAAACCACACACTACAACTAGGGCTTCGAGGATCTTGATCGACCACTTAGAACTTGATGCTTACGACAAATATTATACATGATAATTACTAAAAACAACCGTAAAAATGAATAGAAACATAATAATTAAAGTAAAAAAACATAATTATTATATAGATTAAAAGTACCCATGATAAAGAGAGAATAATTAATTCCCTTTAAATAATTGATATTTTATATTCTTTTTATAATTTGTTAATTTTTCCTTTTCTTATAAAACAATAGGAATTAAGTTTTATAAATCTATAATCAAATTATTTACTAATGTAGTAAAATATCAATCTATTGCTAACTTCTACTACCGAAGACGATAAAATTTAATTATATTTATAAATATTTTTAACCGATTTTGTCAACTACTATTTTTAAAAATAAATGCTACGACAAAAAAAAAAGTTAAAGTATCTAAAACAATTATTAGAATTATGAGATTCATGAAAAAGATGGATGCCAAAATAAAGTCAAAGTAAACTTTGATTATTATATTTATTTTTTAATTAAAAGTTTCACAACCTATAAATAGAAAGTTACAAATAACACAATAAATAAAACAATAGCTTACACATTATTTTAGATTGAATAAATAGAGATCTTTTCAAAAATATATTTTTTGACAAACTATTTACACTACATAAAGCAAAATCATTAAAATTCAAAATTTATTATACTCGATTTTAAATATAAATATTCGGTCAAATGTTATATACTTTTCTACAATTTTTCTAATTAAAAATATAATTTACAAAAAAAAATTAAAATAGAAAAAGCTACATTTTTTTTAATATATATATTTGTTGGAGTTAGATCTAAAAGTTGCTGTTAAATTAAATTTTAGTCTTCTCAACTATAAAACAATCTCTTTAATAATATTTTCTAATGAAAAAAGCCTTTTATCTAAATGCTTCACACTAATAGCTGATAGTGAGTATATTTCATCTTAGATTTATCTAAAATACATTTTTTATACAACATATAAGAGAGAGATTTGAACCTTCGATCTGTCATGGAAGATAATATTTGTAAGTGATTACTATAGAATTATGTTCAATACTTTGTTTAAAATGTATTTCACTGATATAATTTTAGAACTAGGTCTCGACATGCGGTGATAATATTAGCTCTTCCATGAGCCTCTTTGGAAGAGAGTCTTCTTTGCCTTTTACCTAAACTGTACAGAAAAGGTCTAGAACCAACCAGCTCACTCCTTTCTATGCATATGATAAGAATCATTTATTGGTTATTTGAATACAATATTGGTACTTCATCATGATTAGGTGCATGTACATCTCGATCTATACTAGTCCATTTATCATTATTTTAGTATCGATCTTTCTCTCATTGAACATTAGATTGAACGTTGTAAAATACTATGACAATGTGTCAAATATAATCACTCCTATCAACATTTTCTCCCTTTTCATACAAACAATAAAAATAATCGGTTTCTTATAAACAATTGGTCTTTACACATGTTGAAATCTATTTTTTATTCTATTTAAGAAATTTCTAAACGTAATTCTTATATTTATTTTTTATTCTATTTAACGATCAACTTCAAACTATGACAATTTATTTATTTAGACAATGCATTTATTGAGATGTGAACATTTTTGAAATAGTCCAATGACTTTGGAGTCTTGTATAATGCAATGCAAGTGGTCTAACAACTACAGTTTTTCTTGAGTGGTTTACCTAAGATACCAACTATTATATATAATAATGAAACTATATATATAATCAACCATAAATTTGTAAAATATTATTATTGATACCCTAATTTGATATCAATACTTGAGTTTAAAATAGTAAAAGAAAACATAGTAGTGTTATTTTGTTAAGACACTGCACACACACTCAAATAAACGAAAAAAATTTAAAGCGAACTTTTACGCAATTTGAGCTCGTAGTATTTTATTTATTTAGTGTGATTCTTCTAATATATTTAGATTGAATCTATATGAATTAATATACATTTTAATCAAAAGCAGTCTCTTGAAATGAGTGGAGAATCTCTATAAAAGGGAGAGAGGATTTTTTTCCCTTTCTATTTTATTCCTTTTCTTTTATAAATATGAATATTAAATATTTGAGTGTTAAATAGATGTGATTAAATGTTCATGAGAGAACTATATTCTAAGCATTAGATGCTTCTATTTTTGTATACACAAATATATTTGTTTGGTTTAGTTATATGGTTCTGTTGGCTCATGAGAATCAATTTTGGTTAATTATTAAATTAGGTATATGGAATAATAATAAATAATCTAATGTTAATTAATACATATATATGATTTGATATTATAATACGTTTATCGTTGATATTATCTCATTAAATAATACAAGTAGTACCTCTTTTAACTTAATTAAAATATTATTCTAATTAATATCTACTGAATTTTAAAAAATCCAATAAATATAAATTTTGTTTAATAAAACCATAAAATAAAATTTATATTTTCAAAAGTCGCTTCATAAAAAAAAAATCTTTTTATTCTATAGGGATTTTTATATTAAATGTGAAATAATTTTGAATAAATAAAGACTTTGAGCTAAAAAAAAAAGAAAAAAAAAAAGGTCCTACGTGGTAGTGATCACGTGATAAATCACGTGACTCACACGTGTGTTTCCTTTGGAGAAGCATGTCCTTCAGATGTGAAACAATTACAGCTTTTTATCTTTTATTTTTCCTAGAAAAATATATTTATTTGTTTCTTTTGAAAAAGACAGAAATTCAACTCCAAAGTAAAATAAAAGCAGTTTTAAAAAAAAAAAGTTTCCCTATTATTATTATCACTATATTGAAAGAAAAAAAAATCCCCTTATTGGTTGATTATTTAATATATACTAATGTATATATTAAAAAAAATATATATTTGTTTTGTATGTAATCAAGGAGACACCAAGAACCAAAAGCAATGAACCTAAATATACCTTGCTTTTGTCCTTATATTAATTATTTAATTAAAAGTTATCATAATGTTGATTCTTTTTAATTAAAGAAAGAAAGAAAGAAATCAATTAATTAATTAAATATCATTTAGGGTTTCCATAGTTTCAATGAAAGCTTCAAATAAAGGCATCTAGAGATTACGGGTAATGAAATAAAATAATAATAGTAATAGGAATTACATTATCATTTGTGTTATGTTTTTATATTATAACTAAAGATGTGTCACCCCAACTACCCTAAAGTATAATCTTATTTAAATAATGCTATTTATAAGATTCATTTAATTAAGTATAGTCTGTCTTAATATTATAAAACTTTAGGTGTCATTCAACCATTATCAACTTTATCTTTTGTTCTTGTTTATTCAACACTTCAAAACTACTTCTTGCATAATTTGTTTTATTTGGTTATATGAAATTTTTTATTTCATAATGCATGGTTAAAAATGTGTTTAGAAGTGATTTTTTTTTACAATTTTAAAATCATTCCTTCCATTCATATATAACTTTATACTTTTAAATCCAATTTTTATTTATTAAAATTGGTATGGAAGGATTAAAATTCATTTTGTAATAATTTTAAAAACTATAAAAGTGATTTTAACTATTCTAAAATAAATTTTCAACATACTCGAAAGTACTTTTAAATATGATAATAAAAAATAAATTATTTTTAGATGGATCGAAAAAAACTCTAATGTTGTGTTTGGAAGAAAAAAAAAGTTAGACATTTAGGAAAAGTTTAGTCAATTTTTTTTAAAGTTTTATTTATTTCTAAATTTTTTCTTCTTGTCTATAAAGCTTTTCTCTTTAAAATTTTAATCCTCTTAAATTAACTTTTTTTTTTAATTAAAAGAAAAAGAAAAAAACAATCTCTATCAATAGGACAATAAATAATTTTTGTGTACCACATACATCTCTCCCAATCATCTCTATCCTATATCATATGCATCCTTTTGTATACTTTTCATTGATAATGCAATGATGATAATCATTGCAAAGCTAATATAAAAACTTTTATTCAGTCTTTAATTTTAATTTAAATGATTAAAGTGTCTAAAGAAAGAAAGAAAAAAAAAAGAGAAGAAAAGTGTAGGTTGACAAGAAAGAAAACAAGAAAAAGAGAGATGTTATTATCTAAACATTCTTCAAGTAAGTTATCGATTTAAATTTGTCAAATTTAATCTCTACACTTTGAACAAATTTTAAATTTATTTATGTGTTCAAAAATAGAAAAAATTTATAAATGATTTACAAATTTATTATAAATATTTTATCAAATATTCTATTTTGACAATTTCTTTTTATTTATTTATATTACTAACGTATAGTTAGTTTTTTAATTAAAAAATACAATTATTTATTTTTACATATTATATACTTTTATATGAAAATTATTAATCAGTAATGTTTAATTGAAAGCTCGAATTGAATATGTTTTACTAAAAGTATGAAATTAAGATTAGATATTTAAAAGTACAGAGAACAAAATCGAACAAAGTTCTTAATACATACATTAAAATGATATTTTTTAGTAAAGAAAAATGAAAAGTCTATATAAAATTTATAGGTAAAAGAAGTCGTTTCAAAGTTGGTAGTAATGAAAGGAAAAGCAGTGATAAATTTTGAATAAACAATAAATAAACATAGTTCAATTGATAAAATAATCGAACGTATAATTTTATATTTAATTGGTTTACTGAATTATTATATCCTAAACTTAATCAAATACTTTTAATTGAGAACTTAATCATCACAAAATTGAAAATTTTGATACATTATTATTTCAGAGTTCAAGATCAAAATTATAATTAAACCTTAATTAAAGATAAATATCTTTTTTAGTATAGTAGATGGTGGATGATTAAAACCATTACTCGAAAACTTAACAGTCACACACTCGCAATATTCTCGACTTGGCTAAATGATGGCATACTCAAAACCGAAAAAACTCATTATGTACTACAAATCCCATTAACATTTTTCTTTCCAAACATGAAACTACTCTTAAAAAAATCATCTTTAGGATTAAGAAAAAGTTTCAACATTTACACTTTTAATGTTGATTTTTAATGGAATCAAAGCTTTAAAAAATTGTTTTCATCATATTGCCATCAACATTGTTAGGGCTAAAAGAAGTTTATTGGGCCTCTTTCTTTCACACTATTAACCCAAAAATTTGGCAAGACTTGGGCCTGACCCAATTAGAGAATCCTCTCTTCAAATTTAACTTTCAAGGGAAAGAGAGAAATTGTGTTTTTTATTTAGGAAAAAAAAAAAAGAAAAAAAAAAGAAAAGAAAAGCTTTCTCTAAATTAACTTATTTTGTATTAGTATCTATAAAGATTTTAAATTAGTAACATGTATTAAAAAGATTTTAAATTTACAACAAATGATAGGCATTAAAAAGGAAACAAATGAAGAGATTCCCACCAAAGCACACATTGATTTTATAACCATTTAGTAGTTCCCATAATTGTCTAAAATTTGACCTTGACTTTTTACATACTTTTATTTCTTGATCTTTGTTTTGCTTTCCTTCTCAATAAGCTCTTGGATTTTGAAACCTTCCTTCATTAATCACTAATTCACCTATATATATTCCTAACTTCGTTTCCCTCTACTGTACTCAGACCCGACCATTGTAATGTAACCATCATTGCGAGAATAAGTCTTAACTTTGTCATCTCTATCGATATCATTTTATCTAATTTTTTTAGAAATAAATCATTGTTTTTCAATATTAGGTTAATTTGATTATCTCGATAGCTATAATTATGAAAGTGTATTGATGATTCGTTAGTTAGAAATTTATGTCGAAAAACTTAGTGATTGAGTTAGGCTTTTAAAGCGCTACTCATTCTTATCAAAAACCAATGGTAAACGTTAAAAGGTATAATTGATTTGAAACGAAGATGTTTACTTCGCATCTAATACGACAAACCATGTTGAAGAAAAAACACATAATAAATATTTTTAATGTATAGTAGCGGAAGTACCACAAGACCAAAGTGATATTAGCTAGGGTTTAGGTATCATTTTATCTTCTAGTACAACTTATGTTCGGTATTACCAAATTTTCTTTTTAACCCAAACTTCAAATTAATAAATGATTAAACCCTATTTGTACATCCATCTAGTTAGGGATCACAAAGTTTTGTCAAACTTGGCTTTCTAAAGATAACATTAAAGTGCAATGAAGTGTGTGATATTAATTAATCGAGTTGAATTTTTAAAGTTAGTTTTACCACATTCTTCAAAGATTTTATTTTTAAAAAATGTAAAAACTAAAAATGTACACTAAAATTTTGAAATGTTTACTACATCAAATACAACATATCATGTTGATCGAAGATATAGTTTGATCATGCTCAATAAATCGTAACAAGGGACGATAATAAGTAGTTTGAAAAAAAGTAAAATAAGATTATATTTTTTTTAAAAAAGGAAAAATATGAGACATAAAATAAAAACAAGATGATATGACAATACATTATATATATATAACTTAATATTTATTTATTTATATTTAAAGAAAAAGAAATTTAATTTTGTGCTTGGAAATATCAAAAGGGCAGTGGCATGTGCAATGCACATGCATGCTGGAGTTAGGACCTACTTTTGCTTTGATCTCTACCAAGAAATTATTATTAAAAAAAACTTCATTTTATTTCAAAATATGAATGTACAATAACAAATTTTAAAAAAAGGAAATAAAGATGGTAAATATAAATGTAGAATTGTTGGAGATTTAGTGAAGTTATTAGACATGATTTAGTCAACCAACTCTATAAAGTGAAACAACAATGCTCAAATAATTTAAATGCAATTATTGAAACCCAAAATTAGTAAATAAGGAAAATGAAAGCCTACCATATTAGTGATAAGCATATATACCCCAAAATGATTCAAAATGAAATGAGACAGCAAATTATTTATAAAATAAAAGAATTTATATTTCAATTAAATTTCAACAACAAAAAAAAAAAGGAAAAGAAAAACAATGCCAACATCAGTATGACCATTTACACCTCCAGGTATCAAAATATATTTCCAGAAAAAGAAAAACAAAATGTGGTGTTGTGTAATTTTTTTTCTTTTTAAATAAAAAGTTCTTTGTTTTTTTTGTTTTTGTTTTATTTTTTGGGGTTTTACCATTGGGCCTGGGGGAGTGAGAAATGGGCCATGAGCCCAATGGGCTTCACGAGAGATAAACTTCAACACTTGAATTTCTTGAGGCCCGACAAAGCGGGCACGTGCGAACCACGTGATCACAAACCGAGCAAACGCAGAAATGCCGACACGGCAACAAAACCACCGACGCGACTCGCTTCCGGCACGATTTGCAACTCGGTCCTGTCTCGGCCAATACTCGCTCTGGGTCAATGTAACCTGACTCAGCATCTTCCGCCGTGCAGTCTCCTACTACACCACCGTCTCCGCTCCCACCTATTCCGGTGCCCCTCATTACCGCTTGTTGCAGTTGAGCCTGCAGCGCCGCAGCCGCCGCCTCCTCCGCCCTAGCCTTCTCTTGCCACGCCGCCGCCTCCATGCTCAATCTGGCGGCACGTGCTTCCAACTCCGCGTGTCGACGTGTAGCCTTCTCCACTTCCACTTCCTTCTCTCTCAACCTCCTCGCCGCCCTCTCCTCCGCTGCCGCCAGTAGTTCCCGGTAATGCCTCTGCCGTTTCTCCGCCAGCGCCCTCCGCAGCTCTTCCTCCTAAAGAAAAAAAAAATCGGAAATTTTATTAAATATAAAATAAAATCTCCACTCCTTTTTCTGCACAAATTCCATCTGGGTTTTCCATATCCGTACCTGGGTTTGAAGGAATTGGTCAATTTCTTCTCGGTGTTGTTTGATTTGAGAGGAAAAATCATCGGAGATAAAAACAGAGGAAGAGAGAGAAACAAGACTAGCATGATTCTGCGACAACGGAGGCGGTGGTGGATGATGGTAAAGGTTAAGTGGTTGGTCACCGGAGGACAATCTGAGTCCGGTAGAAACGACATTGGAAGGATGATGATGGTTATGAAGCTGAGAAAGATCAATAATCTGAGGTTGAAAACAGAGAGGATTGATTGTGGGAGGTGAAACTGAAACAGAGTTATCTCTTCCTCTTTTCCTTAAATTACTCAAATGATTCCCACCTGGATTTCAAATTCAAAAACCCATCATCAAAATCTCTTCAATTTCAATATTCAAAAACCAAAAAAACCAACCTCCATTGTTGAACAGAGGATGAGACTGTTGAAGAATTCCTCCTCCTCCACCAGGTTGAGGTTGTAATGAATAATCATGCTCAGCATCTTGAATATTTCTACAAATTCCAACTCAAAAAAAATTAAAAAAAAAAACAAAAAAAGAATCTCAAGAATTGAATTGAGGGAAAAAATTAAAAAAAAAAAAAACAGAAGAAAACAGGGGAAATTTAAGGAACCTGTTAAGAAGGAGGACATTGGAAGGGTATTGAGCTTGAACAGCCATTGACATGAATCAAATCAATGAGAGGAAATGGAGTTTGTGATTGATTTTATTGGAGCCAAAATGAAAAAAATATATGTATATAGAGATATATAGTATATATATATATAAAGAGTGATAATTTTTAGAGAGAGAGAGAGAGAGAGAGAGAGAGAGAGAGGGAGGCAAGAATAATAAAAGCTACCACAGAAGAAGCATGAAGGACACAAGGCGGACTCTTCAATGAGAGTTAAAGAAAAAAGAAAAGAAATTTTTTAAAAAAAGAAGAAGAATAGAGACAAAGATATATACTAGTATTTATAACGCCACCATGAGTGGTGGTTACCGGCGGCTGAGCCACCGTGAGTGGTGGTTGAGAGAGGAGTTATAGAGAATGAAAGTAAAGAAAAAAAATTTATGAGTGAAGAGGCATTTTATATGGGTTTGGAGAGAGAGAAAGACAGAATTGCTTATATTCTCATTTCTCTTTCTCTCTCATCA
The DNA here is from genome assembly GCA_025688845.1 of Cucumis hystrix. NCBI lineage: Eukaryota > Viridiplantae > Streptophyta > Magnoliopsida > Cucurbitales > Cucurbitaceae > Cucumis > Cucumis hystrix. The sequence goes on from CM046888.1 coordinate 25,264,215, forward strand.
ATGACTTTCTTTTAAAAAAACAAAAACAAAAACAAAAACAAAAAATAAAAAAAAAAAGGAAATAAATTACTTCAACTTTAATCTCTTATGAATTTTGAGTAGTTTGTTTGTTGTGTTCATGGGGAGGTGGGGTAGCCTTTTTCTTGAGGACTCATCATTTTTTGTTTTCACCCATCCCACTTCCCAATTTATAATATTCATTTCTTTTTCTTTCTAAAATTATGTCTATTTTTATCTTCATCTTTTCACTATTTAAATCTTCTCTCTCTCACATGTTTTTCAAATATATTTGCAAATATAAAAATAATAATTATTGTCCTAAAAAATTTAAAAGGTTGGTTATTGTAGAAAAATGATAAGTTTTCTTATATATTATTGATATATATTTATCATAAAAAAGATATAATTGATACACAGTTTAACGGTCGATATATATGATAGTTAAAGTATATATATTGAATGGATAGGTGTAACAATTTTGAAATGTGTCATTCTTAATTTAGAATTTAAATTAATATACAACATATAAATGGATATTTTTAAAATTAAATTAATAATTCAATTTTGTTACCCATAAAAAATACCATAATCGAATTCTTATATACTATATGCTTAGTGTATATTATTATTTTTGGTCTTTAACATTAAATTTCTATAAAATGCATTTATCAATATAATTAATTTGTAGACCTAATATTTTTAGTGGCATGTTTATTGCATTTGGTATTTTGGGTCAAGAAAAAAATAATCTGACTTGAGATTTTCAATAAATGCAATAAATAAAGAAAATATGATGATTTGTTTTGTTGTTGTTGTTAATGTTCATGAATAAAAATTGAACAGATTCAAATATAGAACAATTAATTTAATTAAACACTTTATTTGAAAAAAAAAGGATATTGAAGATTTTTAATTAATGGTTGGCTTTGAAATTTATGTGCTTAATTTATAATTATTAGTTAGGAGGTTGGGGGGATGTATATATATATATATAATTTTTGGTTATCTGTCAATGACCTACAAATCCTCAACCAAAAATAATATATTGTAATTTTATCTTAATTTATCCCTTTCATTTTTGTAAACACAAATATATTTTTGGTTCTCCCAACAATACTTCTAATTTCAATTTCAATTTCAAAAGCAATTCTTAATCCTTAATCCTTAAGTTTGCACCGTTGAACACAATTTTGTTCGATTCTAATCGAACTATATGTTGACTAAATGAAAAATTATTAATGCATTAATATAGTTAATGAACGAGTCTCCTATTAGTGATTAGTAAGAATATTTGATGCGAATTGGTTATACTAATTTGTTTTAGTAAATGATCATAGGACTTCTATGATAAAGAATGAAGTGGTATGATCTCAAATGTCGACACGTATACTATTTTTGAATGGATTATTAACATTTAAATCTAGATAATAGAGGCATTGATCATACACATTATGTTAATGAGTTGAAATTTCCTTCTTTTATAATAAAAAAATTCCTATTATTATTATTATTATTATTTTGTGGTTGAAAATGAGAGATGTTAATTTAATTTATGTGAAATTGAAAGGGTGCCAAATGCAAATAAGATAATGGGAAACTCCAAAAAACTTACGTATAATGGTGTGGCAATAATTAACAATAATAATAATAAAAAAAAAGAAATAAAAAGGATGTTCACCAAAACCAACAACGAATTTGACTTTCATCTAATGGAGAATGGTAAAAAAGATAAGGGAATATAATAAAAACAAAGCTTTGTTTTCAATTTATACTTTCAAATGCCTTTGGTGTTCTTCTTTTTATTATTATTGATGAATGTTTTAAGATATTTTCCAAATTTTGAAAGAAAAAAAGATAAAGTTTGTTTTTGTTAATTTGGTTAAGAATTCAAGTGTTTTTCATTTAATATGAAAAGATCATGAACACTATGGTAAAAGTTTGTAAGAAAACAAATACAATTTTTGAAAAATAAAAAGCCTATTTGAATTTTTAAAATTAATTTCAGAAACACTATTTCTACTTACAAATTTCTACGTTTTGCTACCTAAGAAATTAACAAAAAAAAAAAAAAAATTAATTTTTATTTCTATAATTATTTGATTAGGAATTCATAGTTTTTTTTTTTTAGGAAAAGAGGTGTCCATCACTAAAAATTTTAAAATTTTGAAATAGTTACCATACACAATTTCGGGTTCTTGTTTGATAATTATTTTCATTTTTGGTTTAATGCTTTAAAAATATAGCTTTTATCTATTTATTTAACTTCAACGACCTAAGAAGTTATGTTTTGTTATCTTCTTTTAATAATTGGTTTAAAAAAGCAAGATAATTTTTTAAAGTAATAGTTTTTTTTAAAAAAAATTGACAAAGAAGTTAAAAGAAAGTGAAAATTATAGTAAGAGGTAAAAAGAAAAAAAAAACATAAAATTAAAAACGAAAAAGAAAAAACAAAAATATTATCCATTTAGATACATAAACATTAAATAGGACCTTCAAAGCTTTGTTTTTTTCTTAAAATATATTAGACTAATAATTCAAATACTTTCTTAAGGATACGAAGAAAAAAAACCCTATTGTATAGCTAATAGCAGTTATAAAAAAAATTAAACCAAAAACTAAAAACCAGATAATTATCGAACGAGACACGAAATCTATCAAAAATATATAAAACCCTAAGAAAAAACAAAGTTTGGTTATACAATGAATTGATGATTGAGATAAGAAGGTGTAAACAACTAATGAAATATACAATTTATGAAAGAGAGAAAAAGAAACAATAATAATAATAATTTTGAAAGAGAAATAATAATGGTTGGAATAGCATCTCCAATTTTTGTCTTTGCTTAAACCCCACAAAAGCAAAAACCCTCCTTTTCCTTTCACTCTTCTTAACCCTTTTGTTTTCTTCTTCTTCTTCTTTCTTTCTTTCCCTCTCTCTTTCACACCCCATAGACAAACCCTTTCATTTTCTCCCATTGAATAATCCCTTTTTTCTTCCTTATGCATGGTCTCTTTAGCCTTTTCTCTTTAATGCTTTGTACCCTTCTCTCTCTCTCTCTTTTTCCTTATCATATTAAATTGTCAAAGATTTAAAACACTAAAAAACGACTTCTTAACTTTCTTACCACGCCTGGTTACTTTCATGTAGAGATGACAAATTTTTCCGTAATTATTAGGGAACAACCCAGGACCAACCGTATCGTGGATATGCCTCGACCTATATTCGAAAGAATTTGAAATACATTCGACTTTTTTTTTCTTTTTAAGGTCCATGTATATTTGTATGAAATAAATAGAGAATAGAATACTGAATAATTTAGAAAAATAGTTGATGTCTATAATTTTAAAAAAAGAAAGCATTGAAAAAGATGTAGAATACAAGAATTTTCCTTGTGAGGACAAAGAATGAAATTCCTTTGTAGGGTCGGTGGGATGATGAAGGCCTTCACATTGTTCTCATCTTTCCTTCAATTACCATCCTCACTTTTATAAAAGCATTATATTTTTAAAATATAAAAAATAATAAAAATTTAAATTACTATTATTTATAAGAAATATTGGTGTTTCATGAGTTTAAAATTAAATTACTTATTATTGAAGAAAAAAATACATATCTTTATTTTTTTATATATTGTGTATTTGTTAGAAAGGTCTAAAATTGAAAAGAAAAAAAGTAAAAGATAAAAACGAAAAAGTGAAATTTATAAGATTACTAATCATGAAGAAATAGATACACAAATTTGTTTCTAACTATTGTCTTTTTATCAAAAGAAGTCTAAGATTAAAAATGGTAAAAAATATTTAGAAAAAAAAAGAGAATTAAACCATAATGTAAAATATAATAAAATTTTAAACTTTATCACGGTAGATATTGATAATCTATAATCTAATTAAAATTTTAAAATTTACTATATGTTATAAATAATTTGATTCATTTTGTTATATTTAAAAATGATTCATTTTTAACCCTAAAATGAGATATGTTAAAAGAAAAAATTGGAAAAAAAGAAAAATAAAAGAGAAATAATTAAAGGTGAGGGTATAATGAATATTTATTAGAAAGTGGAGATCAAAATGAAGGGATAAAAATTCTCCTCCTTGTAACACCTCTTATTATAAATTATAGATTTATATGACACTTTTTTCTATTTTATTTTTCTCTCATACATATATATATATAATAAATACATGTATTTAGACAATGAAATAAAACATATTAGAAATTGGTTTCAAACGTTAAGGAGGTTATTTGGGTGATACAAAGGTCTAAGATTTGTACTTGAGACGTGTAGTTTCTATTCATCTTATTTAAGGTAAATCAGACACATTTTAGTCTAATGCTACAATAATAATTTTAATCAAGATTTCTAACGATTTAAATAAGACATAATGAAAAACTAAGGATTAACTTATAATTGAAACAACATTAATTCAACTTAAAAAACCACTTGAAGTATTGTGATTTTATTTTTGAACTTTCACTCACTTGATTGTAACTAGATATTGCTGAAGAAGTATAACTCAATGAAAAAAATAACATGCACTTTTAACCCTTGAGATTAGAGGTTTAAATTTGCAAACCTATACGTCATATTAAACGTCTTTTATAATAGTTAAAACTTGAAAATAATATATTTTTTTAAAAAATCATTTCTCTCTCTCCTCAAATACTTTTAGCCTAATTTCTAGAATATCTATAATAATGCATTGAAAAAAAACTCACACGCAAAATACAAACAAACACGATTCACATAAAAGACTTTTGAAGGTTATCTATAAACAACAACCCTAGTGGATTAAGAGGGAAAAAGAAAAACAATTAAATTATTAAAATTGATACTTGAATGAATGAATGACTTAATTAAGATTATTTGGATGAATATGCCGAATTGGTTGACCTTTAAAAAATGATATACATAGATATAGATATAGATATGAAAGATGTGTACATGTACCAAATTCATTTGAAGTTTTGTGTGTAAAGGGTAATGGTGGGATTCTTTTTATTTAATTAAAACCTTTGAAATTATAACCTAATTGAAAAGAAGATGGAAGATGATCAATTGAGAGTGATTAAGATGGGGAATGCAAATTAAAGGTGTTTTCTATGACTATTTTTTAAAATTTATTTACTTTTCTATTTTTATTCTTATTTTAATTTCAATGACGTTGGAAGAAGAATAATTTTAAACCATAAATTTTAGCTTGGTCGTCGAAAAATATATACGTTTTAACTAGCTGAGTTATGATTATTATCAGTGGAGACCTATAATTATTGTCTAAAAAGACTTAGTTTAAAGCTTCGTAAAAAAATATTAAAACGAGTAAAATAAATAAATTTCAAATTTAGTTCCTAAAATTAGGAGGAAAAAAAAAAGAAACTAACTAATTAAAAATTTTAAATTTGTTAAATTAACACCTCCAAAGAGTAATCACTAATACAAAATAATGCTCATTTGATTGCATTTAGAATCAATTCTCACACAACCACCAAAAATTAATAATAGTATACATCTAAAGAAAATTAACAACTCAACTAATAAAAAAAGAAATCATTTAATATCGATCAATCAAATTCTATACTAAATTCTAACCTTAAACTAAACTTCATTCAACTAATTCAAAAGAGGATTAAAATAAATTTATTTTGAAAAAACGAACAGAAAAAATAAACATTTAATCATATTGGAGGAAAAATGAGGTTGAATATATAAGAGTAATGAATAAGAATATTGAGGCATATATTTTTGAAGTTTATATCAACACTTATTCAAGTCAACATATGATAAATGTTTTGGCCGGCAATTATTAAATTAACTTTGCTAAATGTCTCTATGTATCTTTTCTTTGAAAAGTTTTATTTATTTTTCAACTTATTTTCTCACATTTTCATCTTTTTTTTTTTTCTATTTATCTTTTCTTTATCTATCTATATATATTGGAAATTGACTAGGTGAGAAAATTATTTTAAATAAAAAATCTTTTAAAAATATTTATAAATATAACAAATTATCATAATCTATTTATGATAGACTACTAACTATATCTATTACGATAAGGATAGACTATGATATTTTATAAATATTTTTTGTTCGTTTTGCTATATTTGAAAAATAGTTATACTTTGTCGTATTTGGTATTGTTAAAAGATCATTTTCATCTTTTAATTTTCATAGAAATAATAATTTAATTTTTAACATTTAATTTTAAAGATTTATTTAGATTTTATATTTTCAAGAAAAATTATTAAAAATAGAACATTTGACAAAAGATTTACCTTTCAGAAAAAAATTAAGTGTAATTAGTTTTGTCTTTTAGTGGTTTTGTTGTATGGAGTGTAAATAGTTTGTCAATTATTCTATTTTCTTTTATAAAAAACCTCTATTTTCAAATATATTAAAATATGTAATCCATGGCGAGAAATCTCATAAAATTATGTGTTAATTTTTATTTTTGACAAAAAAAAAATGATCTCTGTACATTAGTGATGCGTGATAGTAATTTAATAGTGTCCATCATTTATAGACAATAACACTTTGTTATATTTGTAAATAAGTTGCATGATTTTATTATATCTTAAACAATTCTTAAATAAATGTTCAATTATTAGTTTCAATACTTTTTTTAAAAAACATCTTAAATTTAGTTTTCCAAAAAGTAAATTTTAAGAGAGTTTTCAATAATAGAAAAATAAACAAATTATTTAACTCCATACAAAAAGTCACTAAAATACAAATTTTTTACTCTACATTCGATTTTTCTATAAAGATTTTTATATAAAGTGCAAGTATTTGTCAACTTTTTTATCTTTGACAAATTTTTTAATTTTGATTGGAATGGTTTAAATAATGACAATTATTTTTCTTTAAAAAACATACAATATTTGAATATGTTTCCAAAATTTAATTATAAAGGGAAAAAAACAATAAACTAACAACAAAGAGAAATTTAAACCATGTAAATGAAAATTACATTTGGAAAAATTATCAGACACTTGCTTGAAAAAATAAAGTATAAAGACTAAAACGATATTTTATAATTTTAAAAATATTTGTGTGTACTATTTTTAATTAGTAAAATGGACCAAAATATTCACAAAATATAATAAAATTTTAAAATAAATTAGTGATAGACATTTTGATAAGATTTTAATTAATACTTATTAAATGTATATAAATCTATCCGTGTCTATCATGGATTCTAAATTTTTGCTATTTCTGTAAATAATTTTGACAGTTTTACCATTTACAATATATTTTTTATATATAATTTCTTTTAAAATTAAAAAATAAATGCCATAATAATCTTCCAAGAAGACATCAAGACTTAACTCTATTTAAAAAAAGAAGAAGTAATATCGTTAGATCATTTATCGCTTCTTTTGTAATTACAATATTTTTAGATGGCTTTTCTCTAACTTCTTTTGTACTTTTTTCATGAAGTTTTAGAACTTATCTTTTATTAAAAGAAAAAAAAAACCACAATCATGACGTTGATTATTTATATATATATATATAGCTTGTTTTAAGTTTGAATTAAAAAGAAAAAAAAAAGTAGATTCATTATGTATTTACAATTCAAAAATTGTCAAAAAGAAAACAAAAGGTTTTCAAAAACACTTCTCTTGTTGATCACTTACCAATTCTCATTGGAACCCACTCTTTCTTTTGTTTAATTCCCTCTTTTTTGGTGAGCCATTATTGGTAACCTAAAAAAAATTAATATGAATTAATAATTTTGGTTGCTTATTTTAAAAAATTTGCATTTTCATAAAACTAATTTTTTAAAAAATTAATCATAAACTTCTTCACATGCCAATTCCAAATTGAAATTATCTTCTCTCCCATTTAATTCTTCTTCTTCTTTTTTCCCTTGATTGAAGGCACACCAACTTAGAACATTTCTTTAATTTCAATTCAATCAACTTCCCACTTCCTTGACCCACACTTTCTCATACACTTTGGTTTTAAATTTCTCTTAACCATTAATAATTATTATATATTTCTTTCTCTTCAATACTTTAATAATAGTTATGATTAAATTAGTTTTTAATAATTTGACTTTGTGTAACCCTAGCTAGTTTGCTTACTCATCTCTATCCACCACCACCCTCTCCCCCTCTATACCCATTTTGTTTTCCATTACCCAAAAGCTAAACCCTAAATATTTGGTTCTAATTAATTATAAGTGTTTTTTTTCTTCTAACCAATGCTTAACCACACACTACCAAACAAATTAGGCTTGTGATCTTCTACCTTATTATATAGTTGGATATTATTGTTATTTATTATAATTGTTTTCCCCCTTGGTCTTCTTTTTATCTTTCAATAATTCAATTATTGGGGTTTTCTTTTTATTTGTCATTTTTCAACTTAAAATATACTTTTTAGAAAGAGTGTGATGAGAGAAAGTAGATAGAGTCATATATATATGCATGCCCTTTAGCTAGCCAATAATTTTGTCACACCTAATTATCAAATATATATTTAGGTGTGCATAGCTATAGTGATATCTATCACCTTTCAATTGAATGGATGAGAATTATTTGAAAGGTTGGAATTAAGTAAATTAAAGAGTCATAAAATGTGTGAGGGTTTAATAGTTGATTAGACATCTAAAGAGACCACAAACCATTTTTAATTTTCTATATATCTTTTCAAATTCAAGTGCCATAGCCATGAAAAGATTCTAGATTTGTAATGATAATAAATAAATAAAAACATTAACGCTCCTCTAGTAATTATTTGGTGTTTTTTTTATTAAAAAAAAATTAAGGTTATTTATTCTAAATACTTTTAGAATGGTTTACATTTTTATAAATAAAATAATTATATTACATTTTAAACCAAATTTATATAAAAAAAATTATTATCTTTTTTAGTTCTCAAAACTTAGTTTAGGCTTTAAAAGGGTTAGTAACAAAGAAATTATTATTATCATTATTATTGTAGACTTAGGCTATGTTAACCACGAAACTGAAATTAAAATGAGTGGACTATAATGGATTTTCATTGATATATCAAATGTAATAGAACTCAATCGTATGAATACTGAAATTGCTTTTAATTGGTTCACTTAAGTATGTTACAAACATCATCTTATCAGGATTGCAACTTCTACTTTGCACTTGTAATTGAATCTATAACATATAATTTGACTGAAGTGCCCTTCGGATTTAAGAAAAAATGTGTATAACGACAAAGGAACTTCAAGTTTGCAAACATAAAATCTCTTAAAACCTCTTGATCGTTCTATAGATACTAAAGTTCATCATTTGAGCATTTGATTAGCAATAAGTACAATAATTTATATAGTACTGTATCATTGGTCACTCGTATAAAAAGAAACAAATGATAAAATGACTTTTTTGTTGAACTGATTATTACCAAATCAACCCAAGGATTGGAACGATAACCGATGACATGTAAGGAAAAAAATTGAAAAATTGTTCAAATGATGTAAAACAAACTAATGGGTCCCATGTAATTTTCAAATACTAAAATCCAATTGATCATCCATATATATATATATATATATATATATATATATATGCAATCAAACTGCATTTATTATTATAGATCATTTAACCACGAATCCCACATTTCATTATGATTATATATATAAGTAACAATTAAACATAATGAAATGAGACTCACTTTTAAATTACATTCTAAGATAAATAATATAAACTTAAATTATAAAAACTTAAATTATAAAAACTAAAAGTTGGACGATAATTATTAAACAAGTTACTTACAAATTTTTACTTGGATGTGTTTTACTCTCGAAGATATACAATGTATATGACTCTCACTACTATTCTATTTTGTAATTTAAAAATTAACACTGCTTAAAAGATAGTTACGTTGTTTTTAATTTTATATGATTTAATGACATATGAAATGAACTCCATTATAAATTTAAAATAACGTTTTAGAGAGGAAAGAAAGAAAGAAGATAGTTGATACATGCTTTAGTTTGCCATATATATATAGTTTTGGTGAAAATTATTAATATTTAGGGACCTTAGTTGGTGATCAATCACTTTTCATTAAAGATAGACCTAAGGACCATGAAAAACATTGAGGTATATAGTAGTTGACGAGACATATAGGTACTACAAATTCCCCTTTCCCTAGTTCAAACTCAAGTGTCACTTCATCAACAAATTATGGATTAGATCAAATACTTAATTAAAACTAATATTAATTTGTGATAAGATTTTGTTATTTTTTCAAGAAATTAGTGACATTATTTTTGTTTTGTCACATTTAATTTTAATCAATTTAAATGTAAATAAAGAACAACAAAATATCAACCAATGAAATAATTCAATAACATACCTATTATTTTATCTCTTTTTAATTAAATGAAAAAAAGTTGAATTTTCCATTCTCATAATTGTTTAACTAAAAAAGCAAACTATGTACAACACATATTGTCAAATTAATAATAGAGTTAATTTCAAACATCAAACACTGAAATATCAATCATTCACTATTCAATACGGTAATCAAGTATTCATGACATAGAAGATCATCTTTGTCCACTTTACATTTAATACAACTATTCTTACAATTATAACACTAAGGACCTTTCAGAGTCTTGAACCACCCCTCTTTCTTCAAAACAAAAATATAGAGGAGAGAAGAGCATGTTATTAAAATTTTAAAAATTAAATCAACAATTATAAGAGCACGAAAACAAAGAAATCATGATAAAAAAAAGTAAAATAAGATAAAGAGAATAATTTTTCTGTTCAATTGATGCGTATTTTTGTTTTGAAAGATTTACTCTTATATTTATTATCGTGTTACAATGAAGCAAACTTACGAAGAATTCTTTAAAAGAAATGAATCGATAATAGAGAATAATGACTAAGAATAATAATGTTATAATTTGTTGAAGTTTTTTTTGGCTGCCTTCATTTAAATTTGTTTGAGTGGATGGCCTTTGATGCCTCCAGTTCTTATGATAATAATGCAAGTCACAAAGAAAAGTAGCTAACACACAAAGAAAAGAGGGAAAAAAAACTAATGAGGGTTAGATGAAGATGCAACATCATAATGTGGGCAATATATATATATATATTGCAGTTGGTGGGTCTCTCTTATTTTTTGTTGCAAAAGAATCCTCTCTATGATCTTTTTTTTTTATCCCCTCAACTCTCTCATTGATGATTGTGGGTTCAAACTTTTTGGATCTACTCTCTCTCAATTGACCCCATGCATATGGTTTTGCTTTCTAATGTTAATTACTATCAACAAAGTTGGACATCAAGAGAAATCATTCTTGAGATAGAACCTTCTTCTCCTTGAGGATTTGTTTGATAATGATTTAAGTTTTCATAAAAAGAGATTCACTTCATCTATTATATAGTAATGATTTTCTCTAAACCTCTTAAAATCAAAGTTTAAATTATTACACGGTATAATTAAGTCACATTTGGTAACATCTTAATTAACTATTTGTTGTGCTATTGTCCAAAATAAAAATATATTAAAACATTAAATAAATATATAAATTTGTGGTTAGATTGAGGTCTTCTTATAATTAATATAGGCAAAAAAAAACTAATTAATTAAAAAGAAATTGATTTCCAACTTTCCTTTAAGTTGAACCATTTGAGAGGGTGGAAGTTGAAACCATTAGTATTTGGCTTTGGTGATAAAAGTAATTTTATGCTTCTTCCACTAAACTATATACATATGCTTGAATATAATAGATTTATCGAGCAACTTAATATTAGAGACGACATGATATATCGATTTTAAACCATATTAATATATTGTCACCATTTAATATCATTGATTTTTCAAAAGACCATTCATTTCACATTAACGTATCAAATACTTTCCTATTGTTTGAGAGAAAGACGAATTCAAAGATATTATTCCTACTTGTTTGTAGGTTTGCATGATTAAATCAAATTAACATTGAATTTTGATGTAAGTTTTAATTATGCGTGGTACAAATGGAGGGTCATAATTGCACAAAACGTATGAATCCCATTGATCCAATGGATCACACCATTGGACTTATCGCATTTATGGTGGTAATGCAACCATCACATCATACAACTATCATAATACATTAAACAAATCTCTTTTAAATATTTTTCTCTTTATTTATATATATATAAATTTAGGTCGACGAATCACGTTTGGTTAAAAGTTATAAATATATAATAATAATGAAATATAGTTCAACTTCAACTAATGAAGGTTGAAATATGAGCAATCAACGTAGAGAAAAAGCTTAAATTGTAGATTAATAGATTAATGTGATTGTGATTGAAGTTTATACTTACAAAATGTAACGCCCGAAATTAGGAGGGAGACATGAATGAACCAGTATCACATCTGAATGAGAGGGATTTTGAGGACATGAAAGTAATGTTAAGAAATACTTAAAAGAATTAAAAGTTAATATCTATATCAACAAGGTGCACATTCCTTTTCAATGGCTCGATCATAGGAATTTCTAAGTTGAGCGTATACAAAATTTATAAATTGATTTATATTTCTTTTAAAAAAATGTTTACGAGAATGTGCCTAACATACCAACTCTATTTTACTATTTTGCCACATTATTACTCTCATGCAAAATTATACTTTCAAAATCCTTTGTGATTCAAACTTCAATCCCACATTTTGTTGAAAGAAAAAAAAGTTCCTATGGCTAGTCAATTCACATTATTGGTTTATTTAGAGAGCTATTTTATCTTTACCATCATTTTAATCTTTTTTTTTGGCATACACACCATATTTGATTTTTATTTTTCTATTATTTAAATTTAAAATCCTTGTTTTAAAAAATTTATGAGGTGGATGATGCAATATAATGACATTCTTTTTTTCTATAAATTTTCAAGATGTATATATATATTATAATATATATTTACTCTTTTTTTCTTTATAAATTATTTTAGACCATATAGAGAAAGAACAATTTTGTATTAGCGAAAAGTATCCGATTATAGATTTAGAAGTGCTAGTAGATCAATTAAAGAGTTCATATAGAGCATATTTCTCCTAATATTCTTAAGACCAAATAAATAATGTAAATTTGAGAAGAAAAAAAACATTTTTATGGTTTTTTAAGAGAATCATTAACCTAATATATTGGTAAATGTTTAAGTTTTGAATTTAAGTACTCAAAGACTAAAAGTAATTTTTAAATGAAATATTTAATTACAAAGATTTAAAATTTATTAGGCAAACTCACAATGTCTTTATTTTAAGAACCATATAATATATTCGTACCATTGAAATCACTTTTCCACACACACACAACACACTCATAATTCTGTATATGAAAAATAATTTAAGGTTAATTATTTTTAAAATCATCAACATTTAACTAAAAAACTAAAAGGGAAAAAAAAAGAAAAGAAAAGAAAAAGAGAGAAATGATAATGAAAGATGGAAGAGTTTGAGTTTTTTGATGAGTTGCCATTGAAGAAGGCAAATGGGAGCATGTGGGTTTTTGCAGAAGAACAATAATGTATTCTTGTTAATGCTGAGAAGGTGATACACTTTTGATTTTGAAACAACACATGCTCCTTTTTCTTCTTCTTCTTTTTCCCATCATTTCACTCCATAGTTCCAACCCTATAACATATTTATATATTCATCTTAGACAAGTAAACAATGTAGTAGTGGACTTTGGTAGAAAACTGACCTAGTTCTTAGAATTTTTAACTTATAACAATTTAGACTAAATCGTGTTTGTGTGTGAGATACACGTTAAGAATTGATATGTTGATGATTATCTAAAGCGATCTTTAAAATTATCTGAATTATTGATTGTGACAAATTTAAGTGATTTGGAGTGTTTTTTAGTATAACAAATGAGTGTCAATTATGGTTAACTTCATGTTTATGTAAACAATGATTTTGTGTTTATTTCAAATAGAATCAAGTGAAAATAGTTAAAAACTCCAAACCAATAAATAGTTTAAATTTATTGTTCATCCAAAAAAAGTTTAGAATTTAAGTTATTGATGCAATTATTAGTTTGAAATTTTGATTAAGTTCGGTATATATAAATTGAGATGCATGTGATTAGTCAATTTCTAACCATTAGGATCGTTGTTGTTTTGTAATGCATATGTATTATAAGAAGACAATGCATGACTAGGTGTAGGTTGAACTGTACCTAATTCCATGGATCGATCCTTTCTTTGTACATAGTGAAACAAATTTTTTGTATGTCAAAATTTTACTATTGGACAACAATATATCTAAAATTGCACAAACAACACTTTTTTTTTTCATCAAGCCTTTCACATTAAAAAATATATACTAATTTGCCTTGATGAGCTAATTTGAGGGAGAGATATAAATAAGTTTAATATAATTTAGGTTTGAATTAGCTCTACTCTCTTAATTTTTCTTTTATCTTCTAATTTTGTTTCTCAAAATATTTTACTTAATCTCTCCATATTTTGATCAATATTCTTTTAAGTTTTTTAAACACCTATTTAAACTTTTAAGTCTAGTTATTGTCAATGTTATCTTTAAAGTCGATGTAAATGTGTGATTTATCAAATCTAGTATATATGTATGTACATGATTAATTTAATATTTACAAAGTACAAACTGCTCTCTAGAGATTCCTCACTATTATTATTTTTTATATATGAATGAAAACATTGTTAATTATGAAAAAGAGAAAAAAAAACTTAATTAAAATAGAGAAAAGAAGAAATTCATTTTATTTAAAGTTTTAAAATACGTGCAAAAGGAACTGATCATGACGAATATGACGAATATGACGAATATGACGAATATAAAACCTATCCCATGATTATGTTATTGATAAATGACCATAATTAAAGGCAACCTTGCGAGTAGCTCATAGTTGGTTGTTACAACCAATTAAAAACCTTATTTAATATTTTTTTCAACGAAACATTAAGAAAGCACAAGATAAGTTCCACACGATTGACATCTTATCTGCCTACTTTTTTTTTTAATCCACAATACGTCTCTAGATCTAAAAATATTATTCGACATGATTAGCATAATAAATATATATATTTGAAATTTTTTCATGATAACACAAGAGAGCAACAACAATGATTCTTAATCATATAAACCTAATTTAAAGTTATAAATAGGTGACCAATTCCATTCATTATATCCATCTGATCTATTAAACAAATGCCAAACCATTAAGGCTTAGCTTGATATATATTACTCTACATATATATATATATCATAATTTTATGCAATTAGATTCTATCTCTCATAAGTGCTTTTCAAAAAAGGAGTTTTGGATTGTCATTGGGACCATATGAAAAGGGAATCAAAGACAAGAGAGAGTTGGCATTATGTTTTTGAAAATGAATGAGTGGTAATGTTAATTGCCAAACCCAATTGACTTTGTACATACATACATATATATATATATGTATATATTATTTATATAATACTATTTTGAATATACAAAATTAAAATATAAAAAGAATAAGTCCTCTCTTCCCCATCTTACAAAGATGTAATGCCAACACACCCATTAATTTCATATTTCATTAATTCACATCCTTAGCTTTATTTGTTGCTATTACTTAATTTTCTTTCTTTTTCCCTCCTATCACTTTCTTTTTTTGTTTCTCTTTTGATGTTGAGTGAAGCAATTGTCACTTTCATATTTTCTCTTCCTTTTTTTCTTTTTCCTTTGAACTTAAGAGAATGGTTTTGCACTCAATAAATAATACTCAAAATGGGGAGGATTTCTCTCTCTCTCTCTCTCTTTTTACCACATTGTAAATTTAAATGTATTTAAGAGAATGGGTTGGAACTCTCTCATAAATAATGTAATTTCAATGCTAGTTGATGAGCAACATTAATTCATGTTAGCGATTAAATTATGGCACTTGAATGTTAACCATTATAATTATTATTCCTTGTTGAGAGAGTAAATATATAAACTACTTTGATATAATTGGAAAAAGTAGACCTTTAATTTTTAAGATTATGGGTCACAACTCTATAATTCAAAACACTTTCAAATATTTATTTGATTTTAGTCTGAAAATATAAAAAGGCATACATTTAGCTAAATAATTATCCATATTCTTATTATAGATCATCATATATAAAAATAAAACCAAGTGTTTAAATTTTAAATTTGGAAAAGAAAAAAAATAATAATTGTAAAAACGATAAAATGTAGAAACTAGAAGGTGAACCTTGTAATTCTTATTAAATTTGTTGATGACAAAATTTAGACATGAGAATTATTGTGCCTGACTTTTTACGTTACCTTCAATGAAAAATTTATAATTTGAAGATAAAAAAAGGACGATGACTTATGCAAGACAAAACAAGAAGAAAACATTGGTGTGGTGCATGCTTGCCACAAAATCTTCGATGTTTAAGTACTAAAAAGTCAAAAACAAGCTAGAAATAGAGAAAATGACTCATTGTATGTTGGATTGTCATGGTCTATTCATAATAGAGTTCCGTTTGGGTGTTCCTTATCATTCTTTTAGGATTATGATTATTCCATCTTCTTTACCCTTTGGAAATAGGATGGTTGAGGGTTGGATTAGGCCACCCAAAAGGTTTCAGATAAAAGGTCTACTGTAGATAGGTCTCATGTGTGGGATTTAATTTGTCAGCCTCAGACTTGCCTCCAATGGCAAACATTGGCTCATCTGACTCAATTTCTCTTTCCACACTTCCAAGGAAATCTTAAGTTGGTTCATGATTATACTTTTATGTTTATTTATTATTATAACCATATAACAAAATTTCTTTAATGAGATTAGTTTGATAGCAATTATAATATGCACTTTTCTCCCTTTAATTGTGAAACTAAAAAAATAGAGAGATGTTTGAGCTTGACCTTCTTTCACCTAAGGTAGAAATTTCACGGTTTGCATGAGTCAATATCTCAATATTTCAATATGCTAATTAATAAATTTAAAGTTATGATTTTTTCCCTTTTCAACTTTTGTATATGATTTAATTAAATGTGAGAAACAAAGGAATTTAAAATATCAATAGTCTTAAATATTTTTATTCAATGCCAACTTAGATTGACGTGATTACTTGATAATAGTAATGGAAAGAAAAGGAAGAGAAGAAAAAAATCAGAAAAAGAATTAATGCAATTTTATGTGTTCATACATATGTCATCGTTTATTATGCGATGCGATGTAAATTAATTAATCTCCAAAAATTCTATTCAATTAAAATTCCATAAACTCAATTCATTTTTATTTAATTTGAAATGGTTAGGAATGATTTTTGAACTGAAAGATATGATTGACATTTAGTTCAAATAAAAACAACGACAAAGTCAAGAGGAAAGCATGAATCAGTAGTTTGAAAGTGACAAATAAGAACCAAAACGTGCCAAGGAAAGAGAGGATTTGGCTTGGGCCTGATCCAAACTATTATGCTTGACCTCAATTAGATTAAGGTTGAGGCCGAGCCTTGTCAAATGCATAATGAAAAATGTTTTATGGATGTTCGACTCAAGAGAGCATCTTAGGCTCGTGATATGGTCCAAACAAAATGCTCTGTCTTAGTCAAGCGTTGAGGTCAACCCAAGCCAAAATTAAAATTGAGTCCACTCTTTAACTTGGTAAGTTATTTAATTATCCAAGGCAACTCCAAAATCCTTAGGAACAATCTAGATCAACTTTCTATTATGATTTAATATGAGGTAATTTAAGTTTTATTCTCAAACTCTTTAGCTTCTTAGAAACAATAATTATGGTCAACTTTCACTCTAGACTTCATACACAGTAACTTGAGTCCTACTCTCAAACTCTCTAGCTTCTTAGGAACAATGAGGTAACTTGAGTCCTACTCTTAAACTCTCTAGCTTTCACATTCTTTCATTATCTAACTTAATTAAACTTAAGTATCAAAGTGTGTAGTAAGCACCATACCAATGAGTCTGTAAGTAGGTTTTCTCTTTTGCAAAAAGTCACGTTACTCTTCTCTTCAAACAAACTCATTGCTGGTGTCACATGAAGAGTTGCCATGTGCATTCTTCTCTATCCAAAAGTTTGACGTCAACAAAAATATATATTTATAAAGTATTATAAAATATAGAGGAATTTTAAAAAATAGCAAAATTTACAAAAATATTTACGATCTATATCAAATTCGATCACTGGTAGTCATTGATAAAAGAATATCATTGATAGAATCCAAAATTTTACTATAACTTGTAAGTATTTTAATTTATTTTGCTATTTTTAAAAATGTTCCGATATATATGGTATAATTACAAAATAGAAATTATACCAAAACTTTAACATAAAATAATTAATAATAACTTACATTCAAATTAATATTTAGTGAAACGCTAAAAGTTTTATAAATATAATTTCAATTATATTTTAAAACCATTGTTTTAATTAAATTGGATTTCACCATAATATTAAAAAAGTTCCGATTAAATATCAAGAAATAACAATTTTGTTTTCAATGAATTCGTTCTACCTTTCAAACATACTCTATATATTTAAAAGAAAAAAGAATTGTAAAAAGTAGTAAATTTGACAAAATATTTACTAACATATAAAAAAATTTCAAATTTTAATAGACATTGATACACACTCATATGCTTCTATCAGTGATATTAATAGACAATGATATAGAAGTCTATCAGTTTCTATAATTGATAAAAACCATAATTTTGTTATAACTTGTAAATATTTTAATTGATTTTACTATTTTTCTAAAATGCCCCTAAAAAATGTAGTACAAAGACAACCAACCTATTTATTTATTTATTCTATAAAATCTTTTCTTTAATTTCTTTTTCTCTTTTAAACCAAAGTATAGGATCAACACCTATTTATTTATTTGTTATCAACTTAGCCTAGCAATAAAGTATCAATTAACATCATGAAAGTTTTGATGGTTTCATCCCCACCTTACCATTGTATTGATAAACTAAAAAGAATCAAATCATTTTTTTAAAAGAAATTAAAATGAATATTTAATTATATTTTCTAACCAAGAATAGTTATAGATATAAAGAATATATATATATATATATATGGATAACTTTTTAAAAGATAGTTGTATAAAGAAAGAAAGAAACTAAACATTTCAGGTTATTTTCTTCAACAACCATTGACAATATGAATAGAGAGTATATGGCTGCCAATTATCCTAACCCTAATATATAAGCTTGTTATATGAGTGTTTTTAATATCATTAATTTAGTGAGCATTATTTATTTTATTAAGAAGTTTTTCAAAAAATATATAAAAAAAAATTTATTTTCTATGAATTATAAATATTTTATTAAAATGTTCTATTTTTTTTCTAATTTCTCATTATTTTCTATTCTATAATTATCAATTCATTTTTTTTATGCTCTAAATTTTAGTTTTAGTTTTCTAAAAGTTAATGAATATTTAATAAAAATTATTTTACATCAATGTTTAATTTAATAAAAGTCATTTTAATTAATTTTTAATTTTATTTTTCTAAAGTCAATGAATCGACCAAAATTTAGAAGTTTTAAGTATTTAAAATTTCCATCTTACGCACTCAGATGTGCCTATTGATCCTTCTTCTTCCTCCTGTATCTATCTTGTTAAAAAAAATATCTAATTGGAGTATATCTTCAAACTAATTAAATTATGTTTAGATTATATTTGTTGATAATGTATAATTTGTAGAATATTAATGTATGTCTATTTTTAAATATAATAAAATAAACTAAAATATTTACAAAATATTATCATCTATATTTATGATGAATTGATACACTGAGACATTAATTGTAATTTAATAAAACAATGAAAGTTAAATCATTATTATCATCAACCACTCACAAATATATTATACAAGAAAAAACTAAACATCTAAATCAACCCTAAGAAAACAAAATCCTACCATACTGAACACAAACAAACAATCAACACATTTAAGCAAAAACAGTCCCTCCCACAAAAAATTAAAATTAAATCTCATCCATCCAATTTAATTTTATTGTTAGAAGAAAAAAAAATCTAATCACATATTATACACAAAAACGCTCACAACCTCTCTAATCTTTCATAAACCTCTAAGAAAACAAGCTAAGAAGGGTTTACTTTCCCAACCAAGTTTTGTGCATTTTGTTTTTCTTTTTCAGTCACTTTTATTAAATATTTTATCTAATTAATTCTTTTTTGTTTATTCATTAATATTACCTTTTCTCTTAAGTTAAAAAGATATAAAATTTTGTAATAATTAAAATAATAATATGTTTGATATATGGGACGATTAAAAAAACACTATTAATAATCTGTTTGAACTTTCACATAATTGAAGAAATACAGTCCAAATTTAATAAAATTTCTTATAAAGATACAGAAAGAATTGATAAATATGTTTAATTAATTATAAACAACACTCAATAACAATTGTATAATGATACCAAACAAAAAAAGAGAGTTAATACATAATTTTGATGGAATTTGCCAGCAGTATGCTGTGTCTTCTAACTCATTTTTATATTTTTGAAAAAGAATTTCAAACCAAATAAATTTAGCTTGGATCGAAACTTCTTACAATTGAGATACTAAAAAGAAATATTCACTTTTATTCACCTTTTTTATGTTGTATATATATATAGTATGTATCAGTTCTTGTAAGCTGCATTTTTAAACCATACACATGTTTCTGTCTTTCCTACCCTTAACATATCTCTCATTCACATTTGATCTGACTCTCCACTAAAATGTTACAGAAAGATCAATTCTGTAGTTGGACAAAAGTTCATGATCAAAATTGTTCTCTCTTTTAAACTATTTTATTAACTTAACATGAAATATCCTCTCTACATAGACGTAGTAAAACTCTCTTTTTCAATATATGTGTGTGTGTGTGGGGGGGGGGGGGGGGGGGGGGAAAGGAGAGGAATTAACAACAATAATCATGAGTCAGAAACACACATGCAAATGTAAAAGCACTTTCTCTTTCTAACTATTTTTTTCCTAAGAATAATCCAAAACCAAAGCTTCCAAAGCTTCCAAACAACATATTGCTATAAAAAATAAAAAGAGCATTTCCTCTCGTGCAATATGAAACTTTATCAAACCCATCTTTTCAATCTCTCTCATCTTCTATTACAGTTTGGATTGAGATATGCACCGAAATATTTTAGGTTAACACATCTATAGCATTCTCTTTCATATCTCTTTTCATTCGATTTGAATATTCAATAATAAATTAAATACACATATAACATGTGAAGTTATACACTAATAGTTTTAAAACGAACCTATACTTAAGAGTTTAAATTGTTAAATGGGATGAGTGAAAGTTTTAATTTTAAACTAATACAATTATTACTTTCGAGTTTTTTATTAATGCATTATGCATTACTCCACAACCCACAAATGTAGGAGTAGAAATTGATTTTCCTTAAATTAGGGTTATATAAAATAAATTTGGATTGTTGTTAAAACTAACATAAAAAAATTCAGACTAGAATTTTTGGAAAAGTATAAAAACTAAAAAGGGTATAAAACCAAAGTATATATAACAAAAATAATAAAATTCTTTTTCTATGTATTCTCTTCAATCATTATCAAAAAGGGTATGAGTTCATGAGATGTTTGGTCTTGGTCATTTTCTATCAAAAACTCTTTCTATATTGAAAATAAATTACAATATAGTTTCAAATTGAAGTAGGGGTATATATGTTGTTATATCCTTTGAAATTTAAATTAAAAATCACTCTCTCTTTCTCTCATGATGTCTAGGCCTAAGATGCTAATTCTATATCACAAAAATTCACAAGGGAATGGTCTATAGAGACCAAACTTTGTAAGGTCTTGTTTGGTTAAAAAGAAGTTATTTCAAAAGCCAAATATCATTTTATTCTAATATTTATTATGTTGAATATCATCTCCAAACCCTAAAGTTGTCCAACAAAAGAGGACCATATCCCTAGGAATAAACAATGGGGAAAGACCAAGCTACTTCACCCCTTTTAATTTTATTTTTTTCCTTTCTTGTGAAATATCTAATTTAAAGTATACTATCATGATTCTTTTTGAAATTGGTATAGTTTTTTTTTTCTTTGTAAGACATTTATTATTATTATTATTATTATTATTATTATTATTATTATTATTATTATTATTATTATAATTATTATTATTATTATTA